>CM053789.1:290064254-290656754 GCA_028749045.1 Cupressus sempervirens | reverse complement strand
ACTCCCATCATTTGGCTATCTATTTGTTGCTAGTTAGAATGTTTGATTCTTTTGATTCCAATCAAGAAACCCAGTCCTATAGTGCTTATATCTATCTTCTCATTTTTTTCAAGGAAAGTTTCTTGTGGGTGTTTGTGTGTTATTTTTTTGTGCATATTATAGATTGCAAGGGAAAAAAAATTTAAATTTATTCAGGTTAGTTTGGCTACACTTTTCTTTTTTGTTCTGTGATATCTTTAGATTTATAGGATGAGTAGAGTAGACTTGTGTAAACTTCCAGTAGAGATTATAAAGGAGGTCTTATTGTTTCTAAGACTATTGCATTAAATTTGAAGAGATTTCATCATATTTTTTTTATTTTCTATAATAGTCTTGTATATCACTCTACTCTCATCGACATATTTAGAAGATTATTTTCACGAAGTGATAGTATGGTAACTTGTAATAAAAATTGAGGTAAATATTGCAAAGAAAAACTCTAAAGCCTATGTTATTGATTATAAATATATTAAACAAAATTTATATGTACAATTTTTTTAAAACATGTGTTTGTCCCTATGAATCAAAACTATGATATAGCCAACATGAGACCCATTATAGAAATCAAGGTGAGATTGATGATACAGAGCTATAACATGAAAATTCTTACTCAAATATTTAATGCTTCTTATTCTTAGGCTTTCAAGAAGTTTAGACAGATTAGACATGGAAGGAGAGGGAGAGCTCTCTATCTCCTTGTATTCGCCTAGATTATCTCTATGTATCATTGTTTCTCTTACTTTGTATCTATCATCATTCTTCACTCTATTTTGATTTCTCTCTTTTCATAAACATATTCATATTTCTATTTCTATGAGTGGATTCATAATTAATTTAAATTCATTTAGATTGGGTCTAACAATCAGAAAGATGTTATCACTGTTGGAAATATAAGGTAGGCAAGGTTACTAAGAAGGGAGGGGTGAATCAAGAACCAATAAAACTTTTACTTCACCAATTAATCCTTGATATAATATTTTTAACTAATTGCATGCACAAAAGAATGAAAGAAAATAAACATTCATATCAATTTGAAACAAGATAAGGTAACCTAGAAACCTTCCAATTAGAAAGTAAAATCAAGGTAGGGATGATATCCACAAGCTTTAGTGCTACAGTATTGTAAGAATTTTCCTAAGGGAAAAATTCACCCAAGAACTAAGAACTCAAACACAAGCACAATTGTAGACCAAAAAATGGAGAGAGTATGATCAAAATAATAATGTATTCAATAACTTGATACAAGAGTACACTAGGAGTGCCTAATTATAAAAGCTACAGGAGAGCTTCTAGAGTGCATAGAAGTTAGCACCATGAAGTGTCATACAACCAAGAACATGTCCACCAGATATAGATTATCCTCCATTAAGCATGAAATTAAGTGCGGTGATGAGAGGATAAGCCTAGAAGGGTGGGACACGCAAAACAGTGTTGTAGACACCATGTGCTCAAATAGAGGTGTGAACTCCTATGTTGTCAACATAACAACTCACAAGTTGTGCAAACTCCTAAGTGTCTCATAAATAAAAATAATTAAATAATGCATTAACCTAAGTAAACTTAAGTAAGTGTAAATAGTAAAGTACTAATTTACACCAACACCCCCCCTTAAGTGCAAGTTAGGGGAATGTGCTTAAGCTTATGAACTAGGATGAAGATGCATAATGGGTCCCAGCTACTAGGCCATGTAAGGTACCCATGTACATAATGAAATTCAATCTCC
This sequence comes from Cupressus sempervirens, assembly GCA_028749045.1. NCBI lineage: Eukaryota > Viridiplantae > Streptophyta > Pinopsida > Cupressales > Cupressaceae > Cupressus > Cupressus sempervirens. The sequence goes on along the minus strand of CM053789.1, from coordinate 290,654,992 downwards.
CATAAAGCAGGGAAAGAGGGAAAACCTCATGGGAAAATCCCTCCCCCAAAAAGAGAGATAAGGAAGGATGCATTGATGGATGGAGTAATCAAGACCCCCCATTATGACATACATCCAGTATATACAAAAGAGAATGAAAGAAGGAAGAGAGACAGAAGAGGCTCCCCCCCCAAAAGAAGAATGCCAACAGGTGAAAGCTACTCTGCTGAAGAAGCTGGTCCAATAATGTAGAAAGGTGTTCCTCCCCTTAGGAAGAAACAATGTCCAAGGTACCGTCTTGAAGATGTGTGCTGGACCTGAAACCTACTCAAGTATCCCTGTACTGATGCTGAAGTTCATCCCTTCCAACTGTGCTGAAAAGAACGAATGCAGATCTATCAAGGATGTCTACTAAACCTATTCCACTAAACCATCTATCTCCTCTACTAACAAAGAGACCTCCACTAATTATTGTTCATAAGGATCCACAATCATGCCAACCTGTGCAGATTGATCATGTAGAGAATGGAAATGAGGGTCAGAGTGAGACCTCACAACAACTATAGAACTATCATCATCAATGAGAAGATTTATGTCCTCAAGTCTGTCTCCCAAGTCAAGTGAAGCTGGAGCTAGAAGACGAGATGTACCATGTTGTGATGCACCTTTCACTGTGGCAATATAAGCACATGGACTAGACTGATGTGACCTCTCACTACAATTGTCGATGGAACCCCATGTGTCTGAACCTGTTGAAGCACTATCACTGGTGGCACTATCAGTTTCCACTGTGTATGAAGTGCGAAGAGGAGTAGAGGACAAGCTCAGAGAACTTTTCTCAAAATATACATCCTTCTCCCCAAAAATCTAATGTGTGTCAAGATCTAGAAGCCTATATGCCTTCACACTATCTTCATAACCAATGAAGGTACAAGGTTGAGATGTTTGTGCCTTGCGACCCCTGGAAAATTTGTTTACCCAAGCAGGACAACTAAAGATTCTCAAGTGTGTCACAATAGGTTTTCTACTGCACCATGCCTCAAAAGGAGTTTTTCCATCTAAGGCTGGATGAGGAGAACGATTAAGAATGTGAGCAGCACTCGAGATCTCTTCAACTTCTAATGATGGATCGAGAGACATGGCATGAATCATGCAACTTGCCATAGACTTAAGAGTTCTAATCCTCAATGCTGCAACATCTGTCTTGTGTGGACTGAATGTTGAAGGAGTCTGAAGATCAATTCCTATATGTTGGCAAAAGTCCTTAAGTCTTCTGTTCACATCCATGTTTCCATTGTCCATTTGGAGTACTTTGATGGCCTTTTTGGATTTTCATTCTACATGCACCTTGAAGTCTAGAAATGCATCCAAGACTTCATTCTTACTATGCAAAAAGTAGACCCAAGTGAACCTTGAAAAGTCATCAACAAAAGTGAGTATGTAGCAATCCTAGATGAATATAAAAGGACCTGCTAATACCATGTGAACCATTTGAAGAACACTTGTTTTTGTAGAAGACTTTCCTCTTTGTAACTTCCCCTCTGGATGCATATCCACTGAATTTGATGAACATTTACCCTTAGAAAAGTTGATTTGAGGTAGACCTTTGACCATTTGGTATGTGCAAAGTTTCTAAAGATAGCGGTAGTCAAGGTGACCAAATTGCTCATGCCATAAATTGATGTTTGAATGAGAGTGAGTTAACAAGGCTTGAGAAAAACTCTTAGGCACAAAATGGGAGAAGGAATAAAGCCTATTGTCATCATTGACTTTCCCAACTGCTACCAATGAATCATCTTTGAGACTTCGCACCATCACTGAATCGGGAAGGAACTTAACTTTGTGACCATCTCCAAGGTGAGTGATTTGGTAAATTAATAGGAGATTGGAGCTTAGATTTGGAATATAGAGAAAATCTTTGAATTCCCCATCATCCATTTCAACATGTCCTTTTCCTTCAACTTTCATCTTAGCATCATCTCCTATGAAGATGTGTGGTACCTTTGATTGCTTCAATGAAGAAAAGTCTTGCTTTGAAGAACCCATGTGGTAGGAGGCACCTAAGTCAAGTATCCATTCCAAAGAAGAATTTGTGTTGGCCATAAGTGCTTGACCTTTACCCTTTGAAGAGTTAGGAGTAGAATCCTGGGAAGTACCTGGCACTTGAATCTTATTCTTCTTGAGTAGATTTTCTAACTCATTGATTCTTTTGGTCTTGCAATGATGCTCATCATGATTTGGCTTTTTACAATATGCACAAAAGAGTTTTTCCTTCTTGTCATTAGTTCCTTTCTTGTTTGAAGAAGAACCACCTTGTTGAGAGGAGTCATGTTGTGTCTCTGATTGTGTTTTATGATTCCACTGTTTCTTCTTGTTGTTTCTTTTTCCCCCTTGACTAGATGTATCATCATCATGAGCTACTAAGGCTTTGGTCTTAGATGACTTGAGAAGTCCAAAATCCACCAAGTGAGATTGTTCAACAATCAACATGTCTTCAAATCCATCAAAGGAAGGTTTCTGGTAAGCAGATCCCATGGTTAACCTGTGAGTATTAAAGCTCGAAACAAAGTTGGCATAATCAGAAGGTAGCTTCTTCAGGATGTGATGTATCAACCTATCATCCTTCATGGGATTTCCACAATCATTTGGAAGTTCCCTATACTCGTTGACTTTGATGATATAATCCTGAATTCTGTCATAATTCTTAAGATCTAAGAGAAGTAGATCATCCTCAATCTGAAATCCCTTTTCTTCATCCACTTTACCATACAACTATTCAAGTTTATCCCAAGCTTCCTTAGAGTCTGAACAATTTTTAATGTGAAGGAGAAGATCCCCATGTACACAACTCCTAATTACACCTAAAGCTTGTTGGTCTTGACTTTTCCAATCAATGAGTTCTTTAGCATCAATAGGTTTGGTAATTATACCATCAACATAAAGACTATATCCTTTTTCCATTAATCTACTCCATGCAATATCTTTTCATGTAGAATAGTTGCATGAAGTTAGAGGAGGACATTTAAAACCCATGATGCGGAAATGAAAGAGCACAATAGAGAGACACAAAAAACACAGTATACACCCCCCCTTTTCACTCAATCAAAAGACCCCCCCAATAAAGATGCTTTGGCACTTTATAAGTAATGCATTTACAATGAGCCACTTGTCAAAATGAACAAAGTGGACTTTCTGATTTTTCTTTTACAACTACCTTATAAGGCTTAAATCTGTCACTTAAGCACTGTAGCTTATTTTTACAATAATTTTGAAAAAGAATCAAAGCTTTACAATGCCAAAGAAGGCCTAATTTGTAAAGTGAGAAATTGGTCCACACAACCCTAGAATCTAACTTTAGATTTGGAAAGTAGAGAAAAAAACACACACTTTAAAAAAAATAGAACCTAAAAAAGAGATCAGATGTGCTTGTACGGAGCTTCTGAAGTTGCAAAATGCAGGATTATGCAGGTACAGTCACCAAAAAATGCAAATTCTACAAAATCTGTGCACCAAAACAAGAAAACCACTAGAAAATTTAGGAAATTCTACCTGATTTCAAAAAAAATTGCACCTGAATCAAAGTCTGGATGTCCAAGTTATGAGCTTGCAAAGTCAAGCTACCAAACTGAAAAGCAAATTGGAGAGGGGTCTAGAGGAGAAACTGTGAAGTTAAATTTGACTGTCAAATGGCCATCAACATAGTTTAAAAATGCCTGTGAATGACATTCAGATGGGCATCAAATTTAGCCCAGTGAACAAATGATGTTAGCAAAAAAATTTGCTGCTGGGGCTGACATGGCAAATGAGTCACGTCTGTACTATACAGAATGATGACATGGCAAAAGTGTTGTACCAATTTCCATTGGATTATGTGGTAGTACCAGATTGTACTACATGTCTATGACATGGTAGGCTAAGTTGGAGAACTGCATGTCCAAAGTCATTGGCACATGCTGGGCCAGATTTTATTCGCTTGGAAATCGACCACCCTAGCTAGATAACTACGAACGGTAGGAGTTGCTAACCCTGCGCGGTTGAAAAATGAACAGACTATGAGCACAAGAAAATGTAGTTCATCATCTAGATTCTCTTTACGTTGCCCGAGTTCACTGAGATTTAATCCCACATTTGTGGGGAGACAAAACTCTGTGTTGTTTATATACAGTGTTTTGTAGATTGAAAGAAAACAGTGAGCCTCACCCACCAGTGATAGCCACACCAGAGGTGGTGGATACTGTCGATCGGTGAAATATTCGGCTGCCAGTTTGAAAAAAAAAATTTCCTCACAGTCGACTATGGGCCAAGGTAGGCGTGCTTATAGTCAATTTTCACTGGTTCAACATTCCAAACACATTGGAGAGGTCACATTTGGTGCTGGACACTCCCAATTTCTACAGCACTCCAGATTCAGGCTAAGGTGATGAAGTATGCAAGAGGTCTCAAATGAATTGTGAAGAGAAAATCTCCAAGTTGCTCTGATACCATGTAAGAATTTGCCTACAAGCAAAATTCACCCAAGAACTAAGAACTCAAACACAAGAACAACTGTAGACCAAAAAATGGAGAGAGTATGATCAAAATAACAATGTATTCAATAACTTGATACAAGAGTATACTAGGAGTGCCTAATTATAAAGGCTACAGGAGAGCTTCTAGAGTGCATAGAAGTTAGCACCATGAAGTGTCATACAACCAAGCACATGTCCACCAGATATGGATTATCCTCCATTAAGCACGGAAGTAAGTGCGATGATGAGAGGATAAGCCTAGAAGGGTGGGACATGCAAAACAGTGTTGTAGACACCATGTGCTCAAATAGAGGTGCAAACTCTTGTGTTGTCAACATGAAAACTCACAAGTTGTGCAAACTCCTAAGTGTCTCATAAATAAAAATAATAAAATAATGCAATATAATTAAATAATGCATTAACCTAAGTAAACTTAAGTAAGTGTAAATAGTAAAGTACTAATTTACACCAACAAGTATTAAGTTAACTTGTTAAGGATCACAATTGACCAATTCTATTGATTTACTTTGTTAGAAGAAATAAGGATTGTGAGGTACACTTTGTTGAAGGATTTACAAACATTCAATGCAATATGCACTTAGTTAAGAGATTTAGCAATGACAGTTAATTCTACCCTATTAAAGGATTTAACTAATACACCTATTATGATGAACCAATGGCTGATCTCTAATCTACAATTCTAATTTCCTGCTTGAGATTTTGTATAATGCAATAACCCCCTAACAATGATGGATAAATCTTTGTTATCGCTTATATTGTTTGTAGCCTTCTTTAATTTGCATTTCTACTCATCATATTCTTCTTCAAATTCTTCCTTAGATGTGATATAATGTATTACATATATCAATCCAAATCATTACTTACTAAAGTTGGCTACAATACCAATTTTATCATAATTCACAAATTTGGCCCAATTATTGTCACTTGGGATTTGAAGACAAAATTCATGATGTTCTAATACTCAGAGAACATTGTCAACACTAAAAAATCTTTGGCACTTGGTTGAACTTGAAGCTTGGTCCATACTAATCACTTCCAAGTAGCTCAAACTTGGTCAACACTATGTGACTCGGTGAACTCTGAGAAACTCAGTAGCAACTAGATCACTCAAATGACACTCCATGACTTGGTCAACACTAGAGACACTTCATTGACCTTGTGAGCTTGGTAGACACTATTGGACTTATTATACACTCAATAAACATTATGATCTTACTAACTAGCTCGATAGCCTTTTCTATGCTTAGTTTTCACTAACTTTTGTCTCTAAAGCTTGGTGAACACTATGTAGCTTGGAAAAAACTTCAAACTAACTTAGGTACTCATTAGATATAGTATTCTAATTAATTAGCTCAAGAACAACTAAATTTATTGGCTAACACTATAAACTAAATAATAAGCTTGATAGCAACTGTAGAGCTTGGTAGCAATATAACTAATTGACTAAGTGTTGAGTCACTAATAGATAAATTAATCTTAATGCCAACAATCTCCCCCTTTGGTATTAGTGACAAAAATACTTATCAAAACAAAATTTGATTGTACAAAATTGTAAGTCAAAACTTTCTTATTCATTATTCAGTACCTTCAACTCAATTTTGACTTTCATCTAATGTGGTTTAGTAACATACCCTATTTTTCTAATTTTTCAAAATTGCTTTTCTAAAGGTATTTTCTTTCTTATTCATACTACACTATATTGCTCTCCCATATATATATCTCTCTTATATACATATAAATGGAGTATAGTATACTTCTCTTTCTTTACATATTACTTCTCCCCCATTCTTATAATAATATGCATGCTTCTCCCCCTTTTTGACATAAATGCCAAAGGTGTACAATATCTATATTTTAATACCAAAATATGACAAGAATTCAAAATGTACCTTCAAAATGAGTACTTTTATCTTGTCCCAATTTTTTTGCAATACCTTTCCTTCATGGAGTGAAAAATGAACTTCTACTGATAATTTGATCATGTGATCAGCTATGGAGAAGTTTTTATCATGGATGAGTGTCTTTGCATGTGCAATGTGTTTCTAAAATTCATCCATGTTTGGAAGAATTGTGCCTTGAATATTTACAAGTGTGGCCCAGATCCTAGCTTATTCCTTCAATAGTTTTTTCTTGTAGATTAGTTAGATATCTGATCTTTGTATAATGTGTAGAACTATGGCTTGGGTCAATTGATAGCTAGTGTGCACTTCCCTTCATACCTTCATCTATCTTGGATAGTTTATCCTTAATCTCCTTTGTAAAGATAGATGTTTCACTTAACATGACAAACAATGATTCAACATTATTAACAGAGGTTTCTAGCAGACCAAGAATAGTAGATAACTCTACTTGAACTATTGCAATTCTCTATGTAACTTTTTCCAACACTCTATTTTCAAATTTCCTTTTTCCTCTTGAAGCAACTTCTCTTGTATATTCGAGTCTTCATTGAATTTGTGGACAATATCTACTAATTGATCCAAAATAGGTTGTGTACCATCAACCTAAATACTTAGAGCATCAACAAATATGCTCTTTATATCTTCAAAGACTTGGTTTTCTTTCTTCTTTTCTTCTCCAAGCTTTTGCTTCTTAGCTCTCTTCTTTAGTAGTTCACCCATGGTGTTCATTTGATTAGGGGTGAGGGTAGAGATATACCAATTTGGAATAACTATATTCTGATCTAGATCAACAGATTCTTTTTCTTTTCCCTTTTCTTTCAAAATGGTAGAAAAAATTTGTTTCCCCTTCTCTATATTACTTTAGTACTTAGTTGAGATTATTTCTCAACTATCATTGTACTAGCTATGGTAATACTTGGAATAGAAACAAGTTTGGAAACTAATGGACTAGAAACAAATGTTGAAATGGCACTAACAACAAAGACACCTTGTTGCTTGGTCAAGCTTGATGATGGAGGACCTTATTGTTTAGCAGATGAAGTGTTGGGCACTTTACTCATTCTAACATTTAGCTAAATAGTTTTAGAGCTTGGTTGGGTTCTTTTTATAGCAATGGTATCCAAAACCAACTTGGTAGAAGCTATCTCTAAGCCAGATTGCATTAAGGTTGTGCTTAGAAAGTGAGGAAATGAGGGCATGATAGCTGCTACAGTTTTCTCTATATTTTTTTTCTTAATACCTTAAATATCTAGAAGACTTCCTTTAGTAGCTTATTATCCTTCCTCATTATCTAGATTGACATCATCTAGTTCATCATATTTTATTTCTTCATCCTTTTCCTCATCTTCATCATCTTTGTCATCAACATGAGCAACAAAATCACTAGGTTGATGCAACTTATAGATGCTTTTCCATGTTGTTGTAGCTTCTTTCACCACATATTCAATGTCTCTGAGAATTATCATACATGTGTTCATCTTGAGAGTGAACTTTTTCTCATTTATCTTCAATGATTCATTCATCTCCTTATTATTGAGATTTGGCATCAGTTGCCTCAAGGTCTATTCATAGATATCCTTGATATTCTTTTGTGAATTTTCCCATCTTGGCTTTATTACCTACATAAGCTCATTAGCTATTTTTTGTGCAATCCGATTTGGAGAGTACTTCCATTTACCTAGCTTGGTCATGATAGCATTCCTCAATCTATCTTTCCTCATCTACATTCCTCATTTCACACTTGAGGAATTTGAAATTTTCCATACTAGTTCCTTCTTCCATTTTCTTCAATCTTTCTTGAACTATAGGTGAAGATCTCTTAAAGATTATCTGCTTGGCTTCATCTTCACCTAACTTTAATTTATTTCTTGACTTGAGTGCCCTTCTTTTGAATACAATAGGGGATAACTTGGCAGGTCTAGTTATGATAACATTTCCTTTCTTCCTTAGAGGCTCTTCTTCCTCAGATTTAGCTTCTTCTTCATCCCCTGCATCATCATCTTCTATATCATCACCTTTAACCTCAGTAAGAATTAGAGAGGAATTGGTTTTCTTTGAGCCTTTAAGTAGCTTTTCTACTCTTTTGCTTCCTTTGTTTACTACTTGAGGTAACTTAATCTTAATCTCTATTCTTTTCTTAGCCTCATCATATGTTCTGAAGTATGTAGCTTTGGGATCCACAAGCTCATTCAATAGAGCCTCTATGATATCCTTGGTGTCATAAATGTTAACCTCATACTCTAGAGGCTTAACCCATGCCACTCTAGGTCTAACTACCTGAATGTGTACATTGTCACAATCTACAAGGAAATAGATATCATCCTTGTAATATTATACAAGTTTCTTAGGGATCATATACCTATTATTCATCTTCTCCTTGAATGTTTCAAAATAGCTATGCATGATTCCTTCAAAAAATTTGCCTATCTCTACTATGTACTCATTAATCTGATATAAAATAGGAACATCTTTCCTCCATACTACTATACCTTTTGAAGGGAAAAAATTTTGAACAAAGAAGAATAAACATGTTAGAAGAGATCTGAACTTACATGGATTTTTTTTCAATCCTCTAATGCTCCCCATATTCTTCTTGAATTGATCCAATAGTAACTTGGAAAGGTCAAAGGATAGGTTATTCTTCACAACCTTGTATGTGAGATCAACAGCTTCACATTAAATGTTGTTCAACCGACTAGAATTGTATATCTTGTGCATAATAACATGAATGCCTAATTTTAGTTCCATGTCTATTATACCACTAATCTTCATACCTCTTTTGTCCCACTTGACAAGAGTTCACTTTTCTAGTTTGACCTAACCTAAGGTTTTGTTATCTTTTCTTTGTCAAGAATTGTAAGCCCAGTGATTCTATGAATCATTTTCTTTATTATCTAAATGGGTTGGTACAACCATAACTCCCATTGTGAACATGGATTAGAATATATCTCATCCATTTGACCTGGAAGTCTCTTGGAAAATGAGATATATGATTCAAGCCCTTGGTTTCTAAATGTTGATGTTTAAGTTTCAATGCACCATCCACACACAATTCCCTAAATGCCTCATTCATCCTTAGGCAAATTTATTATTGTGCACCAACTAGGTCGAGTGCCTCTACAATTGTTGGACTCAACTTGAAATTTGGTGCTTTGCAGTTGACTTCACAGACTAGCATTTTAGAACCTTTCTTCACCTTATTGCTTGAAGATGCCATGCTCAGTAGGGTTTCTAAAAACTTTGAGAATACTTCAACAATAAATGCTCAATTCACTCGAGGGCTCTAAAATTGCTTTGCACTAATAGCTATGGAGATTTGTGGTTAAAACAATGCCTTTGATTTCTTTCTTTCAATGAATTTCCCTTGATCAATCGCTATTAATGCTTCATACTTCATACTTGCTTGGTGACAGAATGTCCTCCAATCAATATTCTCTTTAATGCTCAAGAGACATCTACAGTTTGGTAGAGTCATCAACACTTGGTAGGAACTACCGACTTTGTAACCAAAAATAATATGTAACCTAACCTTGCTCGATAAGGTCTTGTGACCTAACTTTTCTCGGTAAGATCTCCTTCTTGTCATCCTACTTGGTGATCCCTATGCATCTTGAATGTTAATTAGATCATTATGCTTGTTGACTGGAATTGATGTTAGACTACTTCTTTTGAATCATAGTTCTAGTGACCTCCATAAGGAACTAAGTTGAAATATTTGAGGTTTGCATTCTCTAGATATTTTGATACCCATTCCTACCTCATTTATTTTTGATATTGTCAACTTTGGCTTCCTTTTCATCTTCAATTCTACCTGTGTTCATAAAGTTCTTGGCAGGATGTCCAATTTCTATACAAATAAAACATCTCTTTGTAGTATCTCTTTTTCTCATGTGATGTTTCATACAATTTATTAGGTATGTCCAAATTCACCACAGTGGTGATATCTACACTTCATGATCTTGTTTTACATTCTCTAGAGATTTTGGTACCCATTGCTACCTCATTTATTGATCTTGGTTTGCATTCTCTAGAGATTTTGGTACTTATTGCTAGCTCATTTATTTTCTGATATTGTCAGCTTTGGCTTTCTTTTCATCTTCAATTCTACCTATTTTCATATAGTTCTTGGCAAGATGTCCAAGTTCTATACAAATAAAACATCTCTTTTTAGTATCTCTTTTTCTCATGTGATGTTTCATACAATTTCTCTAGTATGTCCAAATTCACCACAATAGTCACATCTACACATCATGATCTTGGTTTGCATTCTCTAGAGATTTTGGTACCCATTGTTGCCTCATTTATTTTCTGATATTATCAACTTTGGCTTTCTTTTCATCTTCAATTCTACCTATGTTCATATAGTTATAGGCAAGATATCCAAATTCGATATAAATAAAGTGGCAAGATATCCAAATTCTATATAAATAAAGTATCTCTTTGTAGTATCTATTTTTCTCATGTGATGTTTCATACAATTTCTCCAGTATGTCCAAATTCACCACAATAGTTACATCTACACCATGTATTTTAATCCCATCCAATCATTACTTTCAAAATTTGTTATGCTAGGTTTCACTACTTGGTTTTGCACTCTGGGGATTTGTGTCCTTGTTTCTTGTATTTGTGACATTTACCTTCAAACCTAGCTCTCTCTTTACATTCACTTGCTCTATGACCATTTTTATTGCAAGTGTAACACTTTCCATTGAATTTTGATTTACCATTACTCCAATATTTTTTCTTTGTATGACCTATCATACCACAATAATTGCAAGTCGGTATTTGATTCTTTTGAGCTCCTTGCTGAGATGATTCACCTTCTTTTGTTTATCCTATTCTAGCTTTTCCTTTGTGTCTATTATGAATTTTTTCATTCAATTGATTCATGCTTTCTTGAGATTTCATCATTCTTTCATGGGTTTTCTTTTCAATGTTGAGATCATTCTACAGACTTCATTCTCTAACCTTAGATTCATAAGTTATTTATTTGCATTGGTGAGATGATCAATGAAGTCTACTTGCTAAAGGGAAAGATTTTGAATTTCATTTCTCTTTTCATCTATCTCTTCTTTGGCTTTGTATTTTTCTTCCATGACTTTGCATAATCTAACTGATTATATTTCTTATTCTCTTTTCATCTTTCCAACTTATTCTTGAAGATTGGAATTCTTTTCTAATAGATATTTGATTGCTTCATCAGCTTCATCTAAATTTCTTTCAAGATATATATCTTCAATTATTTCTTTAGTGTATAGATTGTCATTCAATTGTACTATAAGATCTTTCCTTCTTTTTAATGATTGAGAGAGTTGCTCCTTTTCTTTATTGAGTTGTCCAATAGCAAATTATAGATCTAACTTTTCATTATCAATATCCTTATCTAGCTTGCATACCTTCATTGCCTCTGATCTTTTCTCAAGTTGTTAAACTTTTGATGTGAGAACCTAAAGATCTTCGATACCAATTGTTGGAAATATAAGGTCGGTAAGGTTATTGAGAGGGGAGGGGTGAATTAAGAACCAATAAAGTTTTTACTTCACCAATTAATCCTTCATATAATATTTTGATCTAATTGCATGCATAAAAGAATGAAATAAAATAAGCATTCATGACACTTTGATACAAGATATGGTAACCTAGAAACCTTCCAATTAGAAAGTAAAACTAGGGTGGAGATGATACCCAAAAGATTTAGTATCACAGTATAAATTTAACCTATTAAGGCTTACAATTTATCACTTCTAGTGATCTACCCTATTAGGAGCAACAAGGACTATGAGGTCCACCCTGTTAAATGATTTACAAGCATACAATGAAGTATGCACCCAATTAAGAAATTTAGCAAAGACTATTAAGTCTACCTTATTAAATGATTTAACTGATAAACTTGTTAGGGTTAACCAATGGTTGATCTCTGATCTACAACTATTTTTTTGCTAGTTGAGATTCCTTGTAACACAATAGCCACCTGACTATGATAGATAAATCTTTTTTTTCCCTTATACTAATTGTAGCCTTCTTTAATTTGCAATTCTACTCATCATATTCTTCTTCATATGCTTCCTTGGATGTGATATGATGTATTACATATATATCAATCCAAATCATAACTTACTAGAGTTAGCTACAATAACAATTTCATCATAATTCACAAAGTCATCCCAACTACTATAACTTGAGTTCTAAAGACAAACTCAGTGATGTTTTGATACTCAGAAAATACTATCAACACTTAGCAATATTTGGCACTTGGTTGAACTTAAAGCTCAGTCCATACTAATCACTTATAGATAGCTTGAACTCAGTCAACACTATGTGACTTGGTGAACTCTGATAAACTTGATAGTAACTAGATCACTTAGTTGACACTCCATGACTAGGTCAACAATAGATTCACTTCAATCCTATGAGCTCGGTAAACACTGTTGGACTTGGTTAACACCATAGAGCTTGGTTAACACTATGATCTTATTGACTAACTTGGAAGCCTCTGCTATGCTCGATTTGCATTGACCTTTATCTCTAAAGCTTGATAAACATTGTGTAGCTTGGAAAACATTGCAAACTAACTGAAGTTCTTGGTAGATACTATATTCTAGCTACTTAGCTTGGGAATAACTTAATCGCTTGGTTAACACTACAAACTAAATAATAAGCTTTGTAGCAACTATAGAGCTTGGTAGCAATGTAACCAATTGACTAAATATTGAGTCACTAATATACAAATTGACCTTATTGTCAAAAATCACATTAGCAAACCTGGATTATGCTTAAACATAAAACTATTTCCTCTCAGAGTCTTTTGGTCAAGACTTTACCAACAAGTAAAAATTTCAAGGATAAATCCATTTAAAAGTTGTCCTTCTCTACTCCAAGAACAAAACCTATTGCCAATCATTTTGACTACATGTAGGAGAGGATTGAAAAGATAATAAGCTTTATATAGATTACATATTTCCATCAAATTGTTTTACTTTGTTTTGAAAATGAATATTTTCCATTGTACTTTTTATTTCTAGCACATATTTCCAAAATCTGCTATATATCATGATTTTACATTTAGTAGGGATTTTCGTTCTATCTTTTTTCCCCCTTATAGTTCATTTTTTCTATGATATAGGGGAACATTGATACTGGACCTCTATTATGTTGTCCCCTTTTTTTTTGTGAATGCAAAGATAGGGAGAAAAAACATATGTTGGCCATTACGAGGAAGCTCATCACATGCCCAAGTCATTCTTGGAACACCCCTTAAAATTTCAATGAAAGGGGATGCCTAGATAGACATTCTTGGGATTTCTTGGTGATGTTGATATGCCCCACAATGACTATATGAACCAATTATATTTTGATATATTCATAACAACCACACTAATAGATATGTATGCCAAATTTGATGATGTAGCTATTGCAAACCAACTATTTGAGAAAATATCAAGAAAGGATGTGGTGACATAGAATGAAATGCTTGTTTGGTATTCTAAAAATAGTTAAACCAATGAAGTTATAATTCTCTTTAATCAAATGCAAATGTCAGATACAATGCCTAATTTAATATCAACAATGAATTTTCTCTCTGCTTGTGCATATCTAGGAGTTTTCCAACAAGGCATGTGTGTTCACACTTGCATCAGTAAGAGGGGGTTTGAATCAAGTCTTTTTGTAGGAACTCCTCTCATTGACATGTATTTCAATGCCATTTTCTAGAAATTAAATGGTACAAAATATAGATACACAAACTTTCTACTCTAAATTAAAATATATTTTTCTTATTAATTGCCACGAATCGACATCAAATTTTCTTTCAGCCAAAGTCCATCAAACAAGGGTCTAGGATGAAGGATTAATAGAGAGAGAGAGAGAGAGAGAGAGAGAGAGAGAGAGAGAGAGAGAGAGAGAGAGAGAGAGAGAGAGAGAGAGAGAGAGAGAGAGAGAGAGAGAGTTTTGAACTCCTATCTACACATGTTAGTAATGAGAGAAGTCATACCATATCTCTATGTTTCTCATATTGAATAAAGGTTGTGTTTCATGTGCTTCTAAAAATACTAGTGACCTATCATGTTTGATCCTAGTTTTCTTTCCACATTTCAATGTGTTAGATTGATATAGTAGATTGGTATTTGGTTTCTTGGAATTTAATCTACTATTGTTAATAGATAAATATTATAAAATACTATAATATAATACAAACACATTTTATTGATTGATAAGTGATATACAATAGGTTTTCTTTAGTACTAGTTTGTTTGAAAAATCAAAGTGAAAAATATGCAACTAATTAACAATTGTTTGATAGTTGTAGATACCATCTCCATAGAAACCATATGTCTATCCTCACCTCATTTTTCTACATTAACTAAATAACAACGAGATGACTCCATTTTTTCCACCTTGGGAAACCAATCTCATGGATTCCAACAAAAAGAAAAATGAACAAACTCTCCTATTCTGCAATGAACCCTTAGAAGCACTTAAATAGATAAGGTTTTTTATCTAGACATATACCCAATAGCTTAACTTCTTAGGAAATCACTAAAATAGAGACAAAAACCTCTAAAACATAGAAGAACAACACCTCTTCCACATACTCACTGGCCATTGCAAATATGATGTAGGATTTTTTAATGGCCCTATAAGATGATGTAGAGTTGTTTCAAATTTTTTGTCTTCTTGTCCATTTGATTACCATTTTACTTTACTAAATATTTCTAGGTATAGTGGATGTTTCCAAATTCATAAACAAAACCCTAGCAAGATAAATTCTTGATGTGAAGTATAGTTGAAAGTAGTTGTTGTAACTTGATTGATTCTCTTTATTATGATTAATAAGGTTACTTTGTTAATAATATATATATATATATATATATATATATATATATATATATATATATATATATATATAGGGCATTCAATTGATCCTTCCTATGACATAGAAGTTTATGGAATCATTACTAGGAAGATCATGCTCTTGTGTGTACTTGTCATTTTTCTTGCAGCCCAAGTAGTATTCATAGTAGCATCTTATGAAGATGCTAGAAGATAATGACACAACAAGCGAAGAAGAGTTGTTTTTCCTTTCTATAAATGTATTATATATTCCAATGAGATGGATTCCGATGACCAACTATGCATGACTAGAGGAGCTTTCTTCAAAATTGCCAATATTCTAAGGGAGAGAGGGATCATTAAAGATACAATAAACATGAAATTGGAAGAAAAACTAGTCATGTTCCTACATACCCTTGGCCACAATCTAAGGAATTGTAAGATTGATCATCACTTTGGTCACTCATGAGAGACTATAAGTCACTACTTCCATAAGGTCTTGAAGGCTACTATATCGCTCCCTAACAATTACTTTTTGCCCCCTTCTCCAACTACCCCTCTAGAAATTCTTGGGAAGGACCATTTTGATCCATACTTCAAGGTAAATCTCCTACTAACATGTACTTTGTTTCATGAGTATATTGTTACATATTTGACTATAATATTTTCTAAGCTAGGATTGTATTGGAGCAATTGATGGGACCCATATACTAGCTACCATTGATGTGGACAACCAAGAAAAATATTGCAATAAAAAAGGTAACATGTCAAAAAATGTAATGGGTGTTTGTTCCTTTGACTACAAGTTTCAATATGTTCTTTCCAGTTGGGAAGGTTCAGTTGCAGATAGTCATGTTCTTGCTTCAACTCTATCAAGAGAAAATCCACTAATAGTCCCCCCTTGTTTATTAAATCATGTTTCTAATGATTATATAGTCATTATTGTAAACCATAGTGTTTGTTAATGTAAATAATTAATTATTATTACACTTTACTTAATTGTACTTAGGTTAATGCATTATTTTACTTATTTATTAGGTTAGACACCTAGGAGTATGCATACTCATATGAGTTGTCTTGTTGACAATACAAGAGTTAGCAACTCTAATTTAGCACATGGTGTCTGCAATACTAGAGTTTTTATAATCAACTGAGTTGTCATGTAGACAACACAGTTGTTCACACTCTAATTAAGCACATGTCCACTAAGAGTGGATTATCCTCCATTGAGCATAGAAGTTAGTGTGATGATGAGAGGATAAGCTTAACATACATTTGTCACATTAAAAGATGTTGTAGACACCATGTGCTTAATTAGAGTGCAAACAACTATGTTTTATACATGACAACTCAATTGATTATGCAAACTCTAGTGTTGTAGACACCATGTGCTAAATTAGAGTTGCTAACTCTTGTATTGTCAATAGGAAAACTCATATGAGTACACATACTCCTAGGTGTCTAACCTAATAAATAATAAAATAATGCATTAACCTAAGTAAACTTAAGTAAAGTGTAATAATAATTAATTATTTACAGTAACACCCCCCCCCCTTAAGTGAAACTTAGGGGAATGCACTAATGCACTTAAGCTCATGAAAGCTATAATGAAAATGCATGATGGCTTCCAGCTACTAGGCCATGTTAGGTACCCATGTACAAATGTAATGCAATCTATTTGAAAATGGAGAAAGAGGGAAAACCTCATGGGAAAAACCCTCCCTCAAAAAGAGAGATGAAAAAAAAAATGCATGGATGGATGGAGTAATTAAGATTCAACAAGTCTAGATATGGGGGATCATATTGATAGATGTAGAACAAAGGCATAGCATTATCATATTCCACATGCATACATTGCTACAGTGATAGGTCCATGTAATTTAGTATAGTTGGGTACACCTTGTCTTCTAGTTTCAAAATCAGGGGATGACTACATAAAAAATATTGTATGTTTGTTTGTGGAGTCCTACCTAGAAGATTTGGGAGACATTATTGATTATATAAATCTTCTCTTTGATGAAGAAGATCCTTCTTCAATTATTGCAAGGGAATACTTTGACCCTCTCGTCCATTGTCTACATGATTAGTCTTACAAGGTTGATATGATTGTGGATCCTTATGTACAGTAGTTGCAAGAGGTCTCTTTATCATTTGAGGAGACAATTGGTTCTTTGGGATATATTCTACATCTATCCTTGCTAGATATGAACTTGTTCTTTTCAATAGTGTTGGAGGGGGTGATCATCAGTATCAACACAGGGATATTGAGTAGGTTTTAGAGACACCATTCATCTTCAGGATTCTTTCTAAAGATTGGAGAATCATCTCATATGTACCTATGACATTGTTTCTTCCTAAGAGGAGGAACATTATTCAACAATCATGGATTAGCTTCTATATTCATCTTGGAGTAGCTATCACTAATCAACATTCTGATAATAGATGTAAACATGCAACTAAACCAACAAATGATTTATTCCATGAAATTTTTACAAATTATAGTTCATTCAATGAGTTATTTTTGAACATGTAAAATATGTTCTTATTTCCTAGACTATCAAAATTAAATTCCAACTAGATATGACATTAATTCAAATTTTGATTGCATGGTGTACCAATCACTATAGAAAAATTGGTTGTAATCTTAGACAAAAGCTAATATGAATCAACTACTAAAAAGTGGCCTGCACTAATCAAATTGCTGAAGTGATATCCCAACCTATGACTGATTTAATGCAAGCCTAGGGTTACATCTAGAGTAACCATGGTTTCATCCTATGATTGGTCTCTATATGTGAAGAGTAAAACATAACAACTTGATAAAACACAAAATGGATGAGTCTTTGAAACCCAACCAAAACCTTTTCTATAGATGAAAACCCCTCTAGAAAGTATTAACACCTCTAGAAGCTTCTTCATATATGACTTGAATAATATCATCAAAGTTTATTTTAAATAAGTAATAACCTCATGTTGATACCCACTAGAAAGAGTAATGCTATAACTTAATTGTAGTCCCGCAACCTTCATATAATGAACTATTAAATATATTACAAGAAACTTTCCCTTTCGAGGATATTATTTAATTACTAATTCATTACTAAAATAAGTTATTATAGCCCCCAACCTTGATATAAATTACTATTTTTGAATCCTCAACTTATTGCAAATATTTGAAATACATTTTAATGACCAAGTATTGGTAGATGGATAAATGAGAAACAATAGCTATAGTTGATCCTACATCCCTATAGGATTTTGGGTGTTTGTTAGTGTAGCCAAAAAAGCCAATCTAATCACCAAATCTATAATTTTATGTGAGGAATAAATCTGCAGTTTAGACTAGAGGTGGGAGAGTGAGTAAATTGTTATGTTTATGTAACTATTAGCCAACTGACTAGCCTAGATTGAGATACCATAGTATAATACAAATATTGACTTTGAAAAATGACTTATAATTTTTATTGGGTGTTTTATTGGTTTACTTTTGTACACTTTGACATGGAATAGTCTATGGTATCTCAGTAGCAAAGTTGGTTATTATATTTATTTTAGCACTCTGTTATGGGGTATTTCTGGCATTAATTGAATATAGATAGTCATAGAAATCTAAGAAATTTCATTTCTATCAAATTATTGTGTTGTTATACAATTTCTTCACTAGTCTATGAAATACTAAAGCCATGTCATTTTTCTTGATGTATTTGTTGGAATTAACAATGGGAAAGTAAACTACAAGAGGGAGGGTGAATCAACACTTCAAATCTTTAACCATAAAAACATTCACTACATATCCATCTCACAATTTTCATGTAAATTGAAATAGTTAGCTAAACATGTTCATCCATAGTATGAAACAAGTAATACATGACACAATAAGTTTGTTACCTAAAAACCCTCCAATGAGAAGGTAAAATTGGAGTGAGTATGACACCCACAAATCTTCATTGTTGTGATTATAATGCATAGCCAATGAAGTTACAATAATTTTGAACATAAACTATGATCTACCCCTATGAAAGGTCTATCTTGTTAAAGGCTTGCAAAGATTGTTAGGTCTCACCTTGTTAAAGGATTTAAACACCCTACTATAAGTGTGCCTTGTTTGATGACTTAAACTTGCAATAAAACAAGCACTCGGTTAAGAGATTTACACAAAAGTCTATCAGGACTTGAAACTTGTCAAGGCTACTTTGCTATGATATTTTCCCTGATTCACCTATTAGAATTTTTTAGCATTGATCCTATGGTTAGCATCTCTCTACTACATATTAGATCTTCTCTTTCCTAATGTGTACTTGATCCTCTTGATTAGATGTATCTCTTATGTCCTTTAACTACTTTGTTCTTTTCTCTCTAATTGATTCTAGAATTATAGCATGATCATAACCTCCATAGCCACCATGAATGCTCTCTCTACACTTAGCATTCTCTCTTCTCTTCTCATCTATACACACAAACTATTTAGGGTTTTCCTTCCTTAATAATACTTAGGTGAGCTAGGGTTAGGTAGGAATCAATGATTGTGTTTCACCCATTTTTTCACTTAGAACATCCCTTAATCTGATTGGTTGCATGCATTGCATAGGGATTCCCAATATACCTTTGCATATATATTCTAAAATTGTAAAAAAATCCTTAAGTCAGCCCAAAAAATGGTTTACATAAGAATTTGTGTCATTACAAACAACTATGTCCAAAATTGTTTACTCAGCACTTGAAAACTCTGATGCTCAACATCCATTACATCTTCAATGTTGTAGCTCATCTCCTGAATGAATCGGCATCCACTATTTTACTTGGCATATGAATCACTTGGCATATATGTCTTTCTTAGCACTTGAGTGACTCATCACATACCATCTTCTCATAACATACTGGTGCTCAACACTTACTACGTATGTTGCTTGGCATAAACTACTTACTCAGTACATACAAATTTATGTTAAGTAAATGACCTAAGTATTTTGTCACTATCTTGTTAAAAAAAAAAATGAGATCAACAATGTCCCCCTTTGACATGAGTGGAAAAAATACCTTTTCATGTGTATACAACCTAACTTATGTACATCACTTAGATAATTTGTATCTCATACAGAATTTAAAAATCTCAAAATTTTGCACAACTAATGACTTAACTACCATACCTCTTCAAAATTTGGATAGCTCCCCCTAAGTTAAGTGTTCCTTGATGTATTTGAAGTATGTATAACTCCTTTTGAATAAATGTTTTGTACTATTATTTTCCCCTATTTCTATCTCAAAATTGTGTTCCCCTTATCATCTTCATTCTCTCATTTTTCTTTCTCATTCCCCCTTTTTTGACACTTATGTCATTTGCGTGGTACACTGATAGTGTGTTTGTCTAGAAGTGTTTTATGGACCTCCATGATGATCTTTAATGTTTCATCCCAATTGTTACACACTACCTCTAGAGATTGATATTGGATGTATAGCTTAGCAACAAGGTTAAATAGGCCTTCATGAGTAGAAAGATGAGAATCTTTCTTCATCAAGTTTTCAACAAAGTCTAGTTCCTTGTGTAACACTTCCATGTATGGGGTTGATGTGGCTTGGATGTTGATCAAGGTAGCACAAATGTTAGCATATTGTGCTTGTAGTGCTGCTCACTGACCTTGAGCAGAGAGTAATCTGTAAAAATGAGTTTGGATTTGACTTGGAGATAGTTGTAAGACATTACCTATAGTTTTCAGATCTCACTATAGCCAGTCAATAGCCCTTTGTACTTCTTATGTAAATAAATTCACATCACAAAGCTTTGTGTATAAAGAAAAGATATTCTCCAATACCTTTTTCACATGTTCCATCTTGGTTACTAAATCAACCTATCTTAGTGCAAGGGCACTAGATATCTTTTCAAGTACTTATGTCTGAAACTTCTTTTCTGACCACTCTAATAGTTTGGTGTTTGAGTTTAGGTCATCCTCATTTATCTTTTCAATAATATTTACCAGTTTCTCAAAAATAGGTTTCTCTTCATTAGGGGTTGGGAGACTAAAAGCATCAAGAAATATTTCATTTATTTCATGAAGAACTTGCTTCTACTTGTGCTCCCTTCTTAGCAACTCTTGGTGTTTCTTCCTATGTTTAACTTCTTGCAGAATGCTCACCTACTCAATATTGATTCTTGTAAGATCAAAATTGGGTAGTTCAATCACATCATCAAGACTTACATTTCCATAAGATATGTCTTCTAATATGCTTTATGTCTCTGCACTCAGCCTAGATATTTGCAATGTTGTGGCTTGAGTGCTCAGCCTCTGAAGAGATTGACTACTAGTAGGATGCATAGAAACTAGTAAGGTAGCTAGAGTCTAGAGAGAAATTTGTTCCTCTACAGTAGTAGTCACCTTCAATTCTTTAGGATTGTCATTCTAACTATCCTCTTTTTCCTCTTCACCTTGTGTTTGTGGTGTAGGTATAGGACTTGCTTCCTGACCTAATCTAGTTTTTGTTCCATCTTCCTGAACTATAATTAAGGCTTTCTTATAAAAAAATGAATGGAATAAGAGGTAATGCAACTAGTTTTGTAACAATACCTTGTTTTTCAGTGCTTGCACTCTGTATTTCTATAGTTTTTACCTCTAGGGGCACACTTGATGTATCTATTTGCTTCTCCTCTACTACTGCCATATTTGTCTTTTCAATTTCATCAGTTCTCACCAATACAAGATTTGTGCATGAATTATCTTCCATGATGGAACTCTTCAATATCCTCTTTAAATCATGCTCAGTCAAAGGATTGATATTTTGAGCATAACTCTCAAGAACATTGATGCTTGATTTGTATTGAGTCTTGCTGACTCACTTGGTCTACATGTAGAGGACTGGTACTTGGCACTTGTACCTCAAGTACACTTTGATCATCTTTCTACTCTTCCTTACTTGTGGCCTCTTCTCCTACTATTTTCTTAGTTTCTTCCACATGACTATCCTTGACTAACTCAACTTTTAAAGTTGTAGCTACCTGTTGTTCATATTTCTTAGGATTTTACATTTCTTGCTCACCTTTCTCTGTTATAGTAGGAATGGGGAACTTGTAAATAGATCTCCATATTGATTTTCTCTTCGTTACCACATCAACTATATTCTTCTTCAATATATTGAATGCTTTGTATTCTAGAGTAAATATACCTTTGTGCAACTCCATAGCCTCATCTATCATTATCTTTGGAAATTCTAGCATAACTTGGGCTAAAGTAGTTTCCCTAATCTATCTTTTAGTTTGTAAGTTGAATTTCCATTTTTTCTCAACTCGGTCATATAGACTCTTAGGTAATGAGTTGGAAATCTCTATAGGAGTTGATTTGAATGTAGCCATCATCACATATATGTCTTCCTCTATAGTATTTTGTTCAACTTTTCCTATCTTGTCAAAATCTATGTGTGAAAATCCAAATAAATCTACATTGTATTTTATATTGCCACACAAATTATAAATCAGAGGAGGGATAGTGGTGTGCCACCTAGAATTGACTCATGTCATCTAAATCTATCTTCTCCTCACCTAACTCAACTAGAGCTACATATTTTCTCCTTTCATATGTCTTCTTTACTAGTTGGCTCATCTCTATTGTAGCAATAGTCCTTTTACATTTAGGTTTCTCAACAACCTTGGCTTTCTTGGTGGCTGCCCTTGTGCTAGCCCTACTAATAGGAGTTTTTGTCTTGTGTTGTGATAGTTTCACAACCTTCTTCTTGGGTTTCTCTACTATAGGCTCTGTTGGCCATTTTTTCCCCCATTCAGCCCATCATTGATAACCGATCTAAGAGATCTTCAATGGGTTGGATTCTTTGATATGGGTTAACACATTTTTTGGTTGGGTTAACATTTTGTGTTAACTCAGGTTCTTCATATGTCAAGCTAGTTCAATTCCTTCATGTGTCAAGCTAGTTCAATTGCTTCATCGACTGAGTTGGCTCATTTTTCCTTCATGTGTTGAGTTGAGGGTTAACACACATTTTCACATTAGGTTAACATTCTACGTGAACCATTTTTGCTATTTCGAGAAGTGACTTTTCAACTGCATATTAGGGAATGTGTCAAAAAATGAATGTCAAGTAGTGGCCCAGTTCCTTTAGTGCATTTACTCATCGTTAGATTAAGGATCATCTATGGTTGTCAATATGTCACTATGCAAAGTTGCAAGGTAGTTATTTCATGTGACATAGCGAGAACTTGCTAAGTTGGCTCATTTTTCCTTCATGTGCCAAGTTGCACGTTAACATGCATTTTTACACCAAGTTAACATTTTGCATGTCTCTTTAACCATGTATTTGAGAAAGGTGCCAACCAAAAATTCCATGCTATGTGGCAGATCCTTATTGTGCTACGTTACTTTTGATCTAACAGTGGTCATATTTTCACATCATTTTTTTGGTCTCTTGTGAAGATATGATGACCATTATATTGTGAAGCATCTTGTGGGTATTTTGAGTTTATCTTAGCTATCTATGGTTATAAAGAAAAATATGCATCTATGGTTGAGTTTTATTCACTTATTGAGGAGATTTTTATAGCATCTAAGTCATCCAATTCAAACAAGGAAATCTACATCAATGGTTCATACATTTTCTAGGAAAATTAGATCTTTTCCACATGGTCATTTTGTAATTTTTGTGATGCATTAACTAGTTTGTTATCCCATCCCACATTTTCTTTGATAGTGGTGCAAATTTATTTGTTACAGTCGTAGCAAGTTGCAAGGATCATTTCTTCAAGGAAAATCAATGTTTTTAGGGCTTGTTACATGAGGTTAATGCATCTTCATGCCTCTTTATTACATTTAATGATTAGATCTCATGAGATGTGATCTCTTATAGTTGGATGCATTGGTTTTGCGTTTCTTCCTATTATTGTTACATCTGGAGTTGTTGGACATGATCATATTTTTTCTAGATTTGCAATAACTGCTAGGTGTCATGGTTGAAGTTTGTTTTAGGTCAAAAAATCTCAGTTATGCCTTAGCTGTAAAGGCAAATTTTGTAAAATTTTGTAAGGGTTAGACCCTCTTTTTTTGTATGGCATTGCTCTAGCTTGCTGTTGTAAATCCTCTTTACCTCTAAACTATATGACATTCTGCCTTATCTGCTTTAGCCATTGATGTGTAGTGTAAGAACTATTTTTCTCTTATTTTTGTATTGTGGATATCTACAATCTTGCCTAGCTATATTTCTTTTTGCCTATGAATGACATATAAATGAATCTTATTTTCCTTGCATGATTTACTTGGGTTTTTTGATCTACATGTGGTTGTTAGATTAAAACAAGTCTGTATGTGTATATTTTTGGTGTCATGATGGTTTAATAGTGCATATATGGGCAGAGATTGGTTTGAACACTCTATTTCGAGGCATCACCTCCTTAGAATAGATTGGGTAGATTTTTTTTCTTGCATCTCCTTCCCCCTTTTACTCTCAAGAGTAGTTAGGTGCATCTTGATAGCAAAGGAAGCTAGCCTTCTCTAGAGACTCAACCTTATAGTTCAAGTCCCATAGCTTGGAGGTTGTTTCCATGTTTCACAAGGTTGTCCTTAGGTAAAAAATTTGGACAAGGATGGAAACTTTTGTGACAATAGGATCCTTAGCCTTTCTTTTCTTTTCAATAGGTCTAGACGCTTCCATTTCTTTTTCTCCCTCAGAACCTTCCATAGTAGTACTAATTGGACTTCTTTTTCTGTCTTAATATTTTTGACCTCTTCAGTTAGGGCATCATTCTTTTTCATCAGATCTGCAACTGCTATATCAAATTCACTTTAGTTTCCATTTGCAAACAATTCAGTAGTTTCTTCCTCATGGTAATTTGTGTCATTTTCCTCAATATCTATCTCTTTCCTTCTCTTTAATGAGTGCCACAACTTAGCTCTTTATTCATTCAACTAATGTAGAGAAGGTTGGATTTCAATCTTCTGGTTCTCAATGACTTTTCCCAACTTATAGACTTCTATATTTGAGATCTTTCCTCAAAGTTGCAAAGATTTTCTTTCAATAGAACAAGGTTCTAAAACCAATTGTTGGAATTAATAATGGGAAAGTAAACTCTAAGAAGGGGGTTGAATCAACACTTCAAAACTTTAACCATAAAAACATTCACCACATATTCATCTCACAGTTTTCATGTAAATTGAATAGCTAAACATGTTCATCCATAGCTATTGGAAATAATTGAAATGATCATAAGAAAAATTGTTGGAATAATATATGGAACTGGTAAAGAATGTCCTCAATCATTGTTTTTTCATTGATGTCAAACTTGCTAATTGTAGGGATGACAATTGCTTTAGTGATCCAAATACTATCAATTAGTTGATTGTCAAGGTGGAGGCAATCAATAAGATGTAACTAGAACACCTAGAGAAAGGTTGAAGTTATGATGTTGTAATGAAGTACAAGGATCAGTCAAGCCATTAATAAAATAGTGTGTTGGAAGACATACTAAAAGATACAAAGAATGAGCACACTGAAACATATCAAAGATCTAAGGTTTTAGCTAAGTCTTTTGTAAAGCTCAAACTAAGAGAAGGAGCTGAGCAAGCTAGTAAGTGCCAAGCAAGCTAATAAGAGTTGAGCAAATTCCTAGTTAAGTGCTGAGCAAGTTCAAGTGCCGAGAAAGTTCAAGTGTCGAGCAAAATCAAGTTTCGAGCAGAATCAAGTGTCGAGCAGAACCAAGTGTCAAGTTGGTATAGGTGCCAAGCAACACAAAGGTGTCGAGCACCAGTAACTCAATAATGCTGAGTAAAACAAAGGTGTCGAGCACCAGTAACTCAATAATGCCGAGTTACTGCATTATTTAGGAAATCAAAGATTCGCCAGATCTAAGCTGACAAAGTTGTTATCTAGAAATCTGTGAATTAAAAGGAAGATAGGAATGATGAGTTGGTGGCATAGAACACCATGTAGAACATTTTTAAGATACAATTAGAGAAGTTTCAAGAAGAAAACAAGATATGGGGTAGATACATTGTATCCTACCTAATCCATTTTGAAACCCTAAAATTGGAGAGGGAGAATTGAGTGGCAAAGGCAAATCAGACTTGTATATAAGAAGACATAAGTTAATGGAAAAATAGAGTGGAATAGAGGGGATAGTGAGAGAGAGAGCCGTGGTCAAGCATAAAAGCATGAAATATTGAAGAATGAGCTAAGGAGAAGATAACATAGGAACTCTATTTGGATAGATGACCACAAGGATGATTGCATTGGCAGAATGAGTAGGAAGACTCAGAGAGATGAAGCTTGAGAGGGAGACAAGCAATCAGAACTAAAGTGATTGAAGCCAAGCATAAGGATTGAACAGAAAGAGTGATATGAAATCTACAAAGTATGTTGTAAGTTATGTCAGATCAAAAGACCACTATCATTACTTTCTAGCAATTGTAACAATAAGATAAATCCTATGGACTTAGGTTGGTTTAACAACCATTAGATAAATCCTTTAATAGGGTGACATTCCAAGTGAATGTTCTAAAGACCTTTAACCAGGCCCATTCCTAACAGTTTGGTGAAATCCTCTAACAAGGTCACATTTAACAGTGTGTTGTAAGCCTTTAACAGGGCAGGCTTTTAACAGGGCATCACTTCAAAAGAGTGAGAATCAAGTAGCATGTTACTAGTGGTTTTTCCCAAATTGGGTTTGAACGTAAATCATTGTGTCATGTGTTGATCTTGAATGTTTTATCTTTGCATGTTGATTTATAGTAATTTGCTTATATGACTAATTTAAGTTTGAAAATATGAAAATGATATTAATAGGGCATTTGGACCTTGAATAACTGATTCACCCCCCCTCTCAGTTATTCTAAAGAATTCTAACAATTGGTATCAGAGCCTCACTGCTGATTCAGTTTAAAGGGACTACTAGCAGAAAAGATCAAAATGCCAAAAAGAGAAGTTCCCAAGCTCAACAAAGACAACTTTGTTGCATGGAAAAGTTTGATGAAGCTAGATCTTGGATCCATAGGAGATTATGCCCAAAATTCAATTGTCATTGAACATGTAGATCCAACAGGTGCTCCTACTATCGAAGACATGAAAAACAAACAGGAACACAACCAAACAATGCTGGAAATTGCCTCTGCACTCAGCTATGCTGAATTTGATGATATCAAAGGATGTGACACTGCATTCAAAATGTGGAAAGCCATATCAGACATTTATGGAGGAGATCAGAATGTACAAAGAGAAAAAAGAGAAAGTCTCAGAGGAAAATTTGATGACATGAAAATGGAAGAAAATGAGAATGTTGCTCAGTATGGTGCAAGAATAAAGGAAGTGGTAAGTGCAATAAGATGCTTGAATGGTCAACTGGATGAAGATATTGTTAATAGTAAGTTCTTAAGAACCTTGCTTCCTATCTATGCTATTAGAGTATTAGCAATACAAGAGCTAAGATGTATACCAGGAAATAACCTAAGCCTTGAAGGTATAATAGGTAGACTCACTGCATTTGAGTTATCTAACTTTGACAACTACAAACCTAAAAATGTTGAATCTACTTTTGAAGCCAAGTTATCACTAAAAGATGCCAAACAGGTGAAATCAAGGAAAGGAAGAAAAATGAAGTATGTATCTAGTGACAGTAGCACTGATGAGGAAGATGTGGAACAATTGGAAGCATTGCTCACTAGAAGATTTCACAGGGGCAAAGGAAAATTCAAAGGTAAGATGCCTATCATTTGTTTTAATTGCAATGAAGTAGGTCATATTGCTGCAAGATGTCCACAGAAAAATGATTCCAAGGAAGGCAACAAATACAAGAATAGAAGAGATGATGACAAGAGAGATTACAAAGAAAAAGGTAAGAAGTGTTATATTGTTGAAGAAAATTCTAATGACAATGATGATGAAGTTTTTTATGTAGCCATGAAGGACCAATCTGATGAAGAAGAAGCCACAGCACTGGTGACATGTATAAACAAGAATGACAGATGCATCATAGACAGTGGATGCTCACATCACATGACAGGAGACAAAAGTAAGTTTGTTAACTTTACTCAGTATGATGGAAATAGTGTTAGATTTGGCAATGATGCTCCATGTCAAATTAGAGGAAAAGGTTCCATTAAGCTCACAGACCAAATTTCATGTGACAATGCATACTATGTTGAAGGATTAAACTGCAATTTACTGAGTGTCTCACAATTAGGAAATATGGGTTGCAAAGTGGAATTTGAAAACAAAACTGCAAAAATCTATGATAATGATGGTAAACTAATAGGAAAAGGAGATCAAACAAAGAGTAATTTGTTTTACCTTGATATGGATAATGCTTCTTATCTATTTGCAAAATTTGATGATGAATGGTTATGGCATAGAAGATTATGTCATGTCAACTTTGACAATCTAGTCAAAATTAGTAAAATGAAGAAAGTCAAAGGTCTACCAAAATTGAAGAAGCCTGATAATGTCATGTGTAAACAATGTCAGCTAGGAAAGATGACAAAGTCAAGTTTCAAAAACAAAAAATATACATCTAAAGAGATACTTGAGTTACTTCACACTGACTTATGTGGTCCAATGGAAATACAAAGCTATAGAGGAGATAAATACATAATATTATTTGTCGATGACTATTCCAGGATGATGACTGTTATGTTCTTAAAACAAAAATCTGATGCTTTTCAAATTTTTAAGTGGTATGTGGCTAGAGTTGAAAAAAAAATTGGATAAAGCTTGAAATGTCTAAGATCAGATAGAGGTGGTGAATTTACATCAAATGAATTCAAGATATTCTGCAATGACAATGGAATCAAAAGACAGACATCAACTCCTAAAACTCCCCCACAGAATAGAATTGCTAAAAGAAGAAATAGATCTATAATTAACTGTGCCAAAACATTAATGATGGAAAAGAATGTTGCTCTAAAATACTGGAAAGAAGCTGTAAGTGTAGCTGTTCATACATTGAATCGAGTACAAGCCAAGAAAGGTACAAATACAACGCCTTTTGAATTATGGTATGGTTACTCACCAAATGCAAAACATTTCAAACTGTTTGGTTGCAAATGTTTTATCCTTAAAGATGTTAGAAATGGAAAACTTAATGCAAAAAGTGATGAAGGTATATTTCTTGGTTACTCCACAAGAAGTAAGGCATATAAGTGTTTGAATATTAACACTAACAAAATTGTGGAAAGTGCAAATGCAAATTTTGATTAGCACACAGAAGTCCAAGCTGAAGAACCAAAGAAAATGGAATAATACTAAACCTTTGTATATTCTTATGAAGGAATGACTGATAATGAGGATGATGTCAATCAAATTGAAAGTCAACAACAAGTGTCAGTTTCAGCCGATTCACAACTAGTGAATGTTGAGTTGCATTCAGAAGTCAAGTTACAAAATGAAGAAAATGCATAAACCAATTTTGAAGACAACATACATGATGAAGAACAACCTGACAATGAAGAGCATAGTGATCTTGAATCCAAAAGATCAAACATGGAAACAAGGATAGAGCCAAGATTATCCAAATATGTAAAAAGACATCACCCTGCTGAACAAATAATTGGTGAGAAAGATGCAAGACCAATGACAAGGAACAGACTAAGACATGAATCATGTCTAATCAGCAAATCTGAACCCAAGATAGTATACGGCGCATTATAAGATGGTGACTAGTATAAAGCTATGGAAGAAGAAATTGATCAAATAAGAAAAAATAAAACCTAGAGTTTGGTTCCCAGACCAACTGACAAGAATGTGATTGGCACAAAATGAGTATTTAGAAATAAACTAGATGAGAATGGTGAGATTACCAAAAATAAAGCCAAATTTGTATGCAAAGGTTATGCTCAAGAAGAAGGAATATATTATGGAGAAACATTCACTCCTGTTGCAAGAATGGAAGGAGTAAGAACTTTACTTGCATATGCTACCTACAAAGATTTTAAATTCTGTCAGATGGATGTAAAATCTGCCTTCTTAAATGGTATACTAGAAGAAGAAGTCTACATTGAACAACTAGAAGGATTTGTTGATGAAAACAATAGGGATATGGTGTGTAAGTTACATAAAGCACTCTATGGTTTGAAACAAGCACCTAGAGCATGGTATGAGAGACTTCACAAGTATCTAGTGCAAATTGGATTTGAAAGAACTAATGATAATAGCAACATGTACATCAAAGATGAAGAAGGTAAAGACATTATTGTATCTAAAATTTTTGTGGATGACATAGTATTTGGTGGTAAGGAAGTACTTTGCAAAGGCTTTGCTGACAAAATGAAACATGAATTTGAAATGTCTATGTTTGGAGAAATCAAATTCTTTGTTGGATTGCAAGTTCATCAACTCAAACATGGAATATTTATTACACAATCAAAATACATCAAAGAAATTCTTAAAACATTTGGATTGGAGGAATCCAAACCAGTTAGCACACCAATGGCCATAGGGAATAAGCTATCCAAAAATGATGAGTCAGCCGAAGTCAATCAAACAATGAACAGATCCATGATTGGAAAACTACAATATGTTGTACATAGTAGACCAGACATAGCATTAGCAGTTGGAATAGTGGCTAGGTTCTCTGCTAATCCTAAAGAAAATCATCTCATAGTAGTAAAAAGAATAATGAGATATCTCAAAGGGACTGATGATTTTGGTCTATACTACAAAAAGAAAGGAAAATTTGAACTCAATGAATATACAGATGCAGACAGGGGAGGAAACATTGATGACAAAAAAAGCACAAGTGAAGGTGCATTATTTTTAGGCAAAAGGCTGGTTACCTGGACTAGCAAGAAACAAACATGTATATCCTAGTCCACTGCAGAATCAAAATATGTGGCAGCTGCAGTCAATTGTACAAACATTGTATGGCTCACACATCTATTGAATGGAATGAAAGAAGAAGTAACAAAATTGGTGATATTGTATTGTGATAATACAAGTGCTATAAACATATCTAAAAATCTAGTGATGCATGCAAAAACCAAGCATATTGCAATCAAGTATCATTATGTCAGAGAATTGGTAAAAGAAAAACAAGTGAAGTTGGAATACATTCACACAAAGGAACAAACTGCACATATCTTCACCAAACCATTTCCCAAAGATTCCTATGAATATCTTAGAGGCAAGTTGGGGGTTATACCCCTAAGTCAAGCAGTTTAGGGCAACAAGGAATCTGCCTTGCATCAACAGGAATAAATCATTGAAATATTAACAAGTTGATGCAAAGGATGATAGTAGGAATAGAAACTCCAAATCAGTCACAAGCATGGTGACAGAAGGAGAAAGACAACAAGAAGCCAAAGCTTATATTTTACATGATAAAGATGCTACATCTTTGGAATTTATGTCAAAGAGGGAGAAATATGCAGAAAATTGATCAATGCAAAGAAGGAGGGAGATATATATGAAAGAGGGAGATATATGTGATCAGTGGTGAAAATGCAACAAATCAATACAATCTTGGTGGTAACTGAATTGATTACTTGATCAGTTTGGTTTGCCATCAATGCCAAAGAGGGAGATTGTTGGAAATAATTGAAATGATCATAAGAACAATTGTTGGAATAATATATGGAACTGGTAAAGAATATCCTCAATCATTGTTTTGTCATTGATGTCAAACTTGCTAATTGTAGGGATGACAATTGCTTTAGTGATCCAAATACTATCAATTAGTTGATTGTCAAGGTGGAGGCAATCAATAAGATGTAACTAGAACACCTAGAGAAAGGTTGAAGTTTTTATGTTGTAATGAAGTACAAGGATCAGTCAAGCCATTAATGAAATAGTGTATTCGATGACATACTAAAAGATACAAACAATGAGCACACTAAAACATATCAAAGCTCTAAGGTTTTAGCTAAGTCTTTTGTAAAGCTCAAACTAAGATAAGGAGCCGAGCAAGCTAGTAAGTGCTAAGCAAGCTAGTAAGAGCCGAGCAAATTCCTAGTTAAGTGTCAAGCAAGTTCAAGTGCTGAGCAAGTTCAAGTGTCGAGAAAGTTCAAGTGTTGAGCAAGTTCAAGTGCCGAGAAAAATCAAGTGTTGAGCAGAACCAAGTGCCGAGCTAGTATAGGTGCCAAGCAACACAGAGGTGTCGAGCACCAGTAACTCAATAATGGCGAGTAACATAGAGGTGCCAAGCACCAGTAACTCAATAATGCTGAGTTGCTACATTATTTAGGAAATCAAAGATTCACAATATCTAAGCCAACAAAATTGTTATCTAGAAATCTGTGAATTAAAAGGAAGATAGGAATTATGAGTTGGTGGCACAGAACACCATGTAGAACATTTTTAAGATACAATTGGCGAAGTTTCAAGAAGAAAACAAGATATGGGGTAGATACATTGTATCCTACCTAATCCATTTTGAAACCCTAAAATTGGAGAGGGAGAATTGAGTGGCAAAGGCAAATCAGACTTGTATATAAGAAGACATAAGTTAATGGAAAAATAGAATGGAATAGAGGGGATAGTGAGAGAGAGAGAGAGTCGCGGTCAAGCATAAAAGCATGAAATGATGAAGAATGAGCTAAGGAGAAGATAACACGGGAACTCTATTTGGATAGATGACCATAAGGATGATTACATTGGAAAAATGAGTAGGAAGACTCAAAGAGATGAAGCTTGAGAGGGAGACAAGCAGTCAGAGCTGAAGTGATTGAAGCAAGCATAAGGATTGAATAGAAAGAGTGATCTAAAATCTGCAAAGTATGTTGTAAGTTATGTCAGATCAAAAGACCATTATCGTTACTTTCTAGCAATTGTAATAGTAAGATAAATCCTATGGACTTAGGTTGGTTTAACAGCCATTAGATAAATCCCTTAATAGGGTGACATTCCAAGTGAATGTTCTAAAGACCTTTAACAAGGCCCATTCCTAATAGTTTGGTTAAATCCTCTAACAAGGTCACATTTAATAGTGTTTTGTAAGCCTTTAATAGGGTAGGCTTTTAATAGGGTATCACTTCAGAAGAGTGAGAATCAAGTAGCATGTTACTGGTGGTTTTTCCCAAATTGGGTTTCCACGTAAATCATTGTGTCATGTGTTGATCTTGAATGTTTTATCTTTGCATGTTGATTTACAGTAATTTTCTTATATGACTGATTTAATTTTGAACATATGAAAAGGTTATTAATAGGGCATTTGGACCTTGAATAACTGATTCACCCCCCCTCTCAGTTATTCTAAAGAATTCTAACAATAGCATGAAACAAATAATACATGACACAATAAGTTTGTTACCTAGAAAACCTCCAATGACAAGGTAAAATTAGAGTGGGGATGACACCCACAAATCTTTACTATTGCAACTATAAAGCGTTGCCAATGAATATTACAATAAGTTTGATCATAAACTATGATCTACCATGTGAAAGGTATGTCATGTTAAAGGCTTACAAATGTTGTTAAGTCTCACCTTGTTAAAGGATTTAAACATCCTACTAGAAGTGTGCCTTGTTAGAGGACTTAAACTTACAATAAAATAAGCACTCAGTTAGGATATTTACACATAATTTTGTTAGGACTTTAAACCTGTCAAGGCTACTTTGTTAAGATATTTTCATTGATTCACCTGTTAGAATGTTTTAGCATTGATCCTTCGATTAGTGCCTCTCTGCTAGATATCATATTTTCTCTTTCCTAATGTGTACTTGATCCTCGTAATCAAATGTATCTCTTATTTCCTTTAACTACTCTATTCTTGTCTCTCTAATTGATTCTATAATTATAGCATGATCATAAGCTTGATAGCCACCATGAATTCTCTATCTACACTTAGCATTCACCCTTCTCTTCTCATCTACACACACCAAGTTTTTAGGGTTTTCCTTCCTCAAGAAGACTTAGGTGAGCTAGGGTTAGGTAGGAATCAATGATTTTGATTCACCCATTTTTCCACTTAGAACATCCCTTAATCTGATAAGTTGCATGCATTGCATAGGGACTCTCAATATACCTTCATATATATCTTCTAGAATCATAAAATAATCCTTAAGTCAGCCCAAAAATGGTTTACATAAGATTTTTTCTATTACAAACAACTATGTCCAAAAAAATTTTACTCAACACTTGAAAGCCATGATGCTCAGCACCCATTACATATTTAGTGCTACTCATCTCCTGAATGAGTTGGCATCCACTATTTTATTCAGCATATGAATCACTCGGCATATATGCCTTTCTCAAAACTTGAGTGACTCAACACATACCATCTACTCAAAACATACTAGTGCTTGGCATAAACTACTTACTCAATACATACAAATTTCTATTAAGTAAATGACCTAAGTATTTTGTCACTGTCTATTCAAAATGAAAATGAGATGAAAAATATTCCTCAAAGATGTAGTATGGTTCCATATTTTGTGTTGTGTATGTTTTATCTCTCACTTATGTAGTATGGTACAATATTTTTAGTTCCTATTGACAATATTTACTAGCACTTTTATTTATTAGAAGTTTTTGATCAATATAATAGTTGCTTACTGCAGCAATATGTCTTTCAAAAATATTTTGATGAGCATACATGAGGAGGTTCATATGCCCCCCATTGTTATCCCCATTTCTACTTCTTCTAGAAATCCAAAAGTGGTATGCACAAGAGAAATGGAGAGAAAACTCCTAAATTTGCTCCTTGAGCAAGTAAATCTAGGAAGGAAAGGTGAAGGAGGTTTTCATAGAGAGGCATGGACTAATATTAAGAGGAGATTCAATCCAGAATTCAAATTGAACTTGGGAAAGGAAAACTTCAAAAATAAGTTGAAAACATGGAAGACAAGGTATAGAATAATGAAAGATTTGTGAAATACAAGTGGATTTACTTGGAATCAGATAACTCAATCTGTGGATGTTGAGGACAATGTATGGGATGAACTTATGAAGGTAATTTCCTCTTCAATTTTTTTCAATACTAATGTCAAAAAAAATCTAATCATTTAATTTTGGCAATGTGTAGAGAAAATAATTCAGGACTACAAAAGTGTATAGGAGGCTGCCATTCAACTATTTTAATGATCTTGCAATCATTGTGGGGAATGACATGGTGAAAAGAACTTCAACTGGAACAACACAAGATATTGAAAATGGTAACCTTTTTTATGAGACTATTGATCTATATAATGATGATGATTTGAATAAGCCTGTGAACATTGTTGTTGATTTAGATGAAGATTTCCTTTAGTCAAATTACTCCATTGTATCCACTAGAAATAATCCTTCAACACCAATGACAATGAGGACAAAGAGGAGGGAAAGCATGGCCACTTCTTTGGATGTAATATTTAAAAGCATCTATATGATACAAGATAGAATCAATAACCCTCACACTATCAAGGTTGATAAAGAGGATACTAAGAAAGATGTTGCAAATATGTTAGCTTCCTTGAGAGTCATCCTCAGACTTAGCCAGGAGACTGTGACTGTGGCATATGACTCTTTTATGCATGAACCTATAGGTTCTATTTGGTTCTTAGAGATGGATGTAGAGGTGAGGGGTGATTATGTTAATTATAAGTTTAGAGGATTATAAAGTGCAACTCATGTTTGGCATGCTATGCTAGTAGTTGGATAGTAATATTAGATTTCAAAATTGAATGCCTTACCATTTTGTTGTTGTTTGGTATTAGGGAGTTTATTTCATGCAATTTGACATTGTTTGGAGCTATATATGGTTGCATAGAGTAGGTTTTGGGAGATGATGCTTTTGTACTATTGTTGATTTTGAGTCTTTATATACCATACAATGTATAAGCAATAAAAAAAATGACAATAATTTAAAATTTTATGATTTTGTCACTCTAGATTGACCTCCCTCCAAGTGCAAGTGTTGAATTTCATGACTTAATGAGGTTGATTATGTTTCTTCATTTGTTCATATTAACCATATTGTATTTATTAGATTATTTTCTAGTGCATTGCATATTGACAAAGCTTCATATCTTGTTCGATCTTAGTTTATCCTAATGTAGATTGCTTGGCTAAGGAAGACATTACAAAAATCATGTCTACTTCAAGCTGAATTAATAAATTATTAGATTTATGTTAGCTTGAGCATTGAACATGCACAAATGTCTAAATATAAAATTCCCACTACACATATAAGGTACAGTAAGTGGACAACACACAATGTCACATGAGGTCACACTCTAAACCCCAACAAGATAAACTAAAAGCGAGTCACATCTAGATGGAAATATAATATAGAAATCACTATTAAAAATGAAATACATTGTAAGTTGAATAGGTGGTTCACATTTGGTAGGTCTTTGTATGGTCAAAGGGTCCCTTTACCCTTGTTCTATGGATTATGGGCATTGAGGCTTAATACATTGACAATGTGGGTTTGGAGTAGCATAAGATCAAGGGCAAAAATTATCTACTTTGGGTGAATTCATTGATTTTTTCTTTCATTATTGTACTTCTCTTCTCTAAAAAGTCTTGTCATGGAAAATAGTTTTAAAAAAATTCTAGAGGCTCTTTTGGTTATTTTCTTCATTGATAGTGGAAACCCCTTTGAAACATTTTAGCATTGATGACCCTATACATTGCTTGATGTCAAATTGAAAGAAGAGGTAACCTAGTAGTAGAGAGGTATAGACTAGCCAATGTCTCATGCAAATATAGAACCTAAAGAGCTTAATCATAACAATTATGAAGGTATGGATGCTTCAAAAATCATCTCTCCACCCAACTCATATGATGTTATTTTAGGAGACACCTTTGATAGGTTGTATATGCATTGATAGGTTGTTTATGCACCCATTTCTATTAACATTAACACATTCTTAATGAGAGATAGAACTAATACTAGTAAATAGTTGTTTGAAGAGTAAGAAACCAACATTTTTCTCTAAAATAGTTTCACATGCATTCATCATGCTCCTCAGGACTTATAACATAAAATTTTACATTACTTCTAATTGGATTCATGCTATACATATTGTAAAGATTTCTTGCAATATTGCTAATTGGTTTTCCCCTATATATATTGTAGTTAAATCTAAAGTGAAATTGTTTAATTGAGTTTCTATTAAATTTGTTACTGTGCTATATAGATATTCTACATTGTTTAATTATATTTTGTAAATTGGTTAGTGCTAGAATATATTCTGAAGCTTTTTTGCATTATACAAGATCCATTCTTTATTGATACAAGATTCATTCTTCCATGTCATTTTGATAAGCTTTCACAGTGCATTATCTATTGGTATAGGATTCATGGCTTTGAGAAATGTTACAACTCATAATTTCCCATGTAGTGTTGGGTCATGCCCTTTAAAAATTTTGCACACAAAGAAAAATCCTAGGTGCTAGTTTTGATCTTGCCCCAATAGAAAGAAGATTATTAATGACATGTAATCTATTCAATATGAATTAATATAGATTTTATATTTTAGGGAGAACATGGTTGTGGACATTTTAGGTGGTTTGATGTTGTCCTCTCTACAATTGCACATGATCAAGCAAATAAGTGCATAATGTGAAAGGCACGAGAGGTAGCTAGGGTTGGCATTGCTTCAACCAAAGCTGATATGCATGATGAAGGAAATGATTACATAATGTGTAAGCTATGAGAGGCTAAAATAATCTTCTTACGCTGCCTTCTATGTGTAATTATTGGCCTTATATGTTGGAACCTTATGTGGTAATTAATAAAGATAGAACCTTACTACAAATTTTATGAGTTTTGTATACAAATATTTGGCAAAATTATTGTAATTTGATAACAATTTTTAAATTAATATAGATTATATTTTTGGAGTTGCTAAACATACATTTAAATCAAATATATTTAAAAAATATTTCACTCATTTAAATCCAATTCTAGGTGAGGTAATAGGCTTTAATTTTAATTGTAGTGACTAATTATGTATAAAATGATGAATAAACAATACTAGTCTGATAACTATATTCTTCTGTGACTAATTATATATAAAATAATGAATCAATAATATTAGTTTGATAACTATCTTCTTGTGTATAATTATTTGTTCATGATTGTGTGAATTTTTTAATAAAAAGTAATTTCCAATTTTATTTAATCAAAAAAATTGAAAAATAAAATAAATTACCTTTTTCAAAAATAAAAGTAAGCCAACTCAATAAAATTTTAAGGGAAAAAAATATTGAATAAAAAGAAAAGTATAAGAAATAATCTTATTCCTATTCCAGTTTTATACAACCAAACATGGAATAAACATACTCCCCATCAAAATCCTGGTGAACCAAATAGAGAATAGGAATACATATTCTCATTTTGTATTCTCAAATTAACAAATCTAGAATACGTAGTCCTATTCTTGTATTCCTAATCTTGCAGCCCAACAAGCCTTAATTAATATGATTTTTCCAAGGAAAATGATAACTATAACGAAGGTACATTTTAATGTGTTGTATTTAAATGTATTCAAACAAATATCCATACAACTGAATGGCTTTGACTCATCGAGAATTTATTTTCCACTACCTACAATGATCTAAAATAATATGGATGGGGATCACATAAACTAGCCTTTAGATCGCATTGAATAAAAAATTATTGCAAATATTAACATCTCACAAAAAGTCTAACAACTATGACTAGAATTGGGCTCTCTCCTAATTTTCTTAAGCCAATGGGAAATAGTTGATTCCATGTCAACCTCACATTCTAAATGAATTCATAAGTTAAAACAATAAATTGTCTTCCTTGAAACAAATAAATTATAATACAACTTTACTTTTCAATTACTAATTTAATTTGAAAGGAAAAGAATTCAGGTAATAATAATACATTTAATAATGTTATGGAATAAATAAGAATATGAATTAATCAATTTAGTAGCTTTTTGGGCCATGCCAAGATAATCTAGCTTTTGAGATTGGACGACAACAACTTTGAAATTGAAGCAAAAAAAAATTAGTAGGAAAAAATATACCACATTAATTTTTTTTTTAGAAAGGATTAATTTATCTTTGAGATACATGGAGTAAATAGTGGCCTTATTTAAGGAAGATATTTTTAATCATAGTTAAAATTAAGAATACATCTAAGATATATCAATCTTATGTTTCATTCAATTTATAAATTTTTTTATGAATTAAATTATTTATCCTAACAAACAAATAGTAGGTAATTTTTATTTTTATTTATTAGTTCAATTTTAAAAATGAAGAATTTTGATAGCAATGTCATATGTATTCAATTGTGTTATTCAAATAAATTATTATGAAGAATTATAAGTTGATGATAGGAGGGAAGACAATCGAGGATTTAAAATAGAGTATGTATGGGAAGAAACTAATTAATTCAAGTTAATTGCAAGGAAAATAAAATAAATTCAATGTAGCTCTAAAAAGGATACCCTTGGTAAACATTCAAATTCACAACAAAAAGATCTAAATGAGTCATTATATGAAGGCAAATTTCAAGTATCCTTGGAGAGAGTAATCAAGTTGATGTATCAAAAGATGGAAAAGTTACCACAATAGATGAAAATATATTTAATAAGATATTAATATTATTTTTTAAACATATATGTTAAAATTAAATAATGACATGTATAAAGCACTACATAGTTTTATGCTAGGCATCCAATATTTTTCTAAACAATAAATAATCATTTATATAAAATGTAACATAACTTCACTAATTTTTTGCTCCATGATAACTTTGTGCATCAGTCATACCCAAAACAATTATCATAAGAGGCACATAGTACCAAGGTTTGGATCAATACTCCTCTTTTATCACAACTCATTAAGTGTCAACTGAATAAACCAATCATTTAGCTGACATATGGAGTTTTTTATTAGGAAAATAGGTTTTGAAGGGGCCCTAATACCCTTTATCATACCCAAAGAGAGACAATAAATCCTTTCGATAGAATAGATCCCTACACAAATAGGCCTAGCACCAAAGAAAGTCTAGCCCACTGTCAAGATAAGAACATATTTTGTACACAATGACTTGCACCCCACAATCACAAATTGGTGGTAAAAAAAGTGAAGCAATCACACACTAATTTCCCATAGATAGGAAGCAACAAAAACCCTAATATTTCCCCTTAGATCCCAACTTGTGGGATCTAAGGGACATGTCAAAAGGAAGAGAATGCTTCCTAGAATGTTTACCTTTTACAGTGATCCATCCATCTTCATCCTTCATTTCCTTAGCCTACCAAGCCAACACATTCTTAGATCCAAAAGAAGTAGAGAAAGCTCCATGAAAAGTAACTTTCACAACACCACAAGATACAACAATCTCCCTAAGGGGCCTAGTATCAATTGAAAGTACACAAGTTTCCCTGGCTACATGGGCAGTGCAAGAAATATTGTGAACTACAACACCAAGCTGAGAAATGTCAACCCCCTTCCCCCCAAACAAAGATAAGCCATCAAGATTGACAAAAGAAAAACAACTCACTGGACTAGCACCAAAGACCTTGTCTTGAGAAAGGACAAAAGAGAGGCATCCACCACCTTCCTGAGATGTCTACATTGTAACCATCCTACAGGACCCATGTAAATGTATAATATTGAGATGAGGCACCCTTCCACCATGATGAAAGTTTCTTAGATTTTACCTTGTCCCCATCACACTTTGTTTCCACATGACCTTTTTTATAGCATTTTCTACATCTAAAGGGGATCCCTTCATACTCCAAAGGTTGAATCTAGGACACCTTTGGAGAACCAAGTTTAATCTTTATTGGAAAGCCCTTGGAGGCATCAATGTCAATCATAATGTGAGTATATGTAGTGTGAAGAATATCAAAAGAATCAAAATCAACCATTAAAAACTATCCTAATACTTCCCCAATTTCTTCAAGAACAAAATCTATCCAAAGATGAAGAGGAAGATTAGGAAGGTAAACCCAAATTGGCATCTTACAAAAGCATTTTGAAGACCCATTGAATTCCTAATGTCATGGCTTAATCATCAAGGAAAAATAATTTTTCAAAGTGAAAAAATGAACACAAAGGAAGATTCTTCTATCCTTTGAATTGCCAAATCTCTAAAGAAGCCTTTTGTTGGGGGGAGATCTAGACAAAGTTAGAGATATGAGGTTCCCAATTCTTAAAAAACCAAGCATGGAGCCCTATGAGCATGGGCCAAAGTCCCCTAAACCTATAGATGATTGAATCATCAAGGAGAGCATTAGTCCTTTGATTAATATTCCAAATAGTATCTTCCTCTAAATTAATCAAGATGGAGCAACAAACCTAGAAAGGTTTAGTCCATCTAATAGAATCCCCAGGAGCCTCACATGAAATAAGGGTATAGGCATAAGATGGAACCGAATAATCTACTAATCTTCCAAAATATTTACCAACTACAAATGCATTCACCCCTAAACCAATGGGCTCAAGGGACTCCACACCTTGTTGGTCATAATACATTGGGACCATTAATACAAAATGTGGAGGAAAAGAGTGATCAACAAGGAAGAACAAGAAATCAACACCACTATTTGCACTAGTCACACTTCCACCAAGTGATGAGGCAACCATACCTACACATAATAGATGGGCAAGAGCCTACATGAGGAGAAATATTTGTGACAACTAAACCATTTTGTCTATGCTTTGAAATTCAAAAACCCCTATCATTTGAAATCCTATTATGTGTAGCAGTAGCCATTCAAGAATATTGTTGACATATGGAGTTAGTGAAAAGAATATTTTTGTACATAAATATGAAATGAAGAATAGAAGTTACTAAATTTCTATAAAAAATTAAATGAAATAGAATATTCTAACATCATTATCTAACATCTATTATTGAGAGAATCTACATGTCAAAAGAAAAAAGAAATTTTTGCAAAATTTTTAGAAAATGGAGAAAATGGAGAAAATTTTCTAAGGAGATGATCCTACAATAGATAAATCTCTCTTATGTTTGTCAACCAAAAGAAGTAAAGAAATTCACATTTGAATCAAATTAGAGAGTTGTATTCAATTCAAAAAACCAAGGGTGTACAAGTATGGGATACTTTTGAATTCATCTCTCACACTATTAAAAGGTTTTTTTTTTTTATCAATAAGAGGTTGAAGAAAATATTAATTATTATTATGTTTTTTGATTAACTATTATTATTTATCAAGATTGAGTAGATTCAAACCCAAGAACTCATAGATTAGAGGCTCATGATTTACAACTATGTTTTAGGCTCTTGCCTTGCTGAAAGGTGTATTTGGTTGTACATTACATTGGATAATAATATTATTCCTTATTAGTTTATTTTTCATGTAGCACTATTTCATGGGGAAAATTTATATGACTGAAAATAGTTCATTTCTAAGTGGGGTTAAATCCGTGCTACTTCCAATCACATTTTTGCTAAATCCACCTATTTTTTATCAATTAGTACCTGTGCATTATATTTCATATTAAGAGGAGAGAGAATGTTGGCATCTTCTTTTGTTTTTCCATATTTTATTGACCTTTTATCTTGTTTACAAACATATACTCTTGTGTGTGTGAGGGTAGTAAGTTACATTTCCTGGAAGCATCTATTAGCCATATTTGGCCTCCCACCAAAATCTAAGTTTGTCTATCAAGCATGGCTAATGGTCATATTTATTCAAATATTCAAATGACCAAATTTTATAAAATATATATTTACACTTTGGCTTATCCCTTATTTTCCTAAGTTCAAGCCTTTTATGCTTTATTCTCTTGAAGATTCAAGTCATGATCATGTGACTATCCTTCATCTCCTAGTCACTATAGTCTATGGCTTAACCATTGGAGTAGGTGCAAATGTGAAACACAATCTTTTTAGAAGTCAGCATGGCTTCATGGTTTAGAAGGCTAACATCA
This sequence comes from Cupressus sempervirens, assembly GCA_028749045.1. NCBI lineage: Eukaryota > Viridiplantae > Streptophyta > Pinopsida > Cupressales > Cupressaceae > Cupressus > Cupressus sempervirens. The sequence continues at coordinate 290,611,969 of CM053789.1, read as the reverse complement.
AATTATTAGTGGAGATGTAGCGATCTCTCTTTATCGCTTGGTCACAGGGTTACAATCTCAACTCCAAGTTTAAGTTGTGATGTTGTCACCCTTCCTCATTTGCATGATCGCAAAGAGTTTAGTGTTAACCATGGTCAAGATGGAAAATTCATGAATCACCTTGTGTACATGGTCACTTGGGTTAGTTATGGGTTAAGGAATTAAGTTGCAATGAAGTGATAACATAAAATGAGCAGATCAGATGGTCATCATAGCTTCATTGGAGTTATGGCTTGAACCGTTGTTAGTACTCTAATCATATTTCTCTTCTTGTTTGCATGGTCGCAATGAGTTAAAGATAATCATGGGGTAAGGTCATAAATTTGTGGCATGGCACCCTGAATATGACCTTGGTGATGTGTTAGGTCTTGATTGGTCAAGAAGCTAAACTATGCAGGAGGGGTCTCAGCTATATTTTTGACTATTAGATCTAAAGAAATCAACACATGTCACTATGTCATTATGGAAAATTGTACACTCAATTTATATAGAAAGATAATGATGATGCAACACATGTCTCAATAGGCCTAGGTGGGAAGAAAGAAATGGAGGTCAAGTCCATTTTTGCATGGTCATGGGCATTTCCTGTCAAGTCAAGGATCAAGCCACAATGGCACAAATGGTATGTTGGTAGTTTGTTTCACGTTGTCACCTAATCATGGTAGTTAAGAAAAGATGTTAAGGAAAAGCTATGAAGCAGCGATATGGTTTTGTCATGATTTTATGGGGAATAATAGCTAATGAAGGAAGTTGGTTACAAAGTTGTGATCATGGGCAATCAAACATGAAACATGAGTTGAATTTTGGTAGGGTGGAGGAATGGTAAAGTTTGACTGGTCCACATGGAAAAGCCTAAGGATTGACTTTAATTGATCGATGAACTAGTTGACTTGGCATGTTGATAACAAAGGAAGTAGCTCTTTGATGGTGGATCTGATCTTTTCAATCTTTTTCAACCACTTTCATCATTCCCCATAGTTGATAAATATGAAGGGACACTCCATTGCTGCCTGTTGGTCCATCTAATCAGTCAGAACAATAATGGTTTTCATTTCTATCTTCTCAAGGCTCTATTTGGTGAATAAATGATTTTCCTGTGTCTAGATGTGTGCCATGATTAAAACTTTCCTAGGTTTGTAGTGACTATTCTCTACAATCTTGAATGCAGTTGTTGAGTTTTACCTTAGGGTAAAAGCTATCTGATTTATGCTTGCACTATAAAAGAAAATTTTATAACCCTTCTTAGGGTTGATCTTTTTTCTCTGATTGTATTATCTTTGTATGTCTATGCTCTACTACTATAATTTCCTTTGCCTTTGAGTTAATACATTCCTCTATTATATCCCTTTCTTCCATTGATATATTGTGCAATACTTTCTTGCCTTGTGTTAATGTATTATCTTCATTTCTCAACTATATGATTGTATCTACTTGACTTTTGAATGATATAAAGTGAAGTCTCTTCCTTATAGAATTCTTTTGGTTTTTGATCTACATATTATTGTTGGATTAAGAAAGGACTGAATTTGTATACTTTGATTTTGTATTGATGAACTATGCATTCTTGGGTAGAGATAAGGTTGAACATACTATTTGATGTACCACCTCCTCTTAGATTAGATTAGGCAGTTTGCTTCATGCATTTCTTTTCCCTTTTCCTCTCAAGAAATAGTTAGGTGCATCCTAATAGTAAGGAAGTCAGTCTTCTCTGAAGATTCAATCACAAGTTACAAAGTCTCGCACTTTTGAGATTTTTTCCATGTTACATGAGGCTATGTTTAGGTAAGACTTTAGGCAAGGGTGCAAGCTTTTGTCTCAACAACATCTTTTGTGTGTCATTGAATTCATTCTAATTTTTAGTATTATATTATATACTTCCAATCTTTTACTTATTGCATGAATCAATTTCATACAAAATTCAAACTTTTTCAATGCAACCCAACATATGTTACCTCCTTAATATATTATTGAATCAAATCAAAGGTTGGAAAATATAAAAACTATGTCCTTCTAATTGGTTATATTAATTTTTTTAATTTTTCTTCTACCATAATACCACCTGGGTTTAAAAATTTGGAAGTTTGTCTTTTTATTTTGTTATTTGAACATAGTTTTGGAACTAGTCCTTGCAATGAAATAAGTGATCCCTTCATCCTTATAACCTTTTAGAGTCTAAAATTGGAAATTTGTATTTATATAATTAGACAAAGTGGGAATCTTAATACTAATGGGCACCTGCAAATAAAATTGTTAGTTTTCTTCTTTTAGAATTATTTTATTGAACATTGGAAAAAATATTGCGTTCATCTTGTGGACTTCCCTATGGAAAGATGTTATTGTTATATTAATATTCTATCATTTTTGTTGCATTGGAATGAGTATCTTATTTTCTTAAATACCAAAATTGATGTTCTTTTTATACTACTTGTTAGTTTTATTTTCTTACAAACTATTGTAAATGACTAGAAAAATGGTTATCTATTGCATATATTTGGTGTGCTTGATTAACATTTTAATGAGTATAGATATTACTGTAATTTATTTACATGATTGGAAAATTCCTAACTTCTTATATAAGGCACAATGGTTTAGTTGTGTGATTACATCATGGTGACTTGCTTTCAATTAGCACAACTATGTTATCCATGTGTTTGAAACAAAATAGAATCCATAAAATGATAACTTAGTTAGTGTAAAAAAAATGTTGATACAAAATATGATATATATTTCTTGAGCGATTATACACCATTGTTGAAACCTAAGAAAAGAGAAAAGAAAAGAAAAATAATCATGAGACTCCAAGTCTATTATGCCAATTTCTTATTTATATCAAGGAAGAACATGGGTTGAGCTTGAGGAAAACTGGATGAAGTAGTATAGGCAGGAGAAAGAACAAATTTCTTCAATGAAGGAATGTATAGCTAGGCTTGGACATGGTTCTACATCATAGTACATAATGTGTGAATACTAAGGAATCAAGTTTGAGTAGATGAATATGTAGGAGATATGACTAAATCAGTAGGGAAAGATGTTATTAGTTTATGCCCAAATCTAGTAGGACTCACACAAGTTTCCAAGAAGGTTGCATTGGCCTAAATGGGAGCTAAGAGATGTCATGGTGTACTAGAAAATCACAAAATAAAGAGGGATTTGGATGAACCATTCTTTAATTTGGAGACAATTCTCTTGTTCTAAATCTGGTATCTTTCCAAATGCGGTGGTTTCCTCAGCTTGGTGTGAGGGTTCTATGCATAAACAAAAATAATTGAATCTTGTGTAGAGAAATAGTAAAGAAAAAAGAACAAGGGTCATGAGGAGATTTTTCTTCAAATCTTTGATTGATAGGAAGGCTTATGATCCTATCTAGTTAGCAAAAGAGATGCTCCATTGATCATAGATTCTTACAAGAATGAGAATAGAAGAATGGATCATGGAAAAACAACAAAGGAAACATTATTTCCATTATCCCACATTTTGAGTTCCACAAAGTGTCTTAATACACAAGTGCTCCAGTTATACAGTGTCTTAAAAGCACGCCTTGAAGGCAAGAGAAGATTTATCTATGGTGGACATGAGGCTAGTTTGGAATGCTTAGGGAATAATTTTGACTAGATACATGTAGACAAAGAGAATAACATGGTGGTGATGTGGCAACCCAAGATTGAATAGGACGATGACACTTGGCATGCACTTCAAGGCTTGGCATGGATTTCAAGAAGGATGAGTTGGCATAGCAGGGCACATGGTGGATCATCACTATGTTGTGATGACTTGCTAGGTGGATGAGCTTTCATGTGAAATAGTGACTAGTTGACATGTGGTAGGAGCAGTGAGGTGGTGTAGATGACATGGCATGAAAATCAAGGTACTAAGGTGGATTGAGGTGTCATGTGTCATGATGTCACTATGTCAAGATGATGTGGCAGGATGCTAAATGGAAAACTGACAAAGCGACAAGCTATCAAATGGCAATGGATGCTAATAGGGTAGGTTTCAAATAGACACACCAAATTATGCCATGTGGAAGAAATTGATAGTTGTCACTTATTCACCATGGGAAGATGTATGCCAATTAAGGAGAGCAACATGGTGATTCAATTAGAGGTTTCCATGTGGCAATGAGCATTGAGTGATGTGGTTATCCGTGAGTAAATCAAGAGGCACCATGTGGCACCTAGGTGGTAGAGGTGTCCAGTTAATTATGATGCAGTGGTGACTGTGTAGGGATGAGACAATGGTTTCTTTCCATGTGTCAAGGTGGGTCAACCAAAGTTTGACCCATATTCAAAAAGGAGGGAAAAATAAAAGATTCCCAAAATTCAAATTTTTTAATCATTTTCCCTTAATCTACATGTGTATGTCATTTAAATTGAAAAGGATTTTATTATAAACAAATTTATTAAGAAAAATAGGATTTAAAAGGGCCTTGAAACCCATTCAATAAATAGTTTATACATGGAAACAATGCTTAAACTAGTAGCATATACTAAAAGAAAACAAAAGAAACAACTCCCCACAAAAAAAATAGGATCTAGTAAAAAGCCAAGGAGAGAAGAAAAAAAGCCAAGCCATCCAAGAAAATCTAGGGCACTCAGGAGATCTCTCTTACCATTTTTGCTACATTGATTTCTAGCTTCGACAGTTTTCCTGTAGCCTCCATTTCTAAGTGGTCCTGGTCAAGATCCTGATTATCCTTCTTCCTCATGTTGGATCTTGTGTCCTTCCTTTAGCTCTCTTCAAGGGTCTTTTTCTTGGCACTGTGGGGAGTTGGGTCCTCTTCCTTTTTGGTTCTAATGAGGATCTTGACATTCTGATTTGCCTCCTTTAGAATATTGTAGCTTTGTTCTACAATGATCTGCATAGAGCTCTCCATAATTTGAACCCTATTTTTGACCTCCTCTACTCTCTCATCCTTGCTCTTTTCTTCCTCCAAAATTCTTGTTCTTTAGGTTATAGTTTTCTCTTTCAAGGCTACACACCCTATACTTGAGATCTTGGATCTTGTGGACCATCTATTTGGTAGTGCGGAAACTAACTACAACACCATTCTTAGCATTGTTGATAAAATCCATATCTGGGTGCTCCTTAGCTATGTCACTAAAGGAACCAAGGTAGAGTCAATTAATTCCTCTACTTTAATTTTTCATTCATCATTCTCTTTGACCTCTATTCTAATTATTTCTTTATCAATGCCCATCTTGGCTCAGGTAGTGTCAAAGTTTCTCCACACCACATTTTTGTCTCTACCCATAATTGAGCACCTGTATTGACTGGACCCAAATTCCTCAAAGTCTTGTTCATGGGCAGCTCTATCTTCTTGGTTGGGATCATCTTCCACACCTTATACCTCACCCCCTATTCCTCCTCTCATCCTCAGGATGTTTCCTTTCTTGACCCCTAGAAATTTTAATAGAATCCTCTTTGCTTCTTATAATTTTGATAATTATGGTGTTTTTTCCCTTTTTACTCTCCATGCCCCCCCTTCCCTATTCTCCTTATCACCTTCAATATAGTCCTCGCCCATGTCCATGCTTTCAGCACTATCATTATATTCCCTATCAAAGGAGGAATCAAGGTTGTGCTTGCGATGAGGGGTAGTTTTCCTTTCATTTTCCTTTCTGGTGGTTTTCTTCCCAGAGCCTCCCTTTGGAGAATCATCATTCTTTGAATCAATGTGCATTTCAAAGCTATCTTCGATGTCTAAAGGTAGATAGTTCTCTTCTAAATCTTTAGAGTCCACTCTACCCTTCTTACCCTCCTTTGACTTTATTCTTTTCCCCAAAATCCTAGCTTTAAAGAACTCATAAATTAAAAGTAACAACACCTCATGGAGCATTGGATTCCTAGTATGCTTCTCTTGATATTCATTGATAGTTTCATTCATAGAAGAATAAAGATAAAAGGGGATAAAAATTTTGGCCCCATATCTAAAGTGATTAAGTATCACAAAATGGTAGGTGCACATTTGATCAAATCTAGTATCCAAGGTGATGTATTTCATAATAGCCCATAACACAAACCTCCAAAGCATCTTGATGGAGCTCGAGAGGTAATGAGTTCCTTTCTTCACAAGCATTTTCTTCTCATCTTGATCCTTAGTGAATTCCACCACCACATTCCCCAATATTTTAGGTCTCTATAGAATTTCTTTCCAAATATGGGAATACCAGTAACCACAGAGATGACATCCTCAGTCACCGTAAACTCTACCTCATCAATAGTCACAATTCCCTCATTCTTGCTATTAACCATAGCCTTGGTAACCGAGGGTTTCTAGCCATGGATCATATCAATGAAGGTAGTAATTTCCCCTTCTTTTAGTATGTCCCAAACCTCTAACCACCTACGCCATTTCTTGGCTTCATCTTTTGGTTTCCATCTGTACCTTTCCCCAACCATGTTTTCCTCCCTATGAGCTTGAACACCAGTGTCAAAACCCTTCAAATTCAAAGAAAAAGAGACTCTTCTCATTTTCTTTATCTAATTTTCTACCTTCTGCACACTCAATTTGAAATCTTTCATAGTATTAATTGGATAGATATGTTTGATGTGAGAAGTACGAGTGAAATCATACTTCCATATCATGTTTCTACACATTCCCCATAAAGCACTGACTAGCATGATTAAATTACACATCAAATTTTTGACCACCCCCCATATTGATTTAGTAGTCATAATGAATTTTTAATTATATCCAATCTTGCTAGGATCCTTTCCCATTCAATTATTTCATTAATATCTAATAGGAAATTGCCTTCTATCCATTTTTCCAATTCATTGTACTTGATGGCCCAATTTGCCAAGCTATCTGCCACTTGATTAGCCTCTCGGTACTCATGTGCCATAGGTTTCTTTGAAATTCTTTAGAAGAAGAATGCATTCCTCTATAATGTTCTCTATAGTCCATGTAGGTTTGTTCTTCTCATTTAGGCGGACAATAATGTTTTTCAGATCACCTTCTCACCATAGTTTTCTAACACCAATATCTTTAGCCAGCTTTATGGTATAGTGAGCCGTTATAGCCTATGAATACTAATTGGTTTGTGTTCCAAGGGGAGCAACAACTACAACCATTCCTTTGCCAAAATTATTTCTAATGATTCCTCTCACTCTAGCCTTTCCTAGATTACCTTTGACCACCCTATCAAAATTGGTCTTATACCATCCCTCACATGGCATTGACCATCTACACCCATTCTTATTGTTTTTATCCCTCTCATTGGCACCTAAAAATGGGATGAGACCTTTGATATTACAATAGTTTTCCAATATACCATTGAGATATTTGTGGAAAACCACCTCGTCCATAGTTTCCTTATCCTTGAATATTCTCTTGTTCTTCTCTTTCCAAACCTCCCAATAGACATGGGGTAAGGTCCATTTCCATAGAATCCTATCTTTATAGCCAAACCTTCCTTGGTTCCACTACTCAAAGACATCCAGAATGTAGAATGGAAAACACCAAGACATGTTGAAAAAAGATAGGAAAAGAGACCATATTTTGAAAATATAAGGGTAGTGGATGGAAAGGTGATCCACACTCTCACATTGTAATTTTCACAAAATGCATCTATTTGGCATCATATTACCCCCCTTAGTAAGGTTATCCATCATCTAGATGTGATTTTGGAGCATAATCCAGAAGAAAACATTAACTTTCAAGATTAGCCCTGAGAACCAAGCTTTGGCCCACACAAGGGAAGGACCAAAGCCTTGTGAATTCTCATAGCTAGAGGCCACATTATAAATTCCATTGACTTTATTATAAAGTTTAGACTTTATAATAAATATAAATATTTATAAAATTGAAAGGGTCTTGAATCAGTTTCTAAACCTGGTTTTCAAATGGTTGTCGTAGGAATTTTTCTTAAGAAAGTGTAGGCTTATCATATATCAATGAAAAGCTCTCAAAGTGTACTTTCTTGATTTCCCATTTTTTCTACATAGGTATCATTGGGTAAAAATTATACTAGGTTTTGTCTAAGGTTTTTTTATGCAACTACATTCTAGTATGGGTAGATCAATATTAGTTTTTGGAAAAATAGTGAAATGGGTATGTGCCAAATTTGGAGAGGGCCTTGTTAGATTGTGGTGACTGATCAAGAAAGTACTATACATACTTCACAAATTCTTTGGGGCTTAGCGAATCACCCAAAAAAAAATTGGGCTCTATTTTATCAGGATTTTGGGTTGACATGTAATTATTAATTATAACCCTAAAGTGGTAAAAATACTTGTATAAAAGGGCTTAGGGTTAGGGATTTCTCCATTGTGGTAATGCAAAAATTGGTTCTTATGGAAATATTGAACTGTAACACATTACAAATTATATTTAGGTTGTAATCGTTGGATCATAATAATATCAAACTTGTTGTTTGGTGGATGTAGCACAAGGATTGGGTGAACCATGTTAAATATTGGTGTCTTGTGTTCTTTTATATGTGATCTATTTTTTTTTTTATTGTTTAGATTTGCATATAATTTTTATTTATGTTCATGGTTTAATCCTAACAAGTGGTATCAGAGCAAGGTTTTTTTTAAGTTATCTTTTGTAGGAAAGTCTCACATTGAGTGGGAGTCTCATGGTTGAGTGGGAGTGATGTTAGATGAGGGTAAGCTGAGGGTTGATAGGTTTAATGGGAAAAATTTTTAGTTATGGAAGATTCAAATGGAAGAATATCTTTATCATAAGGACTTATGGGAGCCATTGGAAGGCAAAACCAAGAATCAAGGATCTATTTCAAATGATGACTAGGATCTTTTGGACAAAAAGGCACTTGGAAGCATTCAATTATGCCTGGCACCATCAGTGGCATTTAATATTACAAAAGTGAAGACAACAAAAGAGTTGATGCAAACCCTAGAAAAACTATATGAAAAGCCCTCTACTTCCAACAAGGTATTTCTCATGAAATATTTATTTAATATGAAAATGACAGAAGGTAGATCTATTGCAGATCATTTCAATGAGTTTAATACTATTACTAGTTAGTTATCTTCATGTCCTAAAAGCTAGAATGGTTTGGTAATGGTTGTGAGTAATTATATTCTTGGATCTAGTACCCTAAAATATGATGATGTGATCAGTATTATTTTGAGTGAGGAAACTTATAGGAAATCCTTAGGTGGATCTACATCAGGAATTTCTTTGAATGCACAAAGTAGAGGCAAAATGACTGAGAGAGGAATTAATTCCAAAAATCATGGGAAATCAAGAGGAAAGTCAAAGGGGACAAGGTCTCAATCGAGAGGACCAAATGAGTGTTGGTACTATGCGAAACCAAGGCATAAAAAGAAAGATCGTTAGACTTAAAATAAAAATGAAGGAGATAAACTAGATGGAGACAAGGAGGTAAATGTGGTAACTAACAAATTCGAAGAAGATGTTTTGCTTCTACCTTTAGAAAGTGTTGATGATTCATGGATTTTAGATTTTGATGCTTCATTTCATGGTACACATCATAGAAATTATTTCATTGATTATGTTCAAGGGGATTTGGACTTGTTTATTTGGGGGATAATGAATCCTATCAAATTTTTGGAAAGGGAAAATTTAAGATTAAGTTGTAGAATTGGAATCATTGGCTACTACATGAGGTAAGACATGTTCCAAGGCTGAGTAGGAATTTAATTTCAGCAAGGCAACTCAGTGATGAGGGTTATATAGTTACTTCTAATGATAAGAATTGTAAGGTTTCAAAAGGTCCCCTTGTAGTAGCAAAATGTGTGAAAGTAGGAACCTTATATCTTTGTATAGGTCATATTGTTCCTTCTACTTTAATTGTTTCAAAGAAAAATGAATGTTCAAGAATAGTTGCTACAATTGAGTAGGGAGAATAAATAGCTACTATAAATTTTGATACATTGTTGTGGCACAATAGACTTTGGCACATGAGTGAGAAAGGTATGAAATTACTTCATTCAAAGAATATTTTACCAGGTCTGAAATGTGTTAATATAGATTTTTGTGAAAGTTGTGTGTATGGAAAACAAAAGAGAGTGAGTTTTGTGAAGACTAGGAAGGAAAATAGAAGGGAGAAATTAGAGCTTGTGCATATAGATGTATGGGGACTAGCTTAGATATCTTCCCTTGGTGGCTCTCATTATTATGTTACATTCATTGATCAAGCAACTAGAAAAGTATGGGCTTAGTTCCCTAGACAAAAATTTGATGTATTTCAAACTTTTAAGAAATGAAAATGCTTGGTTGAAAATGAGACTAGTAAGAAATTAAAATGTTTCAGCTCTAATAATGGTGGTGAGTATTGTAGTCATGAATTTGAAGATTATTGCTCCACTAATGGTATTCATAGACAGAAAATTGTTCCAAGGACTCCACAATAAAATGGAGTGGTTGAATGCATGAACAAGACTATAATGGAGCATGCAAGGAGCATGAGGTTACATGTTGGCTTTCCCTTACACATGTGGGTGGAGGCTATCAATATTGTTGTATATTTGATTAATAGCATGGACTGGTAAGAAGGTGAGTCATTCTTTTCACAAAACCTTTGGTTGTGAAGCATTTGCTCACATAGATTCTAAAAGCAAAACCAAGCTAGAAGCTAAGTCAAAGAAATGTGTATTTGTTCGATATGGCATTAATGAATTTGATTATAGGCTTTGGGATTTTGAAAATTGTAAAATTGTAAGAAGCAGGGATGTCATGGTCAATGACAAAGTGTTGTACAAAGATCTATTGCAGCAATATGACAAGCAAGAAGATGATTATGTAGTGTTGGATGATACTCCAAAATTTGATGTTCCAACCAAAAAATACCACATACATCGGTGAATGTTAGACGATCAAAAAGGAAAATTAGACCTCTAGAAAGATTTTCTCCCTCTTTGTATTCTATTTTACTTACTGATGTTGGTGAACTTAAATGTTATAATGAAGCTATGTAGCTAGATGCTAAGATTTAGTGGGAGTCTACAATGAAAGACAAAGTGGACTCTTTGCTGAAGAATAAGACATGGGGTTTATGCCAATTGCCTACAAGTAAACAGCCTTTACAGAATAAGTGGGTTTATCGATTAAAAGAAGAGGATGGAGGTAAGAAAAGATTTAATGCCAGATTAGTTGTCAAAGGATTTGCATAGAAAAAGGGCATTCATTTTGATAAGATATTATCTCGTGTTGTTAAGATGACTTCTATCCGTATTATTTTATGTATTGTGGATATTAAAGATTTTCATTTAGAGAAGCTTGATGTTAAAAAACCCTTCCTTCATGGTGATTTGGATAAAGAGATATATATGGATAAACCACAGCAATTTTCAATCAAAGGTAAGGAGAACTTAGTGTACAAATTGAAGAAAAGTTTATATGGCTTGAAGCAAGCACCTCAAAGTTGGTAGCTAAAACGTGACAGTTTTACAGTTTTATGCATGAGTATGGATATAGTCAATGTCATTCAGATCATTTTGTTTACTTTAAGAGGTTGGATGATGATAACTACATTATTTTATGTTTATATGTTGATGATATGCTTGTCATTGGGTCTAACATTGATCATATTAAGAGGCTGAAATGCTAGTTAGCACATGCATTTGCTATGAAGGATTTGGGGGTAGCAAAACAAATCCTTGGTATGAAGATTTGTAGAGATAGGAAGAACAAAAAATTGATGTTATCTCAAGCTGATTATGTTGAGAAGGTGTTGCAACATTTCTCTATGGATAATGCTATAGCTATCAGCACACCTTTACCTGGTCATTTGAAGTTCACTAAAGAAATGGGTCCCAAGACACAAAAAGAGGAGGATAAGATGTCCAAGGTAACCTATGCTTTATCTATAGGAAGCTTGATGTATTCTATGATACGTACAAAGCTAGATATTGCATATGCAATGGGAGTTGTTAGCAGGTATATGAGTCATCCAAGAATTGAGCATTGGAATGCAACTAAATGGATTCTTAGATATTTGAGAGGAGCATCCAGTAAATGTTTACACTTTGGGGGCTTTACTATTGACTTACAGAGCTATGTTGACTTAGATTTGGTAGGGAGTATTGATACCAGGCAGAGTACTATAGGTTATGTATTTACTATTGGTGGGGTAGCTGTGAGCTGGGTTTCTAGGTTACAGAAGGTTAATGTTTTATCCACTATAGAGGCAGAGTATGTTGCTACTATAGAGGTAGCCAAGGAGATGATATGGCTTCAATTCTACTTAGAAGAATTGGGACACCCTCAAAAGGATAATTATTTGTTTATAGATAGTCAGAGTGTCATTCATCTTGTGAAGAATTTAGCTCCACATTCCAAGACCAAACACATATAGTTGTGGTACTATTTCATTAAGTCAATTTTGGATGATAGATAGTTAAAGTTAGACTAGATACATATAGATGACAATCTAGAAAATATGTTTACAATTGTGGTACTATTTCATTCAGTCAATTTTGGATGATAGATAGTTAAAGTTAGACTAGATACATATAGATGACAATCTAGCAAATATGTTTACAAAGGTAGTAACAAGGGAGAAGCTAAACTCCTTTTCAACTTTGGTTGGTCTTCTAGACTAAACATGAGTAAAAGACTAGAAGAGTCTAGGGTGGTTTGATCCAGTGGGAGCCTCATGGAGTAGTGGCATAGCTATAGGATCATTCTCCAAGTGGGAGATTGTTGTTTAGTGTGGAGTCTAATTAGTCCCCAAGTGGGAGATTGTTAGATTGTGGTGACTAATCAAGATTGTATTGTACATACTTCATAAATTCTTTGACGCTTGTTAGGATTTTGGGTTGACATGTAATTATTAATTATAACCCTAAAGTAGTAAAAATACTAGTTTAAAAGGGCTTAGGGTTAGGGATTTCTCCATTGTGGTAATGCAAAAATTGGTTCTTGTGGTGGTATTAAGTTGTAAGGGTTACAGATTGTAATCAAATTATAATCACTAGATTGTAATAATATTGGACTTGTTGTTTGGTGGACGTAGCCCAAGGATTGGATGAACCATGTTAAATCTTGGTGTCTTGTGTTCTTTTCTATGTGATCTATTATTTTTTGATATTATTTAGATTTGCATGTAATTGTTATTTATGTCCATGGTTTAATCCTAATAGGTCTTAGTAGTGATATTGATTTGTCTCCAAATTAGTTTGGTAGAGGTTTGGGAAAAGTTTGACATCAAATCTTATAGTTTATTAGAAAGGGTCTTTTCTCATCATTCTTGGAGATATTTTGAGTGTTTGTTAGGTAGAATGATAGGATTTGATCCATTTTTCAGTTCTAGAGAAAAGAGAGAGGCTTTGCAACATTGAATGGAGATTCAAGTGGACAAGTGTCGATTCCATATCAAATCTAGGATTTCTTCCTCATCTATATCTTTCTTTCTTCTTTCATTGTACAGGATTGGTTCCCAAAGTTTTGAGCAAGTTCTCAACTAAGTTTCCACCATTCTTTTAGCATTTCTTTCTTATATGAATAGCAATAATGAAATATAGAGTATAGTTCTGATCTATTTGGTATTTTATGAGTCTTTAATGCATCTTGAGTGTACTTGATTCAAAGGAATGAATACAAAGAATAGAAAATTACTTATTTTTATACTAATTCTTGTCTCATTTCTCTATTGTTTACAATCTTTTGTGGTTTATGAGAAAAGAACATAGATTCAGTTGCATCTCATTTTGGGTTGTATGTCTTAATGTGATTTTCCTTTGATTCAAAGAATCATGTAAATGCTTGATACATTTTGACAAGGCTGTGAGTTTCATGAGAAGGATTTTTGATAAGTATGAGGTTCGAATTGAACATAGATGTTTGATTCATAAGGTGATAGGATAGATCACCAATATCCAATGTATGTTGTGATTTATGGAATAAACAATGGATAGGGCATTGATCAACCACATGATCAATTTACTTTTTTTTTGCATATGGGGTTATGCTAATTAAAAAATAAAATATCAATTATCCATTTTCCTTTTATGTTTAGGAGTTGAAAGGATACCCTCACTTAGCTTGTGGGTTTCATAGGGTTTGTAACTTGCTATTTCATACCTTTGTTATTGCATAACTATAGGACAAATAAGGATTTAATCAGCTTTGCATAGATTCAAATGTATGCTTTGAACTGGTACCATATGAATGAATTTAAAGGTCTACCTACTTAGTTTTTGTAGAGCCTAAAGTACAAGAAAGAGTTCAGCCTTATAGTTGGCCTGGGTTCTTGACAAATTGTGTTCATCATAGGAGATAGTTGCCATTGGATGCAATCTTTTCTTGGCTGCTTGGTAGTTGAAATTTGTGTTAAATTAGGAGCCAAGACCTTTGATTATGCATGTCTTTGTAGTGAATTACAAAAGATATCCCTTATCAACAAGTTGTCCAACACTCATAAGATTATGCTTCTGTTAGAATGAATGTTGACGATACTACATTGGGGGAGTATTCTAAGCATTGGAGAGTATTGACATTTTGAATTCATGAGCATAGTTTCTATAAAGACTAGTTTAGTAAGAGACAGAGATCTTGATGGTAAAGAAAAATGATTTTATTAGCTGGTGATGCATAGTTACGAAAATTTTTGTCATAGTGTCCTAATGACATGGTTTAGTGTGCAGAGTTTGAGTCGAACACATATGGAAGTTATACCTAATTAACAAAGAGTACTTTAGAGATAAAGTATTGAAAAAAGTAGTTTCTAATGTTTATTTTCTAGATTACATCTAAGATGCAGTAAGAAGATGCATAGTTAGGCATTGACAAAGGATAGATGACTAATGATGTCAATGAGTGTGCAAGCCCTAGTATTGCATGTGTGAATTTTTATATAGATTTTTAGAAAATAATACTATTATAATTATAATTAATTAATTACCTTATTATAATTAATTAGGAAAGGCTCAAGGCCAACTCAAGGAATTATTATGAAGATATGGTATAAAGGAAAGATGTTTTCCTCGTTTGTAATGATGTATGAAGTGTTGTGATCATTTTATGAAGTGTGAAGTGTGAAAAGAAGAAGAGTGCTTACTAAATGTGTGTAAGTGGTCTAAGGGATTATTAGATATGAGATTTTTATCTAGTTATAAGATCAAAAGGAGTAGAAGTCTAGTTGATAGGAAAAGAAAAGAGGAAGGAATAATATAGTGCAATTCTATTATTCTCCTAGGAATAATACATAGATCATTTGGATAGTGGGTTCATTGGTATTTCCCTTGAAGCTATTTGGGTATTGGGTCTAGCTATCTTCCACAACTCCTAACAGGGTTTCTAGAACTCCTAACAAGGTTGGCATAACTCCTAATAGGGTTGGAATCTCCTAACAAGGACTCATATGTATTGAATGTATTCATAGACTCCTAACAAGGTCCATCCTCTATTAAGGAACATTTATACTAGTACATCATCTTGTAGGTGCCATCCCCACTAGGGTTTTCCCCTTTGATCAAGGGTTTCCCTAGTTAACATATCCAATGTTATTATGTATGAGTATTTTGTTGTGGTTTAACTTTATATTACTCATATGGTTAAAAAATTTAAGGTTGATAATTGTGATAATAGTTGAATAGCTGATTCACCTCCCCCATCTTAGTTATATCAGTGGACTATATATTCTAACAATTGGAATCAGAGCATCAGGTCCTTGAAGGATAATCTTAATAGCTTTGAGAGATCGATGGTGAATCTTTTCAAAAAGTATATTCCTAGATTTGGTGGAGCCAACTATGATTGTTGGAAGGAGAATATGAAGACTCATCTATTGTGCATGGCTCTGAGATATTGGATCTTGAAAAAGGGTAAGAAGACAATCATTGAAGAAGAGAAGCTTGAAGGAAGCAATGATGAAGAGATATATATATTCATGTGTAACATGAGAGCAAGAGAAGCTCTACTAAAAGCACTTCTAGATAATTAATATAGTTAGGTAAAGCCACTTGTAACATCTTATGAAATTTTGAAAGCATTAGAATCTACTTTTGAAGGTGATTGTCTTGCAAAAAGAATGAGATTATAGAATTGGATATGTGCATTTCAAGATGTTATAATGATGGACGATGAATCTATAAGAAGTTGTATTGGAAAATTATCAAAAATTGTTATAGGAATTTGATTTCATGGTAGAACCAAGGAAGATGATGAAGTTATATTGAAGATCTTGAAAAGTGATGGGGACACAAACCAAGCACAGAATGGACACAACAAGAAAGGGAAAATTTTATTAACTGTGAAAATATGCTAGTATGCTTAGTGCAGAGAAATAGACTCCAAAATATGCCCTATGGGCTTACAATAGCATAAATCTAGAGATAAATTCTTGTCCCAGTACCTTCTCTCAAACTCCACTCCGAATTGCCTTTTACAATGCCAGAAATGTTCTTAAATAGACCTCGAGGGGATAAGGATTAGGAATACATTCTAGAAAGTGCTAGTTGGCATCCATTGACCAAATAGAAGGCTCTAGAAGTTGCATTAGAAGGCAGCACAAAATTAGAAGAATCCAAAAATGGTAACCGAACTTTCAGGAAGCATAACTTTTGAACTGTAGCTTTGATTGACGAACCATTTACATTTTTGAAAAGCTCTCGAAGTGCTCTATAGCCCTATGGACCAGCTTTGCTTGTCCCCATTTTTTGGCCCCATTCAAGGTCATTTAATGCCCCTAACCTAGCTTTGAAGCATTCTTAGGATGTCTCCAAAAATTGAAAAATTGCAATAACTTTCAAACCATGGGGCCTTTTGACCTGATTCTTTTTTTGGAATACTCTAAATTACAATGAGAATCATTCAACCAATTTACACCTTCTAGTTCACCAAAATGATGGCTCAATTACATACTCCTATTTTTTTGGCATTTACACATATCCCAAGGTGATTAAAAATTCTAACCCAGAACACTAATAGTGGAACTGTGAGAGTTGGAACCTTTATTTGACCCAAATGGCCATCTAGAAATGAAAACACATGAAATAGAAACTAAGTCTAAGTACTTTTTTTTTTGTGACACAGGATTGCCCTTATATCTCTAGATGCTCTTGCATCAAACACCCAAGGTAGATTGAAAAGTGACCCTGTCACTTTATGAATGGTAGAGGAAATCCCAAATGGGAAACCTCAGCTACTGATATCCAAGTTGAGTCCTCTATCAATCATCATTCCACTTGACCAGATACTCTTCATACTGCCTATTTCTGGTACTCCTACCCACATGACTATCCAAAATCTCCTCTATCTCCTCCTTCTTAGAAGTAGGAATTGGACATGGCTCTAACATCAACTTCTTATCTGCACCATCATCATGATACTCTGTTAATCTGCAATGTTGAAAATAGGAGAAATGTGAATTCCATCTACCAACTCTACTTCATATGCATTTCTTGAGTCATTTTTCTTCAAAATTTTGTAGGGGGGAAAATTTCTTCATCTTTAGCTTGTTGTAAGTATAGGCTGGAAATCTTTCTTTTCTTAAGTGTACTATGACTAGATCCCCTACTTAGAACTCCTTATGTCTTCTCCTTTGATCAGCCCTAGCTTTATATTGTTGGTTCATCTTGGTAATGTGTTTCTAGACCTCCTCATGTAGATGCTTGATATGTTTAGCAAATTCTTCAGCTTCAGCACTTGTCCTCTCCCCTTCCTCTATCTTCCTCAATTCTGGTGCAATCTTTGGGCTACTTTCATATGAAATTTGGAATGGTGATCTACCATACTCTTGTTTATAGAGTTATTATAAGAAAACTCTACTTGTGGTAGAATCAAATCCCACCCCTTGGGCTTATCCCCAACTAAACATCTTAGCAAATTGCCCAGACTTATGTTTACCACTTATGTTTGGCCATCAGTCTGCGAGTGATGTGTGGAACTAAATTTTAAGTTTGTTCTCAACTTCTTCCACAATGTTCTCTAGAAATACCCCACAAATTTAGTAACTCTGCCAGAAACTATACTCCTTGGGAACCATGTAGTCTTACCACCTCTCTGAAAAGCAAGTTTGCAATATGGACATCATCATGAGTTTTGTGGCATGTAATGAAATGTGCCATTTTGGAGAACCTATCAACCACCACAAATATTGAGTCATTACCCCTTTGTGTCCTCAGCAATCCAACAACAAAATCCATACTTATGTTCTCCCATGGCTTTGATGGAATAGGAAATGGCTGATATAGTCCAGTATTGTGACTAAATCCCTTGGCCACTTGACAAACTTGGCAATTTTGTAAAAAACTTCTTTACATCCTGTGACATTTGAGGCCAAAAATAATATTCTTTGAGAATGGAAATGGTCTTATCTCGACCAAAATGTCCTACAATCCCTCCACTATGTTTCTCCTTAATCAAATTTTCCCTCATGGAATTCCTATGAATACACAATTGACTCCCCTTGAACAACATACCATCCTGAATCAAATAGTCTAGCCACTTGGTTCTATCTATAGAAACAGTCTCTTTACAAGCTTTACATGCTTCAGCAAAATCAAGATCCTTAGGGTACAGATTCTTGAGTTCATCAAACCCAACTACTTCAACCTGCATTACTATAAGCAACAACTATCTCCTACTTAGTGCATCTGCAACCCTGTTAGATTTTCCATTTCTATGCTTTAATACAAATCTATAGCTCTGCAAGAACTCTACCCACTTCATATGCCTCTGATTCAATTTACCTTGGCTATTTAGGTATTGTAATGCCTGGTGATCAGTATATAAAACAAATTCTTTTGGCAATAAATAATGCCTCCATTTATGTAAGGCTTGAACTATTAAATAGAACTCTTGATCATAAACAGAATACTTCTTTTTTGCATCATTCAATTTTTCACTAAAATATGCAATAGGCTTACCTTCTTGGCTTAATACAGCACCAATAGTGCTGCCAAAAGCATCACAATCCACATGGAACACCTTTCTAAAATCTAGAAGTGCCAACATAGGTTGTTTTATCACCTTCTTCTTTAGCATTTCAAAACTTCTTGTAGCTGTCGCAGTCCATTTGAACTCTTTTCTATCCCCTCTTATTGTGCCAGTCAGGGGTGCACATATGCCACTAAAATTCTTAATGAACTTCTTGTAAAAACTAACAAAAACATGAAATGATCTTACCTTAGTAGAAAACCTTGGAGTAGGCCATTCCAATATGGCTTTTACCTTCTCTGGATCCATTTTGAGACCTTCAAGTGATATAAAAAACCCCAAGTAGACTAAGTCCCTTTTTGCAAAGATACACTTCTTCAGATTAATTAACAATTTCTCTTCCCTTAACCTTTCAAGGACACTATGAATATGCAATAAATATTCTTCCAAAGTCTTGCTGAAAATTAAAATATCATCCAAATAGACAATAAAAAATTTTCCCAAGAACTTCTTAAGTACCTCATTCATAACCCGCATGAAGGTGCTTGGGGCATTCATCAATCCAAAGGGCATGACTAACCACTCATAAAGACCCTCCTTGGTCTTGAAGGCTATTTTCCTCTCATCTCCTTCTCATATCTATATCTGATGATAGCCACTCTTAAGATCTATCTTTGTGAAGTATTGAGCTCCACTCAAGCAGTCCATAAGATCATCCATTCTTGGCAAAGCAAACCGATACTTGATGGCTATCCTATTTATAGCTCAAGAGTCTGTACACATCCTCCACTCTCCATCCTTCTTTGCTGCCAGTACTATAGGTACTACACATGGACTTAGGCTCTCCTGAATAAATCTCTTCTTCAATAGCTCCTGAACCTGTCTATTTAGCTCCTCAGTTTTAGTAGGAGTCATCCCATGAGTAGCCTTGTTAGGAAAACTAACTCCTAGGATTAAATCTATCTGATGACTAATTTTCCTTACCGGTGGCAATCCTTCTAGAACATTATCACAGGTGATATCTCCAATATCACATAGTAAATCTAAAACCTCAAGTGGTATTTCACTACTACCTTCTTTATCTTTCCTAGGAATCAAAGCATAGCACATATGCTAATGTTTCATGCCATCTAAAAACTTCCTTCCATCAACAAGACAAATCCTAGCACTACTACATACCTTTTCACCTTCCTTTTTCATGGGCTTCAGTTTGTGGTGAACTCCATCCTTTGTTAGAGAGTATGTGTTTGCATGACCATCATGTACTGCATGCCTATCAAACTACCATGGTCTACTCAACAATAGATGGCAAACATCCATTGGAATAACATCACAGAGAACTTCATCATGGTAACTCCCAATTTTGAACTTCACTAAATATTTTTCACTTACCAGGACCTTATGATCATCTTTCACCCAAGAAATTCGATAGGGATGGGGATGTTTCTCCTTCTTGAGCTTTAGTTTAGAGACCATCTCTTTTGATACCAAGTTATCAGTGCTACCACCATCAATGATCACATCACAACATTTATCCTCACACTTGCACCTAGTACAAAATAAACTCCTCCTTTGTCCTATTTCAATCTCACCACTTAGTAGGACCCTTTCATTTACTAAAGTCTCTCTTCTTTTTGCATCCTCTGAATGCGATGATTGTGCATCCTCATCCACATGAGCAACCCTAGCTTGACCCTTAGCTCTCCTATCTGTCCTTCCTTGTCATTGAGGGTATTCAAAGGCACGATGACCTTCCTCATTGCAATGGAAATAGGTACCATAGAAGTCTCCTCTGCCTTGTCCACATCCTCTACCTCTTCCTCTCTAATTTTCAAAGTCTTGATCATGGGAGCAGTTGAAACCCTCTTTCCTCTGGTTCCTGCTAGTACCCACATCTTCATTTTTCTTTTGGGTTTCATTTCGACCTCCAGATGACCTACCACTACCCCTTCCTCCTTGATCGTGCCCTCTTTGCCTCCCTTCAAATTTTTTATTTAGCTTCTCTTCAACTCATAGGGATGATTGGTATGCCTCTTCAACACTGGTCATTCTTACCAAACTTAATTCCTCCTGGATGCTAGGTCACAACCCACTGATATAACGAGCAACCTTCTCCTTATTTGCTTCTGCATGCCCCACTCTAATCAAAAGTCGATAAAACTCCTCTATATATTCTTGGACTAATTTTCCTACTTTCTTTAACCCATTCATCTTCTTAAACAAATCAAGCTCGTTGTCAATAGGAATGAACTGCTTCTTTAGTTTGTCCACCATGTGATTCCACCTTGTGATCTTCTCCTTTCCTCTTCTATTTCTTTCCAATTGAACCTCTTGCCACTAGATTTTGGCTTGGCCTTTCAATTTTTCCTTTGCAAACTTAACCCTATCTGGGTCCCTGATATCCTCATACTCAAAGTACTCTTCTAGTTCATTGATCCAGTCAATCAACTCATCTGGCTTGAGATTTCTTGAAAATACACCCACATCAATTGTAGGTCTTTTTGTAAACTTAGTAATGCCCCTTAAAAGCCTCTCCTCTACCTGATTCAAAACTTCCCCGTCAACTTCCCCTTTTGGTCCAATTTCTTCTTCTTCATTGACGTCCTCACTTTCGTCACCTGCAATAACATTTATTCCTCTACGGAGCTCCTCCTACAATGCTTGTACCTACCTTTGGAGGGCTTAACCTCTTCAAGATTAATAGCTCTAGCCCTTCCACCATGCTCTCTTCATGAAGGCATCTTCTTAACTCAAACCCACAACCACACAGTCTTGGTGCAAACTACCTCACAGTCGGTGCTCTGTCTACACACTCAAGAAAACCAGCTCTGATACCACTAGATGCAGACATGATCCAAGCACAGAATGGACACAACAAGAAAGGGAAAATATTATTAACTGTGAAATTATGCTAGTACACTTAGTGTAGAGAAATAGACTCCAAAACATGCCCTATGGGCTTACAATAGCATAAATCTAGAGATAAATTCTTCTCCTAGTACCTTCTCTCAAACTCCACTCCAAACTACCTTTTACAATGCCAGAAATGTTCTTAAATAGACCCCATGGGGTTAAGAATTAGGAATACATTCTAGAAAGTGCTATTTGGCATCCACCGACCAAATAGAAGGTTCTAGAAGTTGCATTAGAAGGCGGCACAAAATTAGAAGAATTCAAAAATGGTAACCGAACTTTCAGGAGGCATAACTTTTGAACCGTAGCTTCGATTGACAAACCGTTTACATTTTTGAAAAGCTCTCAAAGTGCTCTATAGCCCTATGGACCTGATTTTCTCATCCCCCATTTTTCAGCCCTATTTGAGTTCATTTAATGCCCCTAACCTGACTTTGAAGCATTCTTAGGATGTCTCCAAAAACTAAAAAACTACGATAACTTTCAAACCGTGGGGCCTTTTGACCTGATTCTTCTTTTGGAATGCTCTAAATTATAATGAAAATCATCCAACCAATTTACACCTTCTAGTTCACCAAAATGATGGCTCAATTACATACTCCTATTTTTTTTGCATTTACACATATCCCAAGGTGATTAAAAATTCTAACCCAGAACACTAATAGTGGAACTGTGAGAATTGGAACCTTTATTTGACCCAAATCGATATCCAAAAATAAAAAAACATGAAACAAAAACTAAGTCTTACTACTTTTTTTTTTTTTTGGTGACACAAGATTGCCCTTATACCTTTGGATGCTCCTACATCAAAAAGTTTGACACCACCATTCAAGTTAGTAGCTTAGATGATTCAGCTAGTAATGTCCTACACTAAGGATTTCAAAAGGGAAACATTGCTTGGAATATTAAAATCTATAGGAAATAGATCTAAGATAGTCTAGAGATCTAGCATAAGTCTAAATAGCCTTTAGTTCCCTAAACATTCAATCGAATCTGGCAAGGATTGCAAGCACGCATGGAGGTTTTGGTGGTAGCAGCAGATTTGATGAAGACAACACTAGTACATTATAGGTCAAATTTTGACATAAATTTTTTACCAACTTGGGTAGAGACTTGTTCAATACCCTTTTTTTTCATTTTTATGCCTGAGTTAGTCAATATTTTGACCAACCTAGGGTTTCCCAAGTTGTTCAAAATTTGCCAAATCAGGTTCATAATCAAAAATGAAAAAACTAGGATTCATATTTTCTTATTTTGTGGTTTGTTTGGTGGTAGTCTGGGTGCATGTGAGATCCATTTTAGGTTAGTGTCATTTTTGGCTCTGCATTCAAGCTCTAGTTTGTTCCTCTTTAGAATATTGTGGACACTTCTTTGGCATTCATTCAATGGCCATCTCTCACCTTGTTTGCAAAGACTAGAATTTAACTTTGAATTCAACTCATTTTATTAATTCATTGCCTAAAAGTAATCCATGGATGCTGCACCCTCCTCTTTACAACTTAGGAAAGTTCTCCATGGTGTAATTTTTCTCAACATAGAAATGGATGAAGATCAACCAATCTTTCCTCTCAACTCCTCTCCAAACAAAAGCCAATTTTGATTACAACTTCTCAGTTGTAGGGTTGGGGCTTATTTTAATAGGTAATTACACAAATTTATACACTATTGCTAATCTACTTATGAAAGTAATTACAAAGATAGAATTAGATGTAAAACAGGCAATATTTATAGAAATTGTTCCCTAGGAACGAAGTAGTGATGAGCACCATTAATATTTTGCATATTTGTGCAGAACCCAATCAAAAATTTTGGTTGACCCTAATGAAAAACCATTTATAATATTTTCGTAATCATAATTATTTGACCCTTCCTTGATTATTTTAGAGATGAGGGAATTCTTGATTATTAATTATTAATTAGAATGTTGTAATCCATTCAATCTCTATTTTTGGTATTCAAAAAGTACTCGACTCCTCTTATAGTAAAGGGCACATGATTCTCTTTTATTTTGATTCCTTATTCATGTTGGCTAGTTATTTGATCCATTTTCGATTGGGTCAAGTCTCTACAAAGCATATCAATTTCACAATATGCACATGTTTTTACCTGGCAGTTTGCACAACATCAAAAAATAATGTTAGGTGGAACATCAAATAACATAATTTTTACAATAGTCTAGTGATATGAATAAAATTAAGGGTTCATACCAAGAAATACATAAAATTATTGTTAAATATTCTTTAGAATAACTAAGAGGGGGATTGAATTAGTTATTCAAGGTCTAGATGTCCCAATAAAATCTTTTTTTATTCATCTTAGTGAACTCATTAAACATTCATGCATCCAATCCAATCACTTAAACTTTGCAAGTTACTAATAAATCAACATGCAACAATAGAACATGAAAGATCAACACACATAACACAATGATTTAACATGAAAACCCAATCTAACAAAAACCACTAGTAATATGCTATTCCTTTCTCACTCTTTTGAAGTGACGCCCTATGAAATACCAACCCTATTAAAGGTTACAACATACATTGTTAAGTGTGACCTAGTTAAGGGATTTCAATCACTTTGTTAGAAGTGAGCCTAGTTAAAAGACTTTAGAACATTCACTTGGAATGTCACCCTATTAAAGGATTTTCTAATGACAGTTAAATCAACCTTAGTCTAAAGGATTTTTCCCTAATTGATACAATTGCTAGAGAGTAACAATAAGGGCTTTTGATCTGATATAACTTACAACATATCTTGCAGATTTTAGATCTCAATTCAGTTCTCAATTATGCTTGGCTTTCAGTCAATGTAGCTCTGACAGCTTGTTCACTCTTCAAGCTTCTATCTCCTTAAGCCTTTTTTCTTTTTGTGCCAATGCAATCACTTTTGTGGTCACTTGATGAAGTAGAGTCTCTATACTATATTCTCCCTTTGGTCCTCTTGACCTTCTCAATTCTCCACTCTTCTACACACTCTAGCACATAACCCACTTTTCTTCTTGACCAGTCATTCTTTTAATAGGAAATTAGAATACTTCTCCCGCTCTATTTTCCATCATCCAAATTAGGGTTTAGATGGATTAAGTAAGATATAATGTATCTACCCCATATCTTTTCTTTTTTAGAAACTTCATGTAGAATCCATTTCAATTCACCTAAAAATGGTTAACCTCAAGTTTTGTACCACCAGCTCATTGTCCTTATCTTCCACCTAGTTCACAAAATTCAAGATAACAAACATTTCAGCTCAAATCTGGAAAATCTTTGACTTTTCAAATATTGTAGCTACTCGACACTATTAACCTTCTAATGCTCTATACATATTACATAGCTTGGCATCAACTAAGAATTTACTCAGCATCAACTAAGTTTTACTGATGCTCAGCACCTATTACATTTTGTCTAGCTTGACACCTCAATTTTCTTAGCACCAACTACTTTACTTGGCACACACTAGAATTTTCTTTTACTTGGCACTGACTAATTTTCTGCCTAGCTTGAACTAATTTTTCTTAGCACCCACTACCATCTTCAGTCAAGCTTTACAGACTATTTTTTTATAACTTGTTCTTCTATATTTTTCAAGTATAGCCAACCTCTGTATCTTTAAGTAGATTATCAATACATCATTTCACCATTTTCTTAACTAATCCTTGTACTTCATTACATAATCATAACTCAACCTTTTCTCTAGGTGTTGTTGTTACACCTTATTGATTAAATCCTCTTCATCAATCAACTAAGTGATAGTACTTGGATCTTATAAGCAATTGTCTTTCCAACAAATAGCGGGTTTGACATTAGTGACAAAATAATGATTGAAACATTCTTTCTTCAACAATCTCCCTTTCTCAATAATGATGTTTTCAATCAGATTTCAAAAATCTCCCTCTTTGGCATTGATGGAAAACCAAACTGATCAACTAAGTCACCTAAATGATTTGCTTGACAAAACTAAGTCAAAATAGTAGGCAATGCCAAAAAGAAAACTTGTAACTTGTTGCAAGCTTTGTGAGCTTGTTCCTTTCATCAGCAACTTCTAATTTCTTTTGACTTCCTCTTACAAGGTAGATCTTCCATCTTTCTCTTTTCTCTTTTCTATGATTTGTCATCTTAACATGTTTCTACTAACTCCCTCTAAGTTTTTGATCTTCTCCCTCTTAGAAAGTTAGATCTTCCTTCTTTCTCTTTTCTCTTTTCTATGATATGTCATCTTAACATGTTTTTGTTAACTCCCTCTGAGTTTTTGATCTTCTCCCTCTTAGCTATAATTTCTCTTCCTTTAGCTTAGATCAGAGCTTAAATCTTTCTTTTCTTTTTCTTTGATTAGAGCTGAGCTTTAGGTTCTATCATTTCATCTTCTGATCAATTTCTTGCTATTTCTCCCTCTCTTCTTTTGATCTTGTAGATTTGATCAATTTCTTACCATTTCTCCCTCTTTGACAATAATGCAAAAGACATAATATTTCAGCAATTTATTATGCAAATATAGAATTTTTAGTAGCTTCTACTTTCTCCCTCTATCACCTTGCTTATGACTGATTTGGATTTTTAACATTTTCATTACTTTAGGCAATACCTAAAGTAAGATCCTCTGCATCAATTTATGTCATTAAGAAATCAGCCCATTTAATGCAGGGTAGTCCCCATATTTCTTAAGTAGCCTTTGATAGGGGTATCAGCCCCAATTTACCTCTTAGGTATTCATATGTATATTTAGGTAATGGTTTTGTGAAGATGTTAGCAATTTTCTCTTTTGAGTTGACATACTCCATCTTTACCTCTTTGTCTTCAACTAGCTCTCTTACATAATGATACTTAATTGCAATGTGGTTTGTCTTGGCATGCATTACTAGATTCTTTGATATGTTTTTTATAAGAAAAATAGGTTTTACAAGGAACTTGAAACCCAATTGTTAAAACAACAATAAAGGCTGATAATAAGCATATAAAGCTCAACCAATCATAGACAAGTCATAAGGCTGATAATAAGCATGAAAGCCTAACCAAAACAAAGGCCAACAAAAGACTATTTCAACTTACATCGAAAAATCCAGAACAAGAAAAAGCCAACTTAAAAAAATAGCAATAAACTAATAGAAAAGGATAGGAAAATGAGGACCATGATTAGTCTTAAGTCATTCACTCGAGCTCTAGCATCATCTGAGATGCTTCATAGACTTTTTGAGTCTCCTTCACAATCTACTCCTGACTCTTCTAGGTTTCCCGATCAAGGTCACTAAAAGTAATTTTTGTCACTGCATCCTCCTCCACCCTGGCTCTTTCTTTGTCCTTGTCCTCACTATCATCTAGTAGGCCTCTGACTTTTAACATTCTAGTAAGGGATATAATGTTATCATTGATAGAATTAAGGATGGAGATCTTCTAGTTCACCAGATTATGATGATAGTTTTCTAAGTTTAGGATTCTCTTCTCAACTAAACTAATTCTATCATCCTTATTCTTCTAAATTCCTAGACTTGGCTATTAGATTTTGGTGGTTGATCAGGAAAGTACTGTACATACTTCATAAATTCTTTCTCGAAAAAAATTTGGGCCCTATTTTATCAAGATTTTGGGTTGACATGTAATTATTAATTGTAACCCTAAAGTAGTAAAAATACTTGTGTAAAATGGCTTAGGGTTAGGGATTGTTTCATAGTAGTGATGCAAAAATTGGTTTTTTTGGTAGTATTGAGCTGTAAGGGATTATGGATTGTAATCAAGTTGTAATTATTGGATTGTAATAATGTCGGACTTGCTATTTGGTGGAGGTAGCCCAAGGATTGGGTGAACCATGTTAAATCTTGGTGTCTTGTGTTCTTTTCTATGTGATCTATTATTTTTTGATATTGGTTGTATTTGCATGTAATTGTTATTAATGTGTGTGGTTTAATCCTAACATTGGCTCCTTCCTATTGTTCTCCATTTGGCCAATGTTTTCCCTAACCTCTTCTAGTTTGTGGCAAAGCCATTTGATTGATTTGTAGTTGTCAATCATGCTATTGCAAGCATTATTGAGTAGATTCATGCCCATTTCCCTAGTGCTATCTGTTATTACCACTATAGCAAGATCAATGAGATCTTCAAACTAGAGTTGACCTTGTTTTTCATCTAGACTTTGGGGATTCATTATCTCTCTAACAATCCCCATCTTAGATGTCCTAACATTGAAATTTCTCCAAGCATTTTTCCTATCCTTTATAATCACATCTCCACCCTCTCCTCCAATTTTCTCCTTCTCTTGCTCCTAGGGATGGATAGGGGAAAGAGGAATAGCAGAGATATCAGGCCCTGACCCCAAAACCCCCTTAGCATTCATTTATTTTTCCTTCTTCCTTTTCTTAGCAATAGGTTCCTCCCTCTTAATTTCCATCTCCTCATCCTCCTCATCCTTAGATTTAATATCCTCCCCTTCCTTGGTGATTTCTTCATTTTTAGACCCATGTCCTCTAGGGCTCTTCCTACTTGGGGTAATAGATGGGGCAATTTTTTCTCCTTCTTACCAGAGGAAACATTCTCCTCCCCCTTCAAACTAATACTTTCAATATCATCTAAGTCAGAGGAAAAACTAGAGCTACCTGAGTCATCAAAGTCATCCACACCTGACTAAAGAGATTTTCTTAAAGTCTAAGCTTTAAAATGCTCATGAATTAACAAAAATAATCCCTCATGTAGGGCAGGACTCATAGAGGGTTTTTCCTTATAGTTTGTGATAGCCTTACTCATAGAGGTAAACAAGTAAAAGTGGAAAGAAATCTTGATTCCATGGCAGAAATGGTTGAGAAGAAAAAAGTGATGGGTTCTCACCCAATCAAATCTAGTATCCAACAAAATGTACTCTATAATAGCTCAAATACATACCTCCAAAGTTTTTTGATGGAGTCCATTTGATAGTACATTTCATATTTAACCATATCATTCCTCTCCTCCATTTTCTTTGCAAAATCCTTGACGACATTCACTGATAGCGTCTTGTCTCTATAAAATTTAAAGCCCTCTGCCAAAATTTTAGACACAAGAGTAATGAATTCCTTTTTTATCTAGTTGAAACTTCATTACCCTAAGTACAACTTACATGAAGAAAACTACAACCAGTCCAGAGAGATAAGGGCTCTATCTAGCCGAACCTGAATACAATCCCCTCTAGTTCTTTCATTTGACCAAGTAAAAGCTCCTCTCGATAGATCCAAGTCCAAATAAGCCAAACTATTTATGAAATTGGAGAGGTCCATTTTACTTTCCCAATTATGCACCAAACCTCCCTTCTTCTCCTCATCTACTAATAGAGTATTAAAATACCCCATAATTATCCCTTTTTTTATGCTACTAGTCATAACCAAATCATAGACTTTGGACCAATAACTCTTCCTTTCCCTTTTAGAATTGGGATCATAAATATTCAAAATGAACCAAAAATCATTGGAATACATATGGAAAACTTTTACAAAAAAGGATGTTACCATCATTATACAAGGTAGTGAATTTGAACTACTTATTATTAAACAGGGTCAATAATCCTCCTAACGCTCCTTCAGAATTTAAGGCTTCCCCACTCATGTTATTACCAAAGGAAATTTTTACCAAATTCTCTTTCTTCATCTTACTTTCTTGTATCATCAGAATATCAGGTCTTTGATCTCTAATCATATTCCTAATGATTGCCTTCTTATGGGCACCATTGAGGCCCCTTATATTCCAAGAGATTATCTTCATTTGAAACTGGGGGAACACTCCAAAAGTGTTCTCTAGCTTCCATCCACAAAAAATCTTCTAGTATCATCATCTCTAACTTAGCTAGCATGTCTCCTTCCTCTTGATCTTGACCTTATAACTAGGTCTGGTTTACTATGACTCCTTGTCTTAGCTAGTGAAATCGAAGAGGGTTCCTAATTACCTTTATTTTTAGGCTTTGGAGATAAGGATCTATCCCTCTCTAATCCCTTTTCCAAATTACATGAAACATTTGGATCCTTCTTAGGTGATGAGGGTAGAACCAAAACATCTTCTTTTTTTTCCTTCACTAACTCCCCTTTAAAGGAAACTTGTTCCCCCACTTCTTGTATTCAAGAATCAGACATCTTCAGATCTTGAATTTGGCTTTCCACCTCTATCTCAATCTCCTCTTGAGTAGTAACCAATTTTACTCTATTTTCCTCATTGGCTTTTAGAACTCCAGGGTTAGCCTCCACTTTTGAGCATACAAAATTCATTGACAGACCTTCCTCTTCTCTATCAGAGGAAACTACTATCTCATCTTCCCTTGAGTCTTCGAGGACTATCCCTTTACTTCCTTCAGCAGAGCTTTCTACTATCTTCTCTAGTTCTTCCACTTTCCTTGCTGGTTCTATAGTCTCATTATTCTTTAGTACTGGTTCAGCCTACACATTATTCTTTGGTCTAGACAAGACATCCTTATCTACTATAGAAGCTATGGTGGCCGATTTATCACCTCTTTTCATAGGAACATTCTTAGCCTTTTGGCCACCCTTAATGTCCTTCCTTTTCTAGATCTTTTTCTTCTTTCCTTGGGGATTAGATGAACTCTTCTTCCTTTTTTTTTTTAACCTTTGGGCATTGATTCACCTTATGTCTAGTTTTTAGATAGTGAAAATAAGAAAAAGGGATACTTTCATAGATGAGTTGTTGAGTATGTTTTCCCAGCTTCAAATGAAAGCTCACAACCTCTGGTATATCATCCCCTTCCCTAACTCCAATACATATCCTTGCATACATTATCCTACTTTTGGAAGCTATTACTAAGTCTACTGACAAAAGTTTCCCAAAGGAATTAGCTACTCCCACAAACACATCCTCATTTCAGAATTCCAAGGGCAACTCTGGAAGTCTGACCCAAACTAGTGCTTGCACAAAGAATGATTCATTCAAATCTAGTTTTGATGATCATTTCTAAAGCACAAGAGTAGACTAGCCTATACCCCAAAATCCTACACATTGGATATTACATAAGTCCCCTTTGCAAGTAAAATCAAAAAATAGGAAGCCTTTTTCCATGGTTGTAATATTGACTTGTCCCTTTAAATGTCATTTCTTCTGGGTAAAAGATCTCACTATCTCTATGTTTGGCCTTTGTTGTATAAACTTTCCCAATAGAATAGAAGCCATTGAGGCTATAGAATGGTCTACCAGCTTATCCAAAATAGAAAATGCATAAGACCCCTTATCCAAACAAGAAACAATCTTAACCAGTGGGAAAGAAGACTTACTAGAGGGTTTAACACCAAAAAGAGATGACCATTTCACCAAAAACCCAAATTGGTCCACCTTGGGTGGTAGAGCAAGTTTGTCTAGACCTCTGCTCTTGTCATGTGGGTCCCCATCCCCATTCTCTACCACATATCCTTTCTCTATTATTCACTGACTCTCCATAGACCCCTCCTTCATTCTTGGATTCTAATTTCCTCCTCCCTATGGAATCCTACCCAAGACAAGTTTCAAATTTTAAAAATTGTCTTGTCCTCTCCCCTAACCATTCTTTCTCCTACTCACCATTTGTTTATCAAATTAGGGAGATAAAAGGATTTTTTGATATGTTTATGGCACTAGTATTATCACAATAAAGTATCATGGGTTCTATTATCTCTTCTCTCATACCTTTTAGTAGATGCTTGATCCATACAATGTTTGTACAGTTTATGGCAGCAACAACATATTCAGGTTCAACTATGGATTGTGAGGTGCAACTTTGCTTTTTGCTAGTCCATGTAACTAGTCTTTTTCCTAAAAAGAGTGTTCCCCCACTGGTGTTTTTTCTATCATCTATATTTCCTCCCTAGTCTACATCACTATAAACTCTTAATTCAAACTTTTCATTCTTTTTATAGTATGATCCAAAGTCCTTTATTCATTTTAAGTATCTCATTATCCTTTTCATTTCCATAAGATGATTTTCCCTTGGATTTGTAGAAAATCTTGCAACTATTCTAACAAACAATGTAATATTAGGTCTATTGTCTACGACATATTGCAACTTACCAATCATTGACCTATACAGTGTTTGATTTACTTCAGCAGAGTCATCATTTTTTGATAAATTGTGCTTAGTTATCATTAGTGTACTCAATGGTTTTGAATCTTCTAGCCCAAATGTTTTTAGTATCTCCTTAATGTATTTTGATTGGATAACAAATATTCCATACTTCAATTGATAAACTTGCATTCCCACAAAGAATTTAATTTCCCCAAATATTGACATCTCAAACTCATGCTTCATTTGATTAGCAAAATCCTTCCATGGAGCATCTTTTCCTCCAAATATTATATCATCAACAAAGATTTCAAATAACAATATGTATTTACCTTTTTCTATTTTGATGTATAGATTGTTCTTATCATCAGTTCTCTCAAATCCAATCTTCATAGGATACTTGTGAAGCCTTTCATACCATGCTTTTGGTTCTTGCTTCAAACCATATGGAGCTTTGTGCAATTTACATACCATAGCTTTATTGTTGTGATCAACAAATCCTTCTAGCTATTCTATGTAGATTTCTTCTTCCAATATGTCACTTAACATCCATTTGGTAGACCTTGTATCCTTTGTAGGTAGCATATGCAAGTAGTGTTATTACTCCTTCCATCCTTGCAATAGGGGAAAATGTCTCCCCATAGTCCAATCCTTTTTGTCCATATCCTTTACAAACTAGTCTAGCTTTGGTTTTATTATTTCACTATCTCCATTTAGCTTGTTCCTGAACACCCACTTGGTACCAATAACATTCTTTTCATCTGGCCTTGGAACTAAACTCCAAGTTTTGTTTTTCTTTATCTTCTCAATTTCCTCTTCCATAGCCTTGTACCAATCATCATCTTCTAGAGCATCTTTCACTATCTTGGTTCTATCTTTCTTAGTAGGGTTGATTCATTCCTCAATCTATTCCTTGTCATTGGTCTAGCATCTTTGCTTCCAATGATTTGATCAACAAGGTGATGTCTTTTAACATATTTGGATAG
Organism: Cupressus sempervirens; assembly: GCA_028749045.1. Classification (NCBI taxonomy): domain Eukaryota; kingdom Viridiplantae; phylum Streptophyta; class Pinopsida; order Cupressales; family Cupressaceae; genus Cupressus; species Cupressus sempervirens. Next base: position 290,579,230 of record CM053789.1, on the reverse strand, counting down.
TCTTGGCTCTATTCTTGTTTCCATATTTGGTCTTTCAACTTTAGATTCACTATGTGTATTTCTTTCAGGTATCTCAGCATCTCTATCTTTTGCACTAACTTCAGAATCAGAATGTGTATTTTCCTCATTCAGTAACTTGGCATCTAAATGCAACTCGGTTCCTAAAGTTTGTTTGACATTCTTTGGCTATGACTTGGCAATTACTGTGACTTGTTGTTGGATTTCCACTTGATTGGTAGCTTCTTCTTCAGTAGGCATTCCCTCATAGAAGTATACAAAGGATTTGTATTCTTTTTGTCTTTTGATAGATTAATCATCATGAACTTCTGTGTATTCATCAAAATTTACATTTGCACTTTCCCAAATTTTGTTAGTGTTAGTATTTAAACACTTATATGCATTATTTCTTGTGGAGTAACCAAGGAATATGACTTCATTACTTTTAGCATCAAATTTACCATTTCTAGTATCCTGGAGAATATAGCATTTGATACCAAATACTTTGAAATGTTTCACATTGGGAGAGTGACCATACCATAATTCAAAAGGTGTTGCATTAGTACCTTTCTTGATTTAAACTTGGTTTAGGGTATAGATAGTTGTACTTACAGCTTCTCTCCAGTACTTTAGAGAAACATTCTCCTCCATCATAAGTGTTCTAGCAAAGTCCATTATTGACCTATTTCTCCTATCTTCTATACCATTCTATGGAGGGGTTCTTGGTGCAAAAGTTTATCTTTTGATTCCCTTGTCATTACAGAATACTTCAAATTCTCTTGATGTGAACTCTCCTCCTCTGTTTGATCTTAAACATTTCAAACTCTTACCTATTTCTTTTTCAACAATGTAGCACTTCTTGCCTTTGTCTTTATAATCTCTGTTGTCATCTTCTCTTCTATTTTTGTACTTGTTCCCTTCTATGTAGTTCTTCTTTTGTGTAAATCTTGTTGCAATATGGCCAACATCATTGCAATTGAAACAAATGATAGTCAACTTACCTTTGCCTCTATGAAATCTTCTAGCTAGTAGTGCTTCCAATTGTTCAACATCTTCTTCATCTATATTGTTGTCACTGGATGCATATTTTATCTTTCTTTTCTTCTTCTTTGGTTTCATCTCTTTGTTGAGCCCATTTTTCGTTGCACCAAAAGCCATGACTGTTAGTGAACATGGAACACCACATAATTAACCACCTGTGGGCAGGGGAGCATATCGCATCACCTAACAATCTCCCCCTCAACGCGCATATCAGGCACTTACGTGGGTCGAGAAGGCACCAGGGAGATTTGAACCCATGACCAGGCCAAAACCAGGCCCTGATACCAATTGTTGAGCCCATTTGTCGTTGCACCAAAAGCCATGACTGTTAGTGAACATGGAACACCACATAATTAACCACCTGTTGGCAGGGGAGCACGTTGCATCACCCAACACTCTTTAGAGTCTTTCAATAATAGGTTGGCCTTGAAAGTAGATTCAAGACTCGCAAGTTTGTAGTTGTCAAAGTTGGATAACCAAAAAGTAGTAAGTCTTCCTACCAGACCTTCAACACTCAGTTTGTTTCTTGGGATACATCTCAATTCTTGGATTGTTGAGACTCTAATAGCATAGATAGGTAGTAAAGTTCTTAAGGCTTTTCTTAGAATAGTATCATCATCTAAATGACCTATAGCACTTCTTATTGCACTAACAACCTATTTTATTCTAGAAACATATTGAGTAACATTCTCACTTTATTCCATTCTCATGTCATCAAATTTACCTCTGAGACTATCTTCCTTAGCTCTTTGGACATTTTTATCTCCTCCATAAATAGTTGACAGGGCATCCCACATCTTAAATGCAGTGTCACATCCCTTGATGTCATCAAATTTAGTGTATTTGAGTGCTTAGGCAATCTCCAACATTGGTTGATTGTGCTCCTTCTTTTTCTTCATATCTTCAACAGTAGGCACACCAGCTAAATCAACATGTTCCATCCAAATTGAGGATTGTGCATGATCTTCTATTCCTCCAAGATGTAGCTTCATTAGACCTTTCTATGTAGGGAATTTATCTCTGTTAAGCTTGGGCACTTCTCTCTTGGACATCTTGATCTTTATGCTTCTAGTACCTTCAACCTAGTTTTGTCAGTAGATGGCTCTAATACCAATTGTTAAATATTCTTTAGAATAACTGAGAGGGGGATTGAATTAGTTATTCAAGGTCTAGATGTCCCAATAAAAAAAAATTTTATAAATCTTAGTGAACTCATTAAACATTCATGCATCCAAGCCAATCACTTAAAATTTGCACGTTATTGATAAATCAACATGCAAAAATAGAACATGAAAGATCAGCACACATAACACAATGATTTAATGTAGAAACCCAATTTGGAAAAAAGAAAGAGTAACATGCTACTCGTTTCTCACTCTTCTAAAGTGATTCCATGTGAAATGCCAACCCTGTTAAAGGTTACAACACACACTATTAAGTGTGACCTGGTTAAGGGATTTCAATCACCTTGTTAGAAGTGAGCCTAGTTAAAGGACTTTAGAACATTCACTTAGAATGTCACCCTGTTAAAGGATTTTCCAATGACTTTTAGGTCAACCTTAGTCCAAAGGACTTTTCTCTAACCAATACAATTTCTAGACAGTAACAATAAGGGATTTTGATCTGATATAACTTACAACATATCTTGCAGATTTTAGATCTTAATTCAATTCTCAATTCTACTTGGCTTTTAGTCTCTATAGCTCTGACAGCTTGTTTACTCTTCAAGCCTTTTTGCTTATTGTGCCAAAGAAATCACTTCTATGGTCACTTAACGAAGCAGAGTCTATGTACTTTGTTATCCCTTTGCTCCTCTTGACCTTCTCAATTCTTCACTCTTCTACACACTCTAGCACATAACCCATTTTTCTTCTTGACTGGTCATTCTTTTAATAGGAAATTAAAATAATTTTCCCACTCTATTTTCCATCATCCAAATTAGGGTTTAGATGGATTAGGTAAGATACAATGTATCTATCCCATATCTTATCTTTTCTAGAAACTTCATGTAGAATCTATTTGAATTCACATAAGAATAGTTAACCTCAAATTGTGTACCACTAGCTCCTCATCTTTATCTTCCACCTGGTTCACAAAATTCAAGATAACAAACTTATCAGCTGAGGTTTGGTGAATCTTTGACTTTTCAAATAATGCAATAGCTCATCACTATTAACCTTCTGATGCTCGATACATACTATGTAGCTTAGCATCAACTAAGAATGTACTCACCATCAACTAAGTTTTACTGATGCTCAGCACCTATTACATTTTGTTTGGCTTGATACCTAAACTTGCTTGGCACCAAGTACTTTAGTTGGAACACACTAGAATTTTCTTTTACTCAGCACCAATTTATTTTCTGCTTGGCTTGAACTAACTTTGCTCAACACCCACTACTATCTTCAGTCAAGCATTGCAGATAGTTTTGTTATAACTTTTTCTTCTAAAGTTTCTAAGTGTATCTAACCTCTGTATCTTCAAGTATATTATCAATAAATCATTTCACCATTGTCTTAACCGATCCTTGTACTTTATTACATACTCATAACTCAACCTTTCCTCTAGATGTTGTCGTTACATCTTATTGATTAAATCATCTTCATCAATCAACTAAGTGATAGTACTTGGATCTTATAAGAAATTATCTTTCCAAAAAATAGCAAGTTTGACATCAATGAAAAAAAAATTATTGAAACATTCTTTCTTCAACAATCTCCCTTTCTCAACAATGATCTTTTCAATCAGATTTGAACAATTATATCACTTCAAAATCCCTTATAGTAAGGAGCATCATGACTACATTTTTCTTTGTAAAATGATTTTTCACAATGTTCTAAAGCTTCATCATATAGGAGATTAAAACAAAATAAAGCCAACTTCAAAGGATTTTTATTCTATATATTTATCAAACTACATATCTCTACGAGATCTATAATCTTGGGAATTGCATATTTCATCAACAAGATTGTCTCTTTCATTAAGGTTGTTTTTAGACACTTCCTTTTATTTATTACACATTTTATATGACATATTTATAATTTGAACCATTTCAACAAGTTTTTTGTCTTTGCAAACTGAAAAAAAAAAAAATCATGCAAACATCTCATATACTCCTTATCCAAAAGTTTTGAGATCACTCAAGACTAAGTGTAGCCTCTACTTCTTTCTTATTTCTAGACTCTACTTCATCATAATCTTCATTTAAATTATAAAGTATGAAAAATTATTCAATTTTATTGCAAAAAAAAATCTCTCTCTACTTTTAAATTCATGGTACTAGAGGATTCCTTTATATGTGAGTAAATAACTCATTTTGTTTCTTTCATGTTTCTCATTATGGTGAATTCATGGATTTTTATTCCTTTTAATGCATCAATAAATTGAATATACAAAATATGTATACATAGTCATAGTTATCTTTTACTTTCTCAACAAATTGTAAAATTTTTCTTAGTTTTTTATGCATCAAATTTTTAGAGTTAGGTATTATTTTCACTTTAGGAATATTTGATTTAGTGCAAGGCAAGGGAATCCCAAATGGAGATGTCCTAGCTCCAATTAAATAACCACACAATGGAAATAAACAACAATGCAAGATCTAATACTAATTCACAACTCTTTATTCATAAAATAATTGTTACATGCAATGTTCCCGATTGTAAGGCCTTCTAGGTTATGGCCAAATACAATAGAAATTACAATAATAGTGTTACAAGATACCTCAAGATCCAACACAAATCCTAGCTATCCTATATCTATAACACAACAAAAATCTGGTAGAAACCTCCAAGATCTCAACTTGTGCTCGCAAGCCACCAAGCAACCTCCTTGTTTCTAAACTGCAACCACTAGCTCTTCTCCAAATTCACTATCTTAGCTACTCCTCTACTAATGATATCAAAACCTCCAAATTATGATCCAAAATAATCATCCTAAGATCCACACTAATGATTTCTACATCAACACAAGCTTCTTATATAGTCAGCTAAGCCACAAGTCGAGTAGTTAAGCATTTAATTACAATATAGGTCCACCTTGGAAGAGTAAACCAAAACTATAACAAATATGAAAAAAAATCTATAAAAAGTTATATTTAGGTCCAAAAATTACCCAATAACATTTCCCTATCTTAACAAGATCTCATTTCCTCATATGAAATTGTACAAGATGAAAACTCCACACATTTTCATGAAAACTACCCAAAAATTGATACTTAGAGAAAATGGTGATATCTCCTCACTCTGATTGAATCAAGACTTGTGATTTTAACTAGAGGTATTAATTTAGGTCCTCTACAAACCCTTAGTTTCAAAAATTCTTATTCATGAAGGATAACTATGCATTCATCATGAAAGTCATGTGCATAAACCTGACATGAAGACTAATAGAAATTGTACCCTAGAAGAATGGTCATATATCCTAACTCATAATGAATTAGGACTTGTACCTTTAAAAGAAGGAATTAATTTAGGCCATATTCAATCCCTAAAATGGAATCATATCATGCATTAAGGATAATTAGATACATGGCTCCCAATAGGAATGCAGAAACCAAAAAATACAACTTTAGCAACAAGGTAAAATAACTCTAACTTCAACACTATAACTCCAATCTCTCTATGGTCCTAAGGAAAGTTTCCCCAATATGCCTTGAACCAATCCCAAAATTAAAAAAATCATAACTCCGTAAATCCCCATCATATAGGATTGTTGACTTCCCTAGATTGCTCCTACATCAGACACCCCAGGTGAGAAGAAAAGATGTTCCTAATAGCTGGAAGAACATCTTTTACGGTTCAACACGTAAACCTAAAACTCATTCTTTACATACACTTCCTCCACCATATCCACTTTTACACTCTTTCCTTTATTCTTCCTCTACAATTTATTTTTTGCAACTATTATCTTCACATCTATCTTCGATGCACAATAGGTTTTCTTTCCATGTTGATCTCTAACCCTTTCAAAATCATTTAGCTCAACTCATCTACCAATACTAATGCAGCACAAGGCAAGAGAATCCCCAAAGGAGATTTCCTAGCCCCCAGCAAATAACCACATAGTGGAAACACAATAACAATGAAAGATCAGATATCCAATCACAACTCTTTATTCATAAAATAGCTATTACATGTAATGTGCCAGACTATAAGGTCTTCCCAATTACGGCCAAATACAAAGAAATTATAATAACAGTTTTGCAAGATCCCTCAAGATCCAACCCATACACTAGCTAGTTGAGATCCACATTCTAGTAGAAACCTACAATAAAATCTCAACTTGTGCTCGCAAGCCCATCAAGTAATCTCCTTGTCTTTCGAGCCGTAGCTACTAGCTCTTCTCAAACTCTATCCAAGATCCCAGTGTAAACTGCCTCACATTTAGTGCTCTATCCACACACTCACAACTCCATCAAAATCCTATTGTAAACTACCTCACATTCAAAACTCTATCCATAGACTCATGAAAAATCACTCCTCTGCTTCCTCCTTCTCTCCAAGTTTCTACTAAGAAGAGATTACACCTTGAAGCTTGATTACAAATGCACAAATGCCTTGCTTAAATAGGCACTTACCATCCAAGATTTTGCAAGCACAACCAATGAGGGATGAAAGTTAAATGCAAATACCTTACAAAAAATATTTAATTCCCACCCAAATACAATTAAGCACCACCACATGGCCCAACAAATATTAAATGTGTGATTTAATAAAATGTCCACAAATTTCTAGAATTCCACCTACATACCTAGATAAATAGAATCTATTTATGCCACCTATACACCTCAAAAATAGAAATTCCTTTGTTCTCCTTTTCCCTTTTTTATTTTTTAAATTATTTTTCCTCTAGTTTTTGTCACTTTCTCTCTCCTCCAATTTTTTTTTTAATGTTTCCATGCAAGATGCTCCTACATCAGATTCCCTAGGTAGATAGAGAAGTGTGTCCCACACTTTGACACCAAAAGAAAGATCTACAACCATCTTGATCTTCACCAAAAGTTTCCACCTCAACAGGGACAAGAAAACCAACTTGCAAATCTTCCACATCTGCATCCATATGTCAAACACTAGAATCTCAACCATCCAATCAGCATGCTCACTCCTAGGAACAAACTAATCATAATACTTCATCAACAAACCCTCATCCACATCAGCAATCCATACCAACAACATCAAACTCCATATCAGTAGAAATATGTAGATATCCATCAACACATGCCAAACTCTTAACACCAACCATCTCATTGCTCACAACAAGCTTCTCTGCAACATACAAATCATCACCAACAACAACTGAATCATCCATGACCAAGTGCTCTAAAATTTCCATGTCAAACTCAACCAACTGATCATGAAGACCAATCTCTATCCCAACATCAACAAAGTTAGGAATATCCTCAGCAACAATCTCCAACTACTTTACAAGTTCTATATCAAACTCCACAAACTAATCAACAAAACCAACCTCTTCCACCTTGACCTTTCCATGCCATCTTCTTTCATGAACAAGTCTCTTAACTAGCCAAAAAACTCTCTTCCAAATTGGTACACTCCAACTCCACAAAATTCCATGAAATTCCTTCCTCGCCCCATCCTTAACTCAATTAGCCAAGCTAGCTTCAAATAGAGAAAACATCTTAGATAACCTCCTCTCCACCACATCACAGAGACTCGCAATTATCTCAGGGTCCAATCCTTTCAGAGCCATCTTCCAAGATCTTCATAAACCCTCTACAAAAAATCCTTCCCACACTCCTTGTGACAACCTCAAATTATTTGCAAGTCAAATTGCAACTTGCCACCTCACATGAACAATCAAGAAACACATCACAAGTCTAGGACCATGGATCTGTAATGCACAACTCTCTACAATCATGCCTCAACAAGATCATTCTTCCATCTTTGCATCCATCAATCAATCTGCATGTCTTTCCAAGGTCCTAGTACAAACTATCTCAACTTTGGTGATTTGTCTACATGCTCAAGAACAATCTTCTCTCTAATACCACCTAATGCAATGCAAGGTAGGAGAATCCCCAAAGGAGATGTCCTAGCCCCCAGCAAATAATCGTAAAGTGGAAACACAATAAAAATAAAAGATCAAATATCAAATCACAACTCTTTATTCATAAAATAGTTGTTACATGCAATATGCCAGACTATAAAGCCTTCCCAATTATGGCCAAATATAAAGGAATTACAATAATAGTTCCACAAGATCCCTCAAGATCCAAGCCATACATTAGCTAGTCCAGATCCACACTCTAGTAAAAACCTCAAAGTAAATATCAACTTGTGCTTGCAAGCCCACTAAGAATATCCTTTTCTTCCAAGCTATAGCTACTAGCTCTTCTCAAACACTAACCAAGATCCATGTGTAAACTACCTCACATTTGATGCTTTATCCACACACTCACAACTCCATTACAATCTTGTCATAAACTACCTCACATTCGGTGCTCTATCCACAGACTCAAGAAAGCTCACTCCTCTGCTTCCTCCTTCTCTCCAACCTTCTACTAAGAAGAGATTACACCTTGAAGCTTGATTACAAATGCTCAAATGCCTTGTTTAAATAGGCACTTACCATCCAAGATGTTGCAAACATAACCAATGAGAGATAAAAGGTAAATGCAAATACCTTACAACAAATATTTAATTCCCACCCAAATACAACTAAGCACCATCATGTGGCCCAACAAATATTAAATGCATGATTTAAAAAAATATCCACAAACTTCTAGAATTCCACCTACACGCCTCAATAAATGGAATGACAACCATTTTAATTTATTTTTCTATTTATGCTACCTATTCACCTCGAAAATAGAAATTCCTTTTTTTCTCCTTTTCCCTTTTTTATTTTTTAAGTTTTTTTTCCTCTAATTTTCGTCACTTCCTCTCTCCTCTAATTTTTTTTAATGTTTCCATGCAAGATGCTCCTACATCAGAATCCCTGGGTAGATAAAAAAGTGTGTCTCACACTTTGATACTAAAAGAAAGATCTACAAAAATATTCATCTTCACCAAAGGTTTCCACCTCAACTAGGACAAGAAAACTAATATACAAATCATTCATATTTGCATCCATATGTCAAACACCAGAATCTCAACCGTCCAATCAGTATGCTCACTCCTAGGAACAAACTAAACATAATACTTCATCAACAAACCCTCATCCACATCAGAAACTAGTTAATCCATACCAATAACATCAAACTCCATATCAGTAGCAATATGTAGATCTCCACCAACACATGCTAAACTCTCAACACCAACCATCTCATTGCTCACAACAAGATGCTCTACAACATACAAATCATCACCAACAATAACTGGATCATCCATAACCAAGTGCTCTACAATTTCCATGTTAGACTCAACCAACTAATCATGAAAACCAATCTCCATCCCAACATCAAAAAAGTTAGGAATATCCTTAGCAACAACCTCCAACTACTCTGCAAGTTTTGTATCAAACTTCACAAATTGATCAACAAAACCAACCTCTTCCACCTTGACCTTGCCATGTCATATTCTTTCATGAACAAGTATCTTAATCGGCCAAACAACTCTCTTCCAAATTAGTAGACTCCAACTCCACAAACATCCATGGAATTCCTTCCTCACCCATCCTTAACTTGATTAGCCGAGCTAGCTTCAAACTGAGTAGACATCTCAAAAAATCTCCTCTCCACCATATCACAGAGATTCGTAATCATCTCAAGGTCCAATCCTCTCAGAGCCATCTTCAAAGATCTGTGTAAACTCTCTACAACAAATCCTTCCCACAATCCTTATGCCAACCTCAAATTGTTTGCAAGTCAAATTGCAACCTCCCACCTCACACAAACAATTAGGAAATACAACACAAGTCCAAGACCATGGATCTGCAATCCACAACTCTCTATGATCATGCCTCAACAAGATTAGTCTTCCATATTTTCATCCACCGATCAATCTACATGTCCTTCCAAGATCCTGGTGCAAACTACCTCAACTTTGGCAATCTGTCTACACTCTCGGGAACAACCTTTGCTCTGATACCACCTAACATAGCACAAGGTAGGAGAATCCCCATAGGAGATGTCCTAGCCCCAACAAATAACCACACAGTGGAAACACAATAACAATGAAAGATCAAATATCAAATCACAACTCTTTATTCATTAAATAGTCATTACATGTAATGTGTCAGACTATAAGGCCTTCCCAGTTATGGCCAAATACAAAGCAATTACAATGATAGTTTCGTAAGATCTCTCAAGATCCAAACCATACATTAGCTAGTCTAGATCCACACTTTGTAGAAGCCTCCAAGGAAATCTCAACTTGTGCTTGCAAGTCCATTAAGCAATCTCCTTGTCTTCCAAGCCATAGCTACTAGCTCTTCTCAAACTCTATCGAAGATCCATGTGTAAACTACCTCACATTTGGCACTCTATCCACACACTCACAACTCCATCACAATTCTACTATAAACTACCTCACATTTTGTGCTTTGTCCACAAACTTAGAAAAAATCACTCCTCTACTTCCTCCTTCTCTTCAAGCTTCTACTAAAAAGAGATCACAGCTTTAAGCTTTCACACCTTGAAGCTTGATTACAAATGCACAAATGCCTTGCTTAAATAGGCACTTACCATCCAAGATGTTGCAAGCACAACCAATGATGGATAAAAGGTAAATGCAAACACCTTACAACAAATATTTAATTCCCACCCAAATACAACTAAGCACCACCACATGGCCCAAAAAATATTAAATGCATGATTTAATAAAATGTCCAAAAACTTCTAGAATTCCACCTACACACCTCAATAAATTGAATGACAACCATTTTAATTTATTTTTCTATTTATGCCACCTATGCACCTCAAAAATAGTAATTCATTTTTTCTCCTTTTCCCTTTTTTATTTTTTTAAATTATTTTTCCTCTAATTTTTGTCACTTTCTCTCTCCTCCAATTTTTTTAAAAAAAATTCCATGCAAGATGCTCCTGCATCAAATATGTAAGTTCCTATCGAGCTCTCCATTTTCTAAAGGAATCAAGGAATACTTCCTACCACCCTTCTCATCCATAAATACATTCTTGACATAATCATGCATAGCCCTACAATCATACTACCAAAGTCTACCAAGTAATATGTGACAACTATCCATGTCCACAATATCACACAACACTTGATCCTTATACTGCCCAATATGGAAATCAACAAGACATTGTTCCCTCACTTCCAAATCATGTTCATCTTGTAACCAACCTATCCTATAAGGACAAGGATCACTTACCCTCTTCAAACCAAGTTTCTAAACCATCTCTTCAACAACCAAGTTATCAATACTACCACTATCTACAATCACATTATAGATCTTACCACCAGAATTACAATGAGTCCTACAAAAATTCCTTCTTTGACATGGTTCCAGTGTCCTCTTTCCAAGAAACACTCTTCAAATCAGCAAGTTATCCCCATCCTTCTCAGGTTCATTTACTAAATCTTCAGTTTCTTGCACTAAAGCAGTTCTTTTGTCACCAACCTTAGGACATTCATAAGCTCTATGTCATTATTCATGACATTTTTAGCAAGTACCCTTAAATGCACCTTTTTATGTTTGCTTCCTTTGTTTAATAGGCTTTGGTTCATCTGTAGTAGCAATTTTTTTATTCTTCACCAAGTGATCTTGTTTATCCTTTCCTTAAGGATTACCTTAGTGTCTCCTGTTCAGCTTCTCTTCTACTCCCAAAGCATACTAATAAGAATCCTCAATTAAAATAATATTTAGCATACAAACCTCATCTTGAATATTAAATCTCAAACCATTAATATATCTAGACACCTTCTCCTTAGACAATTCTCTATGTCTAGCTCTATGTCAATCTTCATAACATTTGTAGTAAGTACCCTTAAATGCACCTTTTTATGTTCTCTTCCTTTTTTCAATAGGTTTTGGTTCATCTATAGTAGAAAAATTTTTGTTCTTCACCAAGTAATCCTGCTTCTCCTTTCCTTAAGGATTACCTTGGTGTATCCTCTTCAGCTTCTCTTCTGCTCCCAAAGCATACTAGTAAAAATCCTCAACTAAAATAATATTTATCATACCAACCTCATCCTAAATATTAAATCTCACACCATTAGTATATTTGGACACCTTCTCCTTAGACAATTCTTTATGTTTAGACCAAGTAGTCAACTTGTAGAACTCCTCTATATAATCTTTCACAGTCAAATCTTTTTGCTTTAGATTCTACAATTTCTTAAACAACTCAAGTCTATAATTGGTGGGAATGAACTTATCCTTCAATTTAGTCACCATCAATCTCCATCTAGTGATCTTCAATTCACCTTCTTCTTCTCAATCTTGCTGCAATTCTTTCCACCAAAGAATGGCATGTCCTTTCAACTTAGTTTGTGCCAACCTCACTCTGAGTGGATCTTCAAAATCCTCAAGCTCAAAGTAGTCTTCCAATTCACCAATCTAATCAATTAGGTCTTCAGAATTCAAAGTACCTGAGAAATTAGAAACCTCCATCTTATGCTTCAACTTCAATTGAGATCCAGGCCTAGCAAACTAACCAGCCCTAGTTCCAATAGGTCTCTCCACATGATCAATTTTTTCCTCACCACTAAATCTACTAACTTCAAATTCTTTAGCAACTTCCTCATAGCCATCATTAGTACCCACATGCCTAGGTATACCACCTAAAGCACTCACAATTTTAGCAATCAAGTCACTCTTCATCAATGCAATCTCATATCTAAATTCTTCTCTAATCTTCTCTAAGATCATTTCTTCCATAGCATCACTAAGATCATCAATTTCCCTAGGGTCCAATCTGCTCAAAGGCATCTTCCAAGATATTCACAAACCTTTTGCAATAGTCAACCAAATCCAACCTTCGCTTTGATAATCTTCAACTAACCAATAAATTCCTCACTTTAATAAGATCAACCAACCAGATCAATCTTCATTATGATACCACTTGGTGCAGTGCAAGGTAGGAGAATCCCCAATGGATATTTCCTAGCCCCCATCAAATAACCACACAATGGAAATAAACAACAATATAAGGTCTGATACCAATTCACAACTCTTTGCTCATAAAATAATTGTTACATGTAATGTGCCCAACTATAAGGCTTTCTAGGTTATGGTCAAATATATAAGCAATTAAAATAATAGTTCTGAAAGATCCCATAATATCTAGCTCAAATCCTAGCTAACCTAGATCTATAACACAACAGCATTCTAGTAGAAACCTCCAAGATCTCAACTTGTGCTCACAAGACACCAAGTAACCTTCTTATTTCTAAATTGTAGCCACTACCTCTTCTCCAAATTTACTATCTCGGCTACTCCTCTACTAATGATATTGAATCCTCCAAATTATGATCCACAATAATCCTCACATGATCTACACTAATGATTTCTACATCAACACAAGCTTCTCATATAGCTAGCTAAGCCAGAAGTCAACTAATCAAGCATTTAAGTACAATATATGTCCACCTTGGAAGAGTAAACCAAAAATATAAAAAACATGAGAAAAATTTGATAAAAATTTATATTTGGTTCCACACATGATCAATAACATGTCCTTATCTTAACAAGATCCCATTTTCTCATACAAAATCATGCAAGATGAAAACTCCACACGTTTCTATGAAAACTGCCTAAAAATTGATACTCGAGGAAAATGGTGATATCTCCTCACTTCAATTGAATCAAGAATTGTGCTCTTAACTAAAGGTATTAATTTAGGTATGATAAAACCCCTTAAGTTAAAAAAAATTTGATGCATTAATTATAACTATGCATTCATCACAAAAGTCACATGCAGAAACCTAACACGAAAATTGATAGAAATTGATACCTTGGGAGAATGGCCATATCTCCCAACTCATAATGAACTAGAACTTGCACCTTTGATAGAAGAAATTACTCTAGGCCCTATTCAATCCCTAGGATGCTCCTACATCAAGATTAGTTAGAATTCCTTCTAAATTTTTGGTTATTTCTTCCTAATACATCATAGGTTTTTCTTCTTCAACTAGGTCTCAAAACTCACATAAAAATAATTTTTCAAATTCCTTCCATGATGTAATACTTGAAGTGGGAAATTATTTGTAGATGCCTTGTACAATATCTCTCAGTAATATGGAAAATAGCTTTATCATTTGATATTATGCATCAGTTCAGTAGTCATCTATGAACTCATAAAATTTTTGCAAATGCATTAAAAAAATTCATCCAAATCACCATCAAATTTGGGCACAATTTTCATGAGCTCATGAAAAAACTCATAAATATTATACATAAAAATTCTAAGAAATAAAGCTTCTAATATCAAAATAATTCAAATAAAGCAATAAAATTATGCCCCTGCTAATAGAATTTGAAATGCTATTTGCACTTGGTTCGCTACATGGGGTAGTTAGCTACAAGATCAAATGACCAAGGACAAAAGCTATAATGTAATCAAAATTTTTGGACAATTTCATAGGACAATAGTGACTTGGTTTGCTTAGTCTCAAAGTAGGGTAACTCACTCACCTTAGTCCAAGCACTTTTTGATGAATTCAGTTGTAAAATGTAACTCTTTTCTACATGTATTTCTATCTCTCCTTGCACGTCTACTACCTATTCATGTGCATATAAAATAGGTAAAAGGTTATGTTGATATTTAATAGAGGTTTTATTTGAAAAATAATCCCATATACCTTGATGATGTGATGCTCTTTTCATTTGATCACAAGTATTGATGTAAATATATAGGTGAGAGATCTTAGATTAAAATTCATTGCATGTAAGTGAATTGGACACTTGGCAAAATCATGGAGGCACCCTTGTTTATATACCTCCCTTATCCATTTTTGGATGCAAATCTCAAATGATACTGAAATAGGCCTGTAATCAATGTTCAATTTGCAATATCAATGTACAATTTATAGTGGTGCTCCAAGTGCATGAACTTCTCAATTGGAATGATGTTGGCAATCTACTAGAACAATGTCTCATCCAATTTGAATACCTCTATTGATTATTTTTCTAAAATGTGATTGATAAAACATAATTTTCACTTAAGGATGATGAGAGAGAAGTTTGATTACATTGCTCCCTCCTCACGACCATCACTCATACCCTACACTTGGAAAAAATTAAAATAAGTGATAAAAGATCTCCTTTCTAAAAATAATAAAGAGAAACATCCCACACATGCCACATTCCACAGCCATCAAATCACCTTATTTCCCTATTCTTTGGTGGGTAGTAGCTATCCAACCACGAAAACCATTTTCTTTGTATTTCTTTTTGACAAGTTTTGGAAATAAAAATAAGTACATCCCCTTGGTATGGTTGACATTTTTTGTTTCTCTATAGCCCTTTCCCCTTCGATGGTATATAGATACACTAAATCCTTAAACTCAATATCTTAAAACATCCTAAAAAATTTGATGCAAGTAGAGAGGTGTTCTACCTATTCTTCTTACAACTCTTCTACTTGGCTTCTTCCAAGCTTTACCAAGCATATCACTATCAATCTTTGAGGACTCTCACAAGGGTAGAGATTAGGTGGTTGTCCTTCTTCTCATGCCACACTCACCCCTTCCTAGTTTCCCTACCTAGATCTTCACAATCACAAAAATTTACCCTCTCACCATAGAACACCTCCACTCCCTTATACCCTCTAGAATCTTTCACAAACTCCACACTGGTGTAGGAGCAGCAAGGTCACAGGCAAGAATCATGGAGAGAACTAGGATCACTGATGGATCCTTGGGAGGAGTGAAAGAAAAATTACATTCAAAGATAATTAAAATATGTAATAAGACCAATCATGTTCATGTAATGTGGTTTTTATCATATGTGGATCATATTGTAGCCCAATCTTAATTGTAAGCCTTGAACGCATCAATAAGCCTAAAAGGTATCTAGGGATCACTAGGAATATATTATGGGTTGATACTAGGTTATGGAATTAGGAAATGATGAATGATGGTTTTAAATTCAATGTAATAAGTGTACTAAAGCCTCTAAGTTGTGTTAAAATCACTAAGAGTGCAATAAGTTGTAAAATACCTATATTGGCCATATAAGCCTAAAAAGCTTAAATAGAGTTAGTAGGGGTTAGTAGTAAGAGTTTATGAGGGTGTTTGGTTTTAAAAGTTGTACTTAAACCTTTTAGAAGTTTTTTAGATGGCTTGGAATGGTGTGTTGTCGATTTGATGACTTTTGTTGTCAACTTGACAACAAATTACTTGTTTTAGTTGGTAACAATCAGTTTAGACTGGTATAGAGATAGTTAGGAAGTAGTTAGTTAGCCTTTAGAAGAGTTAGGGTCTATTTCATAGAAATCCACATGAGTGGATAGAAGAGATAAATATTTATATTTATGGGTAAAAATTTGAAATAGTTTTGAACAATAAAAGTTTACGTCTGATCTACAAATCTAGAAGTCGCTACCTGTGGGTACAATCTAAACAATAGTGAATAGTTTGAGTGTGATCTTTGATTTGGGTGGATGTAGAAAATTTTATTATTTTAAGATTGTACTTTTTCATTTTTTTATTACTTTTTTTTATTGTTGACAACATGGAGGATTAGACTAGTGTAGAACCAATGATTGGTTAAGGGCACAATCACCAAAATAAATTTTGAAATCTCTATAAAATGTAAGGCACTTCCACTACTATGCTAACTTTGGTTTTGTGGGAGATTCCAATAATACATTCTATGTGTTATATATGATGTTGACCATAGGGAAGGATGCCATATATTGAGGATCAAGGATAAGCCTGGTAAAACCTAGTGAAGGGTCACTTGAATCGGTACCAATCATGGTCTGTAAGTTTTATCCATTGGAGGGCCACTTATTATGTATTGGAGAGTTATGATATGATCAAAGGATGGTTTTTAATACACTAAGGGGATCTAGAAGTTTTTAGAGGTGCTCAGTTGAGAAAACCCTAGGTTAGTACACCTAGAATGGAGGGTTTTGTAGTTGAAATGTTAAAACATGGTGGATCATCCTAGAAAGAGGAAAATAATTTAACTAGAATCATCCATTAACTTTTTCTTTGGGTTAAGAGTTCTATTACTGAGACCCTTTAGTACTTTCTTTGTTATGAGTGGGCTAAAAAGTGAAGAGTTAGAAGTTGAAAGAAATGTTCACCAGTCAAAGAGTGAAACCCTAAGATTGTTAGGAATTTAATAACTTTGAAAAGGGTATTTGAAAGTGTAAAAAAATCTCTAAGTTGTTTAGAATTTTGGAAGAAAAATGTTGATTTCATTGTTGGAAGGACTACTAGCCAGGGCTAGAAGAGCTATAGTGAAAGAATGGTGAAATATGAGTGTATAGGAGTGAATGTGGAGTTGTAACATGGAAAATGCATCATGTTAAGATGATCTAAGGTGTTAGGATTAGGGTGTGGAGTTTGGTTTGAATTTTTGTCTTTTGGAGGCACTAGGTACAATAGGTGGCCTAGAATGGAGTTGGTGAAATAAGAGATTGGAACAAGGGAGTGGGAAGTTGAACTACTATATAATGGTTATGGGAGTGACTTAAAAAGTTAGAGAACTCCATTTGATCTTTGAGTAGGACTAATTCCTTGGGTTGAATCCTCGAGTTGAGTTAGGCCTGCTTGGGGTGATAGTGGAGGGTTCTACATCACACACCCCAAATGCTTCCAAGAGAATAACTAACCATAAACAAAGTGGTTTCAAACAATCTCAAGGTTCCATGCACCTTAGTGAGCTCCAAACACTACTCCTAACAAACTAACCTAATGAGGGCTCTTCCTTGTAGCCTTATCTTGGCATTTTTAAGCAAGAAATCAAAATCTTTCAAAATAACTACAAAAACTAAAGGAGGATTCAAATACCCAATACTGAACTCTAAAAACTTCAAAATCTTAGGTTTTTAATTGTTCATTAAAGCATTCAAATTTCAAGCCTTAATCTAGGCTAATAGGCCTAAAGACACACTCAACCCACAAAATCAAAAAACACTCAAAGAACTTGGACAAATGAACTTTCCTACACATTTTCCTTATCAAGCGTGTCCAAACTTATGACTTTTGGGCACCTAGCCACTATGGAGATGACTGAACCTTCAAACCCTAGCCTTAATGAGGGTTTCATTACTATTTTAAGAAACTACTTCAAACCTCCATTATCTTGGTTGCCCAACTCTTTTAATGGATTCTTCAGCATCCCATGAATGACTGCAACCCTCCAAACACCATGTAGCTTATACACAAGCCTCTATCACATTTCTTGAATGTTGATACCTTTTATTCTTCATGCACCAATAAGTGTCTTATAAACTCTCGGTCAACTTCATTATAAAGAGTAGGGGTATGGTCTCAACCTACAAGATGACAACCTAAAACAAAAAAGAAAACCTTTTAAATCTTTCCTAACTATATACCATGAGAACATGTAACTATTGTGGTACCTTACCCCAAAAACACATGCAGTTTATTAATCAACCAATGGTTAAAGAGAAATAGACCAATAACTAATGAGGTTAGGTACACAAGTAGTATTAGTATTGATTCTAGGTTTCATTCAACTTGGTAGAAAGCTTTTAAAACTTTTACATACATGGAGTGAAATCTTTTCTCATCTACTCCATGTCCCATGATGTACTAATAGTCGATTACTTTTATCCTTCATACACTTTTTACAAATATGATTTATTGATGAATTCACTTGGATTATGAATTAATGATGACACAAATTCCTCAATCTTTGTCATTATTTTTAGACCAGTTCATTTAACTTAGGTACTGCCTAAAGTCTACATCAATGCATATGTATTTGGTACTTAATCTAGGACTTGCACAAATCCCATATTCTAGAATCCAAATAATAAAACAATAAAACTCACTCAACCTGTGCTAACAAACCTAGCTCAAGATCCTGCACAAAAATAGTGTAGACCAAGAAATTTTTTTAGAAAAACATAGTAGATATTTATAGAATGGAACAAGCCATAACCTAGTTTTATTGATCTAGTACTAATTAGCTAGGTTTATTACAAATTCTTATAGACTATCATCATATTAGGTACAATAAAATGAACAATCAGTTGTTCCTAGCTAGCAGGATAAAATACAATTTTCCAAGGTGATAAAATTGTATGTATAGATGTATGTATGTATGTATATGTATGTATATATATATGTATGTATGTGTATGTATGTATATGTATGTATGTATGTATGTATGTATGTATATAAAGAGATCTTGCAAATTGTAGAGATCAGTGAAGATCTAGGATTTCGTTGTTGTGCCCTTGTGATCATTGCATTTCTTTGTTGTACCCTTGTGATCATTGTATATTTATTTATGCATGTATGTGTGTGTGTGTGTGTGTGTGTGTGTGTGTGTGTGTGTGTGTGTGTGTGTGTGTGTGTGTGTGTGTGTGTGTGTGTGTGTGTGTGTGTCTGTGTCTTTGTGTGTGTGTGTGTGTGTGTGTGTGTGTGTGTGTGTGTGCGTGCTCGTGCACATATAAATAGAGGCATCTTAGCATAACAAAATAATAATAAAACTCACTCAACAGGTAGCATGGCCATGGGTATTGTCACAAGCTTTTAAGAATAACTATATAAGGAGTGAGTTAGGACATATATAGGTTAACCTTAAACCATAAACTACAACATAAAGGTTGCACCAGGGTATTACAATATTGTAATTATAGAAAATTGCCTAACTCACCCGAGTAGGTGTATGATGGCAAAGAGTTGTATTAGGTGAGTAAATCTCACCAGTGGTTATAGGAATACAATACATCAAAATAATTAGAAACCATAGCTACATATTTGTTAGAGTGAGTAGTTCAAGCGTCTTGATCCCATGGAAACGAGTATGTAGGAAGCCTAGTAACCAAAGTATGCCTTCAATGTGTAAACACCTTGGACATAGCTAGATAGCACTTAAATATTTTAAGAAAGTATATGTTAACTCACGAGGATTATATTTTAAGACATTATATGTACCTAGTGTACTTGGCTTTTGAAAATAGAAGTCTAAACTCTATATTTTAGCATTGACATGACTGATCTATTTAGACCCATTGATTATTGTCATAATATTTTAAACATAACTATATAAGGACTGAGTTAGAATGTCTATTGGTTAACCTTACATTAACTATAAAATACAACAGAAAGGTTGCACCAGGGTATTGTAGTATTGTAATTATAGAAAACTACCAGATTTTCCCATGTGGGTGTATGATTGGGAAGATTTGTATTAGGTGAGTATAGCTCACCAATTGTTATAGGAATAATACTACATAAAAATAATTAGAAACTAGAACTAACATATTCGTTAGAGTGAGTAGTTCAAGGGTCTAGATCATGTGGATACATATATGTAGGTAGCCTGGTAGGTGGAGTATGCCTCCAGTGCGCATATGCCTTGGACATAGTTAGGTGGCCTTGGACATAGTTAGGTAACACTTAGCCATGTGTGTATGAATGTATGTATGTGTTGGTACTCAAAATCACCTTCTCGATTTGAGTACCATTCCAAGCTTTTGAGCCCTTTAAAGTGCATTTAATGCATTTGTACCTAGTTTTCCTTTTGAGGCCTAAGACATGTTTAATATTTCTAACACCTTACATTCAGCATATCTACTTGTCCCATGAAAATAAACTTCCATTCCAAGTCATTTTGTGAAGTTTCCTTTTAAGTGATCTTCAAATCTGCATTTTTGTCATGTTAAATAGTGATAGGTGGCCTACTTTGCATTTGAATTTCTCACACCCAATAATGTTTCATGACTCACCACTTTGGGAGTGTTTAGTACACATATCATAGAACCTATGTTTCAGATTTAAACTTTTTTTTACTAGGTTTTGAATCCCACAAAGTCAGTTGTTTAATGTTAATCATGCTGATGTAAATTGTTCAGAATTTCAGGAGGTCTTATTTGACTGATTATAACTTTCACCTAGCTAAATGAAATGAGAAAATTCTTTTTGCATTGCATTTTAGAGGTTAGAGACTTGTTATGTTTTTTATTTGAGCTTATGAAAAAAAATTTTGATCAATTATCAAATGTGATTCCAAATGCAATTTCTAAAGTTTTACTAGTGTCAAGTGTGGATTGATCAGTACCCCTATTTGGGATGTCATAACTTTGAATCTGTGATAGGTGAGATCAAATGGTTTATTTCATTATGTTATACTCTAAAAATACTTTAAGTTTCCTATTTTTCAAGTCTTGATGAATCTGTTTGCACACTTTCCTAGGTCCATTCTATTTGTAAAAATTGCTTCTCTGCCACTATTCCCAATTCTGTAAATTCAAGTAGCCCACTTTGACCACTCACCAAATGCGCCCATTTATTCATCATGAGCTTAAATTATAGATTTGTTCTCTCCTTATGAAAAAGAACTAATGCCCCATTTTTCACTCCCCCAAGTGTCAGTTTGGCCTATTTTTTAAGCCAAAATTGAACATGAATTATTATTTTCTAACATGTTTTCTTGCAAGCAGTTCTCAGAAAGCAACTTTGACGGTCAATATATTTTGAACCCAAAGTCATCAAGAGATTATATCTAATAGGGATCAAGAATGTGGAACAAAGAATCAGTGTGTTTGATTTCAAAGCTTAGTCAGGTGTTTTGATTTATTTTTGAAGCTAGTCAGAGGACCCCTTGCAATGAAATTGGTAGTTTGTAGATAAATGGTAAAATGAGTTTAATTCATATTTCAGTGATGTATTAAGGGTTAAATTTGATTATAATAAATTTCAAATGCTCATTGAATCATTTTGAGGGTTCAATTGTTTGAAAATAAAAAAATAATTCACCGAGCCACCATGTGACCTGACTCTTATGATCAAGATATGGCTTTTCAAGATAGTATGTTTTGTTTTAAATGTTTTCTTAAAGGAACCAATGAAATTTTTTTTTTAAAGGAAACATTTCTTATCATTAGAAGATGAAATGAGTTTGCAAGGCTATGATACAAATATCAATCATTGAGGCCCAATCAGTAAGGACATCAATATATATAAGAATGTTGTCAGTGCAAGTAGGGGCCATTAGGTAGGGAATGGATTGTAAAGGCACTTATGTTTTTAGTTACACCTTGTTATTTTAGTTGAAGACTATGGATAATTGATATTCTAAAGCCAAGTTCAAGGCATCAAGATTCTCACAAGGCATACTATGACACATGGGAAGAATGTTTGGAGGCCTTCGACTATAAGCAACACTGTTATAACTGAAAAATTATCAACACTTTATGTGACTTTATTTACTCTTTCCTACACTCCTCTATTAGGATCATAGATTCGCATGCTTTTTCCATAAGGGAAAATTTAATATATGTTGTTGTGAAAAGCATTAGCATAGCCATCTTCATGTTTCCAATCGAGTTCAACCTAAGGATGAGTGTAGCATTTGTTTCTTCTAACTTGTTAACAAAAATGTTGAGATTGACATGAAAAAAGCCCACAAAGAAGGTACTACAATGTGTGGACAAAAAAATCTCACCATATAGTGTTTAATAAAGCTCAAGATAATTGGGATTATATTGAATGAAATGTTGAGATTATACCCACCTAGAGCAGGGGTCATGTAGAGGAAAGTTTTTAAAGATGTGGTTGATGTTTGAGTAAAGTTAAGAGATGGTCTTACATTTCGCAAAGGTGTGAATGTTATTGTTGACATAATGCATAGTGGTCCATGATGGAAGGGAGGAGAGGACATGTTGCAATGTGTGGAAGCTCAATGACAAGAGAAATTATAAGGAGGCTCTGTCGCTTTTGAAGGATCCATAGCCCAAAAATGGGAGGGTGTTTCTAATCAAACAATCCATTGAAAGGGGCATCAAAAATCTAGGAAAGTTCATTGCTATCTATAGTGTTTTCATTGGTACTATTTTTTTTTTTAGGAGATCCACTTTGTAGGGGACTACCAGCTTGACTACTAAGTGGCCATTTAAACTCCATCCTCTCTGCCTTGCACTTCCCACTAGTCTGGAGTATGACATACACAAGAAGTGTGAATCTCATAATAGGGAGGAGGTGATTTGCACTAGGGACATGATTCATGCTTGTTAATGGAAATTAGTGTGAATACCATCAAAGCATTGGACTCATAGAGATAGCTCAGAGTTGGACATGGTAAAACATATGATAGCAACAAAGATCTTAATAGCAATCAACAAACCAACTCAATGGTGAGTAATAAAGGGCTTGGATACCTCTTATTAGAGTCTTGCATCTTTAGCTTGGTCATGAAGAGTTTTCATGGATGGAAGGCAATGGCCATGGAAAGGTCTAGGCAATGCTTTATGTTGTAATATTTTCTTTCTATCCATCTATCCTTGTGTCCAATTTTCCTTCAAGGTGTGAAGTTTTTATTTGGAAGATATGAGACACCATGAAAGCACATGATCAATTAGCTAGAATGTAAGAGTTTTTATCCCACATTGAGTGGGTGGAGTCTTTTTCTTTGGTTTAAGTACCAAAACACTCTAATCCTTGGTTTTGTTTTAGACACAAGATTTTTAGTAAGCCAATGCTTGCTAGAGGGACCCATGGTCAGTTGGACTAGATAGGAAGGAAATTTTGAACAAATCTGCCAACATGGAAAGATGGCATAGACTTGTATGGACCAACTAGGACGTGACTAGTGGAAACCCACTGGATGAACCAAAAATTTCCAAGAGGCATGAATTTTAAGGTCAATGATGACATGGCAGGCCCAAGATGGACACTCTAGATTTTGCCACATGGTGAGATCTAACAATTAGTGCTTCCCCACATTGTGAAGTTTCTCAACCATTAAGAAATGCAAGGAAGTTCCTAGCTATCACCTTGTAGTGGACATCGATTGATGCTAATATGGAAGATGTAGGTTCCTGACCAATCACAAGGTGCCACATGGCAAGCATGTGGTGAGTGTCAAACAGAGGATGATGTGGGGATGACCAAGCAGTTTGAGAGCTAATGAAATATTGATATGTGGTAGTGTCTTGAGGATCAATCAAAGGGTGCCACATGATTCCCAAGTGGAAAGTGACATGGAAAACCCTAACCAGTCGCATGTTACCTGTGGAACAGATAGTCAAACTTGAGTTGACCTAGATTCATAAATAGAGAAAAAATTCAAAATTGTTAAAAGTATATTTTAATGTTTTTTCTCCAAATTCACATACAGGAGGTTTATTTTTAAATCAAAAGGGTTTTATTCTAAAGTTTAATATTTAGAAAGATCTTAAGTTTTTGAAAAATCAAGTCTAGACCTATGAGGCTAGTCTAGGGGCATGATTTTCAAATGGAGATTTTGGGCATTTTCAATAAGAAAATATGACTATTATATACTATTGAAATTAGGAGAGAATGAAAGTTCCATTTTTGGAGTTTGTTTCTACACAAAAAGTCACTAGTTCAAGCTATTCAATGTTTTTTTCTTAGGTATCCATTTTTTAGTTTCATTTAGTTTGGGCAGTTTTGATTTGATGTATGATGAAATGATGAACTAGGTGAATGCTAGAGGTAGTAAGAATGTAGTTAGGGGTGGTTTTCCTTACCTCCATGTCAGTTAAATGAAGATTTTATCAACATTTCAGATGACTATTTGGTATTTTGGTAGAATAAGGGTTTTCATCATTAAGGAAGAGATATTTCATGTTTGTTACAGATAATGATGAGAATCATATCAGATTTCAATTGTAGAAAGATGAGAGATACATTATAATAGTAGGGGATGAAGATTCAACTGGACACATGTCACTTCTAGATCAGATCCAAGATTTCATTATTTTCGTATATCTCTCTCTTTCTAATTCATTGTAGGGGTTCCAATCTTGAGTTTTCTTAGTAATGTGAGACCAGGATTCTAGTTTTTGATGTGTTCCTATTTTGGACATTTTTCACTACTATGATACCATTCTTTAGCATATTTTCTCTCTTGTATGAACAATGGTAGTTAAGCTTCCAAGTGCAATTCCATGTAGGTCGGGTTTGTAATTTTTGCATTTTCCCAATGCACTTCCACGTGGGTCGGGTTTTTAATTCCCACATTTGCCAAAGTGCAATTCCATGCAGTTGGGGTTTGTGATTCACCAAAGGGCCAAAAATCTTCCAAGTGCAATTCCATGTGGGTGGGGTTTGTAATTTCCACATTCGCCCAAAGGGAAAAACATCTTCTACAATCCACTGAGAATGTGCAAAAACCTTTTCGACTTTGATGCACGTAAATAGAGATATTTTTTATCTATTTAGTGGTTTTATGAATTGTTTACATGCATCTAGAATGTATAGTTTCAAAGAAATAAATACAAATGAGCAAGAATCTTCTTAGTTTCATTTTGATTCTTGCCTCATATCTCCATAATCTACAATGTTTTGAGGTTTAGGGACAAATAATTTAGACCCTTTTGCAACCCCTTTAGGTTGTATGTCATATATGTTTTTCTATTGGAATGAAGAACCAAGTAAATGCTTGATGTATTTGATAGGATTGTTAGTTATTTGAGAAGGATACTTCATGAGAATAAGGTCTTTATGAATGGCAATGTGTGATTTACAAAGTGATAAGATAGTTCTGATATCTTGATGTGTGGAATATGTCACTGGTATCATAGATGTATGTGTGTGATTTTTGGAATTGCCCAATAGATAAGACACTAATTAGCTATTGAATCCACTTGTTCTTACTATTGCATATTTTGGGATTTGCTAAAATCAACAATTATAATCATCCATTTCCCTTGCTACTTAAGAGCTGAAAGAATGCCGTCAATTAACTTATCAATTTCTTAGGTCATGTCATTTGCTATTTCATGTCTATGATCTTTGCACAAGTACAGAAGATATAAGGGTTCTAATCTTCTTCTTCTTTTATTCAATTGTATGCTTTGAATACTTGTACCAAATGAAGAATCTAATAGGTTCACCCACCTAGGTTTAGTAGAGCCTGAAGTAGAAGAAAGGTCTAGCCTTATAGTTGACCTCGTGTTTGAAAGGATATGTTGCAAATGGGAAGTAGCTACCCCTAGATGTATTCTATTCTCATTGGAGTAATTTTAAATCGTAACATTTCAAAACACCAATAGTATGGATGTAAATATTCTCTACTTAATAGTGCCATCCACATGAGGGGCAGTTGAGCTTGCACCTGCTATAATACTTCATTTCATTATTGGAACTCTTTGAATCAAAGGTATATAACTTTATCACTTGTAACTATAATTTTCAGCTAGTAAAAACCATAATAGTTTCTTATAATTCTATAGTTCTCTTTCTAAAACAATTGTATTTATGTACATCTTTTTCAAGTTTGATATTTCTCTTTTTCCTGACTCATAGTCCAAGAATAATTTTTCAAAACACATACTAACTAGTTGTAGATTGAGCCAAAAAATTGTAAGAACAATTGTGCCAAATGAGATTAAAAAAATATGATCAGTCCATGATAATCATCTTCTTATGCTCTTTTTAGCACAGTTGTTCTTACATTTTATGATTTTCAGTGAGAACAAAATTCCAAACTAATTAGGTAGGTGATCCAAAATTAAATCATAATTGGTTGAGGCAAGTTTAAATACCTTATTTCACATGGTATTGAATGTTATGTGTTTATGTACTATTGTTAATGAATATTAAAGGATGAATTATTAGATGTTAGCTTTGGACATTATGAGATTATTTTATGGATGCTCATTATTATTTTTTACTTCATGTAATAATGAATGAATGTGAGATCCATCTCTTCTTAGGTACTCTTTCCACGCTATTGTATAATGAAAAAACTTTGTTTTAAGTAATTATCTATGAATTTTTCATATTAATATTGATTTTTATATCATGTTAATGAATATTATTAGGTGTGAATGAAGTCTTGATTAGTATTGTGTATTAATAAATTTTATATCATATCAATGAATGTTATGTGATTGTATTGATTGAATGTTATAGTTCATAAATGGATGAATGAAGTGTGTAATTAGATGATGATGGGGAATTTAGATTGATATTAGGGGAAGGGGGGTGAGTCTAGATGAGCTTCCTCCTTTACATGGTTGGCTTTGTTTAGTACAGAATATTAAAGTATTATCGAAACCAAGTGAAGCTCAAACTAACATACCTTCATTAATTTATCAATTTCATTCATTGTAGGTCTATAATGATGGGATAATTCTCTAAAGTTTAATTTAGTTGACCCTCCTAGGCAGAATACTATTATTGTTCCTATTAATGGTTGGGTTGCCATCAGATTTGTTATGGACAATCAGGGTATGCATATGATCATTTTTAATGGTTTTTACTCCAATTATGGTGAGAGAGATGATTATATAATGGTACTATAATTAGACATGATTATAGCTAAATTTAAATTATTTTCAATAGGTTTTTTTTCAAAAATTGGTATAAGTTCTTGTTTAATTCTGGTGATATTGTCAAACAGATATTTTTCTGTTTATTGATCTTATTGTCTAAATATAGGGAAATATAAATTATGGCTCTGGTAGTGGTAGTAATATTCTAAAATTTTTTTTATTTAGGTTAAGATGGACTTATGGTTTTTTTTTGTAGCTAGTGATAGTATACAAATGGTTAGATACATCTCTCCCATTGTGGGTGGCTTAAACATCACACTTCACAAGCTAAAAGTGTTAAATAATAATTTGGGTCAACTATTTTAACTTATTCGCAAGAACTTTTATAATTGTATAATTTGATGCCATGTATATATCTACAAATTTAACCTTTCACTTACAATTCCATTTCAACTTTGTATTGCTAAAACAAATCCTCAACTTCGTATATGGACTACATATTGCTAGATTAATATATATGAATAATGAATTCTATATTTTTTCTGAAATAAAAAACTATCCCTATGTTCTACATCAATTTTATTAATGTAATCAACATTTCATAAAATTTGGAACTCTAAATATTTTTATTTTGGATAGGCAGGATCTTGGTTGATGTATTGCCACCTTGATGTCCATATAACTTGGGGATTGACGATGGTTTTTCTTGTAGAGAACGGACCAAGTAAATTGACAAGCAGATTTTCCTAGATTTTGATATGATTCTAAAATAATCTCCATTCTGAGTCATATATATTCTTCTCCTTTTTCCCTTTTTTAGCATTTTTTCTCTTCATTGTTCTAGATGGTCTACTTTGGTTGGATTAGTGTAGTTAAGGAGGAAGATTCTTATCATCTGCATTGCTCCAAAACCAAATTTCAAAAACAATTTTTTTTCTTGAGCCTTAAGGTTCATGAAAAATTTCTTAACATGTTCTTATATACAAGGAACATTGACATGACATTTCATATTCAAAAAGATATGCAAGAATATGGTTATAATTGTGGAATTCATAGTTAAGAACATACATAGTCTATAATAATACTGGCTCCAATCAAAGTTTAGACCTACCAAAAAGATATTAAACTAAGATAAAGTGTACTAGAAAAGTTTTAAAATATACATAATACTTAACTAGGACTCTCAACTACCTATACTGTTCATGAACCTACAACAGAACCAATGATGTACAATTCTATGCAATTCTTACTTATTTGCAAATATTAAGAACATTACCAAACTTTTAGATATGAATTTCCAAACATTTATCCATGAAAATATTGTAACCTAGGTTTCTTGGGACTAGAATTGGGATGATCGTGTAGCTTATGATCTGCCTAGACTGTTGTACTTTGTCAATTCTATGACAACAAACCCAATTCTCTACATTGGTTTTTCTCAAGTAATGAAAATTTATGCTTCTCAATCTATATATATATATATATATATAAACTAATTTTTATTTTTTTTCTAGATAATGAAAATTTATAGAATTCAATCTATACATATACATATATAGAAAATAATTTCATATAACTAGCTAAATTTTTTATCTGGATAATATAGGGAGACATGATAGGATTTGTTGGATTCACAAACAACAATCTTGCAAGCCTTGCAAAGAAAGTTGCAATGCTGAGTCCTATTGCTTATCTAGATCATGTTACTTCTCCCCTATCAAGAAATGAAAAAACAATAAACCTTAAGCAGGTAATTTTTATTTTTATTTTTTAACTAAATTTCTATACTATAATTCATATATATACCAACTTTTTTCAATGCTTGCCATTTTTTTGAATGGGTGCACTTGGCTCTAGGCATTTATGAATACAATACACCAACATAAGTTGGAGAATCATCTATTGAATATCAATGCAAATTTATGAATATAATACAATACAAATTTATGAATATCAATATTACATTTTATATTCTCTCTTTTACGCTGATTTAATCACTCTTTAAATCACATTCAGGATTTTCCATTTATTTTAGGGGAAGTAGTAGCTAGGGATTTGAGACTATGGATCTACAGATTCTTTTAGGATTTCAAAAGATGTTGATCTTTAATTACTAGTGAGCATATAATAAGTTTTGATATATATTTCTAAATAATGAATATATGAATTAATAGTATCCATTTGAAGTACACATTCACTAGGAAGGTGTTGCAAATATAGTATTGGATATGTACATCACATGGATGGACAATAGTGGTGTAGCACAAGAAATACTCTTCCGATATTTTTTGTTTCTAATTATTCTTTACTTGTATTCTTTCTGGAAATGTTTCCAATTAGCTTATATCCCACCTTTAACCTCTGACCTCATAGTAGGGTATTAGTGTGATAATCAAAAGACTGCCAAGTGATCCCACTTGAGGTATTATAGAGAGTAAGATTCCTAGATTCTTGTATCTCCATCCTTTGAGAAGATTTGGTGGATATATTTTTTTACCACATGAGTGTGCCATCTGAGGTCCTTAACACAAGTTCCCCTTTGGAGGTGAGTGTTAGGACTACATTTTCTTGCACCAACTGATCTTAAATATTATTTATTTTATTACAAAAATTGCTTGATATTTGAGTTACAAAGATTAGATAACTTTTAATGAAGGTAATGGACACAAATTAATCTAAGAATGAAAGATTATGATTTACAATTGATACTTATTATAATGTGATGCTATAAGATATTTCTATGTCTACCTTGTCTTTGGAAATATACAAGAGAGTGGGCTCTTCATGATTATTTTCCTTTAGTATTTGAAAATTAATTTTTGAAAGGCAAGTACTCCCTTGAGCAATCCAATAAGGATAAATAACTAATAAGAAATACTCTATCATGTCTTTAAGAATGGGATTGATTCTTATAATAGATCTCATTGTTATTGGATGCTCTCACCCATAGGTTGGAATAGCACCTTTCTTTTTTAGAAATGGGCATTTAATGGTTAGTCATTGTCTTTGTATAGTTATGAATAATCACTATTGATTAGTTTTTTCACTTCACTTATCATTATTTAATTAATCTTCCATAGGTGGTGATAAAGACAATATCATGCTAATGGTTGATAATGTCACTCTCTATTTGTTGATTGGAAACTACACACACACACACACACACACACACACAACTATGGTTGCATTTATGTTGTTTGATGTGAACATGGGAACACTTGAATGTTGTGACAAAATTTGTCCTTTGATTTTCAATCTTCCTAATCAATACCTCTTGTAATGCTTATAATTTATGGGTGGTTATGATGATCATTTGAGCAATACATAAGGTGATAATCTTCACATGTTTTTTAATTGATATTTCATGGTTAATATTACCATTTATTGCAGATTGGTTTGGTAATTTATGCTTTGTTTGGTTATCTCCTTAGTGATAATAATTGTTGGATGACCATGTTGCTTGTCTTATCATGTTGCTTGTTAAATTCATTATCTCATCTTTGTATGATTAATGATAAGGATTTGTATTCATATATGATCAATAGATGGATGTCATGTGTGACAAAAATGGGTAGAATTTGTGTAGAAGTAAGTTATCATAATTATCAATTATTAGCTATTATGGATTCCTTTAGATGGAAATAACTTTATCGATTTTGATGAGAATGACTCAAAAACCAAGATGTTATCTAAGAGAGTTTGAAATTGAAAATAAACCCACAAAAAAAACTAGAATGAAAGAGAACAGCTTTGTGGTTTGTCATAATGAAAATTTGAACCTATATTCTTTTTTGTTACAAATAAACTCCATTAAATATCTTCTAATGAACTATAGACTTATTTGACTTTTCAAATTAATACAAGTGGAGAAAGTTTACAACCAAGCTATTTATTTTTTAAAAATTATCAAATATATTGGTGAACTGATGACTTATTTGGAATCTATAGCATCATCAGTGATATGATTTTGTTCTATTACTATTGAATTTTCCATCATCGAGTTGTTTGTAAGAGTGCAATGAGATTTTCTCTAATACAAATTACGATGTGGCATGCTATTTGTTCTCAATAGTTTGTTTCTTATTATCTTCAAGACCTTAATCACTAATCCAAGGATATGAATGTTGCAATATATGATTTGCATGTACGTGTAGCAATCAAAGTGAAGGCTCCTCAAGCTGCCACTCGCATACCCTACACTCCCAGGCTTGCTGCCACCACTCTCCCAGTAGTGGTGATGATGGATGGAGGTGTCACTCAACTTCCTTGCCCTATGGTGGTGCTAGCTAGTCCCCAACTCCTCCTCCTGGGGCTTGGCAGGTACTTTATAGAAAATGGCCTTGCCTGGATTTGGCAATTTCTCCTTTGCAGCTAGACATAAAAGATGTAGTTGTTTCCACTAAACCTATTGCTAATATTGATGATGATGGTTGGATCTTCCCCATCCTTCCCCCCAATCCCAAAGATGATTAGGGTTTTCATGATTGTGACAAGCCACCTCCATTGGCAGGCACTACTTTGACCGCTTGAGATTGTTATTTATGTTTTTCTTTTTTTTGTTGAATACTATTTGATTCTAGCTTCGACTGTGTGAACTTTCACAGGGTGATCTTGTATCCCCAAGCCCTTTTTTGTGAATTGTAATCTTAGTATATTAATTATTAATTTAAAAGGACTATTCATTAGAAAAAAAAGTGAAGGCATTTGTTATTGGAGTTTTCACATCATCTAGATAGGCTATAAGGTACCCATAATTTTCTACTTTTTGAATGATTTTCTTCCACCATTCACATGCCTCTTTAATGCCCCCTTTTTCCCTTACTTTCAAACATGTGATCATTTAAGCTTATGAGAGGACATGTACTGCCCACACAATCTAGTCCCCATGTAAGTTTCATATGTTGCACATTCATGCACACTATGGATGATCCCATCTCTTATGAGCATCTTCTTTGGGTTGTCAATTGTCCTAATATTTCAAGTTGAGATGGATCATTGTATTTTGTTTACTAAGAGGATTTGTCATCTTGTTTTCTTCTAGGAGATTGATATGAAATAACAATATAATATTTTATCTAATGTGTCCTAGACTTCTATAACATTGATGGGAGGAATTTTTTTGTTCAAAAACTATGGCATTTCCCTTTGCACTTTCCATTGTTAACGCTTGTTCAAAAGTGTCTAGTATGTTTTGTCCAAGAAGTTGTCACTTTCAGGTGTCATTCTAAGTGAAATGCTTTGAATCTCCACTTCCTCCTAAAATTGTTCACCCTATCTCCCTTAGCTATAGATATTCCCCATAATAACTTTCTAGTTAGTATATTTTTTCCCATTCAACATAGTAGATGACATTGTTGTTTATTCTCGTTGTCACTTTTCCTTGATGTTTGAGAGTGGCAGTTTCTTGTCTATTGATCTCAGATTGGTTTTGACAAGTGAGTGTCAACACACTTAAGCCATTTACTTAGTTAATTTTGAACTAGTAATACATGTCAAGCACAACATGTAAATATTAGACCATGTCAAGTTGCAATGAGTGTCAAGTCACTCATGTGCCGAGTCACACAGGTGCCGAGTAGATAGACCATGCTGAGTGATTCAAGAGCCAAGTAAAAAATGGATGTTGAGTAATGTAGGTGATGAGTCATTGTACATAGAATAGTGCATGTCAAGCATTAGAGACTTCATATTCTGAGTGACATAGTTTTGACACATTTGTTTGTAATGGTACAAATAACTATGTAAACCATTTTTTAGCTAACTTAAAGATAGATTTTGATATTTTGGAGATAAGGATGAGTCTCTATTTGAATTGCCTATGAAATTACATGCAACCAATCAAAAAAATGGATGAATCTTAGCCATAGATTCAAACCTAACCCTAAGCCACCAAAGTCTTCTTAAGGTGGACAAAGCCCTAAACTCTTTATGGGTGAGTGATCGAGTTGAAGGAGTGAACAAGATAGTTTGCAGAGCATTCAAGGTGACTTAGAATTGAGAATTAATTATAGAATCAGTTAGAGAAGAATAGAGGATAGAGCAAAGGATATAGCATTGATACATCTGATTGTGAAGGATCAATAAGATATTGTGTAGAGGTGATTTGTTATCAAGAAAGCAAGTGTCAATCATAGGATCTATGCTGAGACATTTTAATAGGGTGTTGAAATTCTCTAACAAGGTGAGACCTAATGGTCTTTGTAAGCCTTTAACAAGGAAGACATTTCATAGGGTAGATCATGTTTCATGGTCAAAAAATTGCAACCTTCATTGGATACACTTTATTACTATAGTAGTGAAGATTTGTGGGTGTCATCCCCACCCCAGTTTTACCTTCTTACTTGGAGGGTTTCTGAGTGATCATATATGGTGTTATGTGTGTGAATACTTACATGGTTATATGTTTTAGATGCATATTATTTACATATTATTTCAATTTACTTATGCATGTAATGAATGAATGGTGAAATTCTTATGGGTTCAAGGTTAAACTATTGATTCACACCCCCCCTGCCCAAAAATTTACTCATTCCGCTTATATTTCCAACATTTTCTTAAGCTTTTGCTTTGATTTTCATCAAATTGATGTTTCATTTTAGGATCCATTCTCTTCTACATAATAAGGTTTTATTGAATTAATTTTTAAATTTCAATTAGTGATCATTGTTTAGTAATTCTCCACTTGATTTTTTAAAATGATTTTGCCAATTATATCTTTTAGGAAGTCTAGTTGTTCGGTTTGTGTTTCAACCATTTGAAGAAAGTGCATTTATAATTTTTGTAGAGGTAGCACAAGTTGATCCCTTGTGTCCCTTTTGAGAAATTTATCAACTATTTTCCAAAGACAAATAGTGGCCAATAAGATTGTATTGTACTTTTATCTTCTTTATTAGTGTTTGGTTAGCAAGCAATATAATTTTTAGAAATTATCATTATTGTATATCCTTAGATATTTTTGCATTCATGTTTTATATCTTTTTATTTAATACAAAAAATTAACCTACTTCCTGGAAGACAAGGTAAATGTTTTAACATCTAGTTGATTGTGTTTATACAATATGACAATGATAAAATACTTCTTTTTTATCATAGGCAAATTGTCATGAGGGAATTTGGATTTATACCATGTTCTCCACTTGAGCTTAAAGCTTGTCATCATGATTGGTATGTATAGTTGTATGGCATCATATAAGTTATTGGTCATGTTTCCACAAAATTGCAATAGATGATGCATCTTTTGGTATTTTTTTTTTTTTTTTTTCTATTTTGAACTTTATATTTCTAATTTTTTTGTGGATACCTAATGAAGACTATAAATCTGAAAAAATGCACTTTGTATCTCATTTTCAAATTGACAAAGTTGCTCTTTATATCAACTTTCAATATTTTATGTTAGAGCATGCAATCAAACTGAAATGGTACAATCTATTATTGTAAATTAGAGGAATAATTATATTCTTACATAAACAATGGAATTTTTATCACCATGTTGAGATATTTTTAATTTTCTTTAACTTATAGTTCATATGGGGCTTCATATTTCAAGATTTTTCTTCATCACATTTGGCCAAGTGGAATGTTATATTTCTTGTACTATTTCTATTAGAAATAATAGTCCATCAAAATAACTAAGAGGGGGGGTGGGGGGGTGGTAGGTGAATCATTTATTTAAAATATTTATCCTCTTTAAACAATCTAAACCATTCAAACAGTAACCATAAAGAGATGCACATAAACAATTACATCAAATATGTTGACTAGGGAAACCCCTGATTAGAGGGAAAACCTTGGCGGGAATGATGCCCACAAGATGTTGTACTAATATGAATATTTCTTGTTAGAGGATGGACCTTGTTAGCATTCTATTACAAAATTTAGTACAAAGAGTTTGTAGGGACTCAAAATCAAAGCCCAGATTTTGAGTACCATTGAGAAATTTAAGCCCTATAAACACTTTTTAAGTGCATGTGTACCCGACTATCCATTTGAGTCTAAGAGGTTTTTAATGCTTCTAACACCTTTCATTTAGTGCTTCTATGTGTTCCATGATGATAAATTTCCATTTCGAGCCATTTTGTGAAGTCCCATTTTGAGCAATTGTCAATTCTGTAGTTTTGCTTAAGTGTCAAATAGCGATAGGAGGTTGTGTTTGCATTTGAATATCTCGCATCCAGTAATGTTTCATGACTTTTTGATTTGGGAGTGTTTAATATCCATTGAAAAGAACCTATGTTTTATATTTTGAGTCATTTCAAATCCGTTTGACTAGGTTTTGAATCCCTCAAAGTTGGTTGTTTATTGATGTCATACTAATGTGAATTTTTCAAAATTTTGGAAGGCCCTGTTTGACTTGTTATAACTTTCACCCAATTGACCAAAATGATGAAATTCCTTTTTCATTTCATTTTAGAGGGTAGAGAATAATGATGTTTCAATTTTGAGCTTATGACGAATCCATCTGATCAGTTTTCAAACATGATTACAAACACAACTTGTATCTTTTTAGTGGTGTCAAAAGGTGCATATTTATCAATTCCCCTATTCATGATTTCATATCTCTGAATCCATGATAGGTGAGATAAAAAAATATTGTACCACTATGTTCTCCTCTAAAATACTTCAACTATACTAATTTTCAAGTCTTGATGAATCTGTCTGCACACTTTTTTAGGTCAATTCTGTATGCAAAAAATGTTTTTCTGCTAGTGCTTTTAGTCTACAAATTTGAGTAGCTCATTTTGATTACTTTTCATTTGTGTCATGTTATTCATCATGATCTTAAATTGCATATTTATACTCTCTTCATGACAGTTGTGTGCTAGAAAATGTGACCTGCAAGAAGCATGGGTTAACAAACAAACACTAGTTTAAAACCTTCAAAATGCATCAAACATTCATCAAAATGCAAGGAATAAATATCAACTAATGCTTGTTTTGGGTTTTGCAAGCCTAAGAAACCAAAAAATACAACCTTCTAGCCACCTCTACATCTCAACAAAGGCACCCATGAAAGGCCTTGTTGGTGTGTTAAGATGGGGGTATGTTTGATGTGCTCTCCCAAACACAACAATAAATGAATCTCTTGAGTGAGTGAGTTCAAGTGTGTATGCAAGTAAGATATGAATCTAGACTAAATGAGATGAAGAACACCTCAAGAAATGGCTATGGAGAGAGCCATTCTTGAAGGCATTCAAGGATGAAGACATCTGATATGTAATGAAAGAACTAACTAGATATGCAAACTATGATAAAAATGCAAGCTAAAATGAAGCTACAAATGCATGTAGAAACTAGATTAACAATGCATGATGTAAACTAAATCAGCTACCAAATTGTTAGTATGAACCTACAAAATCACTATAAGAACTCTACCAATGCAAGGTCAAACTACCATGAAAGCTCAAACTATGAATGCAAACTCAAATCTCAAACCAACATGATAACAATGCAATAAAAATGAGATGCAAATGCTTGAGACAAGCCCTCTATTTATAGGCTTGAGGAAGGGCTTGGTGAGGTGGTATCCAAGTAAGTACCACATAAGGTGACATGCAAGCCATGTAAATGGTCAAGAATTTAAAGTTTTCTCACACATGTGTGAGCAAACTTGAGAAGAAGAGTGGGAGACAAGAGTGTGTAGGCATGTCGTCTCACACATGTGTGAGCACACTCTTAGGCTAATGAGGGGGATTAGGGAGAAGATTAGGAATGATTAAGTGGGATTAGAGAAGAAGTAGGCTTAAAAGGATAAAAATGATGGGTGTAGGCTAGGCTCTAGGTTAGGTTTAAGATTAAATTAAATGAAATTTAATTTAATCATGGGTTTAGAGGAATTAATGGGATGAGGATTTAAATAAATAAAATTTATTTAAAAGGGGGGAAAGATGGAGGATCATGTGTTAAATTCATTTAACACATTAAGGCTAGAAGTATTTAAATAATTTAAATACTTATGAGAATGAACTCATTTAATTAATTAGTTTAATTAAACAAGTAGAGGAATGTGAGCAATATAATTAATTAATCAATAATTAATTACAATGTCACGGGCAATATTAATAAATTAATATAGTCTTTAG
Source organism: Cupressus sempervirens (assembly GCA_028749045.1). Lineage (NCBI taxonomy): Eukaryota > Viridiplantae > Streptophyta > Pinopsida > Cupressales > Cupressaceae > Cupressus > Cupressus sempervirens. Next base: position 290,541,796 of record CM053789.1, on the reverse strand, counting down.
GGACAATTTTAAGTGTCTATAACAGTGAACCAATGCCCCAATTTTTGTTTTCCCAACTATCAGTTTGCCCAATTTTCAAAGCCAAGTATGAATGTGTTTTATAACTTTTTGACATGTTTTCTTGTAGGTAGTTCTAAAAGAAAAACTTTGGCAGTCAGTATCTTTTGATTGAGAATTCCTCATGAGACGAGATTTGATAGGGTAGGAGTATGTATAATAGAGAATCAGTATTATTGATCTCAGGGCCCGATCAGGTAATTTGTCAGTTTTCAAAGTCAATTAATGGATCTCCTAGCACCAAATTGACAAGTTGCAATAAAGTGATAAAATGAGTTTTAATTCTTGATTCAATGGTCAAATTTGATTTCGATCACTATCAGATGATAAATGGATCAATTCGCTATGCCAGTTATCCGATTAAAAAAAAAAAAATAGCCAGACCCCTTTTGGTGCCCGACTGATTCCATCAAATCAACAACTTGCTATGAGCATTCTTTTATTAAATCAGTCATTTAGAAAACAATGAAAGGATAAAAATTTCAGCACCACAGACTTTCCACACTAGGGAAATTTCAAAGAGCAATGACGCACATAGCATGAGCAAAAAAAGAACACTAATGTATTTGTGGGGTAGTTGAACAAGTAGCATTTACTAATCACCTTATACTAAACAAGTTTTGACTTAGTCAGGGAAGGTGAATTGAAAACATTGACATAAAAAATTAGGAAGATCAATGCAATGGTTCAAATAAAATGCACACAATATGGGAATGTTGACATTGATTATATCCTTGTCATTGAGAGTTTTGATTTGGTATGAATTGAATTAGATTTTCAAATAGAAGGTTTGAGGGATCATGACAATCACCACCATGATTTAAACATTCTATGCAAAACATAATTGCACATCTTTAGGAATAAGTCTTAGCTTATGATGAGTGCAACCCCAAAGGGAGAGAATAGCCCTTCACGACCTCATAAAGAAAAAAAGGGGGTAGATCCCCACACCAGGTAAGTAGAGGCTGCTAGATATAGACAAAAGCTATAGCATGACAGGGCTTCCCATGCCAAGCAGGGGAGACACCATAATAGACAAAGCCCCATGCTAGGAAGAGTCTCCAACATACATGAATAGCAAGGGATAGTAGGCAATGAAGAAAGAAGACCACCTCAACGTGAATAAAGCTAGAACCCACTGTGGAAGGAAAAGAACATCCCTTTGCCCCAATTCTTGTTAGCCCATACATCTAATGAGGAGATTATGGCATTGGAAGAAGCAATAGAAGTAAATTGGGGAGGTGCCAATAGTCTATAGCATGCAAAAAGAGTCACATTAGATAGAAAACAAATGCAAAAATTAGAGCATATTTATAAGCTCACATGCAGCATGCTAAAGGCAAAGCAGGGAAAACATGTGAAGACTACTGCAGTCAATGGAGGAAGTACACACCATTTGAAGGAAGCCATAGTGTAGACAAAGACTTAGAAGCTACTAGCTAAAATTGAGGTTTATGCTAATAAGGAGCAATCCATGGTAGAAGATTGACCATACAAAGAAGAAACTCACAGCATCATGAAAAGGAAAGATGCCACTAAAAGCTCATGCCATGAGAGGCCACGAAATGTGAGAAGAAGATGTGTAGGGAGAAGGAGGCAGAGTCTGTGGGTTAAGGCATGTGAAGAAAGTGAAAACACAAGGGAGGTGATAGTCAATAGCAGGGGCAGAAACAAGTGAGATGTAATATCCCACATTGAGTAGGAGCTTGCTTTGAAAGTGTTTAAATACACCTGCACATACATTACTTGATGCCTTAAAGACATGCCCCTTTTGGGGAAGCCTCAATCTCATGCATGGGTCCTAGTCAACCAAAAGAATGGAATAAATTTTGAATGAACATGCTAACATCATCACTAAAAAAGTTGTAAAATTTGGCAAGGCACTATGTCACTACCAAAAAATAGCAAGGTTTTCTAGTAGCAACATAGCAATATACTGAAAAAACTTGAAATTTGGCAAGAAGATCATGGGTCCCATTTAGATGATGTGGAAAATCATATAATGACAAGTGGTAGTTTGATAACGAATCAAAGGAAGATAAGTGGTAGCCAAGAAATGTGTGCAATGACTCAATGATGATGTGGAATTTTGACCAATTGTAGAAGGACAAATGGCACTATGTGGTGAGTAGATCTCATGATCCATAGGATGGTGACATGTGGCATGACCAACAACTATCACTATGTTGCCAAGAAAAAGAGGCATGACGGATAACATGGCGACATGGCAAGTCAATCAAACATTAACACGTGGCATTGACATGGCAGTGAGGTGGAGTTTTTCATCAAAATATGGACTCCAATATATCATTGGAATTGGGAGGAAATAAAATTTCTGAATATGTAGTTAACTTTTGCATAGGTGCTCACCAGTTTGAGTTATAAGTGAATTTGTGATTTCTGGGGCATTCTCAGTAGAACAGGAAATTTTCATCATGGAGCATTAAAATCAGTTGGGGGGGGGGGGGGGGGGGGGGAATTGAAGTTGGTTGAAGCCCAAATGAATTCTGAAAAAAAAAATTGTGCTTCTAGAGTTTGTTTTTAACTAATTTTCACTTTTTAGTTGAGTTCAAATTTGGTACCAAAATTAGTTATGATTTTTAATCAAATATCTCAGATATTTCTTGCTTTTGGAGGCCAAAATGATTGAAGATTTGATATGCAGTTGTAGAGAGACATTAGAGAGATTATTTTCATTACTAGGAAAGGAAATTTCAAGTGGACACATGCCATCTTTAGATTAGATCCAAGAATTCACTTCCTCCTATATCATTCTTTTTCTTTCCCATTGGAAGGATTCTAGTTTTTCACTGTGAGACCATTAGTTCCAGGATTTGATATGTTCTCATTGTTGTGATACTAGTTCCTTTAGCAATTTCTCTTGTATTGAGCAGCATTTAAGTTTTAATGCAAATAGTTCTTATTTGTTAGGTGATTTGTGAAGTATTTCTATACATCTTTCATGTATTTTTTTTCAAGGAAAATGAATAAAAACACAACAAGGGGTTTTAATTTTAGTCTGAATCTTGTCTCCTGCTCATGGATTTGTAATCTTTTCTAGATTACTCAGTGAACAAAGAGCATAAACTAGGTTGCATTTTGTTTAAGAATGTATGTAATTGAAGTATCTTGCTGATGGAACAAAGATCCATGAAATTTCTTGATGTTTATCACAAGGTTTGCAGATTTCATGATGGGATAATCTAAGTATGAGATTCATTTTGATGTAGATGTCTATTCACAAGGCGAAAGATAGATTAGGGATCTTGATGTAGGAGTTATGGTAGAGATTTCTAGGAGATATACATTTATAATTAATGTAATTACCCAATAGATAAAGCACTAATCAGAGATAGGATCATTCTTTTTTTTTTTGTTCATACCTAGGTCTTGCTGAAAATCAACATTATTAAATCATTTTTCCCTTTTATGTTGAAAGTTATTCAAAGTCTAACCCTCAGTTAGCTTACCAATTTCATGAGTCATGCTATTAGCTATTTCATGCTTGTGATATCTTGCTTAAGTATAGAAGATTTAGGGGTTTCATATGTTATTCTAGTTCCTAATTATGCTCATTGCGCTAGTCACATAATCAAATCTTAAGAGGTTCACCTGCCTAGGTTTTGCAGAGCCTGAAGTAGAAGAAGTGTCTAGCCTTATAGTTGGCCTAGTGTCTCAAATGACATGTTGAAGATGAGAGTTAGCTGCCCCTAGATGTGTCTTGTTCTCATCAAGGTAATTTGAAACCTTTAGCATTTCAAAACACCAACAAAATGGTGACTCTGCTGGGGAAAAAGGTTGTAAATGCCTAAATTATGGAGGTGGAAGCCTCTGCTATATTTTGCATATTTAGTTTTGTATGCAAGGTTTTGTGTTCCCCAATAAGCTTTATTCTCTTACAACACTAGTTCTTAAATTGGATGCAAATTGTGTTGAGAAATGAGTATGGCTTCAATCAGTTCAATTTGGTGTAAGTTATTGTTGTAACTTCAGAGTCAAGAAATTTATGTTTAGAGGTCTCAAATTCAAGATAAATTTTAAGAGGCATCTTCGATCTACCATTGTTTGAAATTAGTTTGTGGTATCATCAAGACTAATGCAATTCATGTCTCACTTAATGTGAGTAGCAACTTGAAGTTAATCTCTATACCAATGTAGTTCTATATATGAATTGTGATTAGTTGCTATAGGATAAGAGTGAATTCAAAGAGGTTGAAACATTCAAATGGTTGGTAAGATTTTTGATGTGTTGGTTCAAACAGTTTAGTAAAGAATTGATAATATTTTGGGTATGTTGTTGTAAGTAGTGGACAAAGAACTTTTAGCCATCCAGATCTTGAGGTATTTTTATTTTCATGTATTATCTTTTCATGAAAATTTATTGTTAAAAGGTAGTGTTCTCCATCAAGTGAGTTTCAACACTAAGAGGAGGAGAATAGTTTGACAAGTTTCATACACTTCATTGGATTGAGTTTCTGCGTGTTGTATTAAGTTTTTGAAGTATATTTGAAGAGAATAATTTGGTAGAAGGTTGTATAGATCCACTACAAATTGTGAATCTAAGATTTATTATGAGTGAATAAGTTTCAAATCTTTGAAGAATGCCAAGTTTCCTTTCATCTAGTATGCAGCCTATCAGTGAAATTTCTAGATCTATTTCTACCAAGAAATATATGCCATTAAATTTCAATAGCATTCATGGTTTCCCAAATGTCATTCCTAATGATGTTAGAAATAAATTGCCTAAGTTTAGTGGGAACCATCTTGTTTCAGCTAGTCATCATGCTAAGTTATTTAATGATTTGATGGGTGACTGAGATTTCTCATGAGGATTCTCACATGAAGTTATTTGTTCAAACTTTGGAAGGTGATGCTAGAGATTGGTTTTCTTTTCTACCAACATATTCTATTTCATCTTGGGGTGAGCTGCTTTTTTCCTTCATGGAGCAATTTGGATAAACAGTAAGCATATATGATTCTTATGATAAGCTCTTGAAGATTCATGTTAAGTGTGATAAAATTGTGCCTCGATTTAATATCAAATTTGCAAAATTTTTGAATGATATCCCTAAGAATCATAGACTAGATGATCAAATGTGTTTAGTTGTCAATTTTGATGCATTTGACAAGAAAATGAGCTATTTATTGAGGGATAAAGAACTTACGACATTATATTAGACTTTTATGACTACTATAGAGATTTAAAACACTAGAAGTCATTTTGCTAGAAATATGTGTAATATGTTTGAAAGAAAGGAGGAATGTGGTGTTGATGCTTCAATTTCAATTCAGCCTATCAATACCCTTGTTGTATGTTTTAATCAAGTGGAAAATTTAGATCAACAAGTAGGTACCCCTACTGTGGTACATGATTTTGTTGAAAAATTAGAATTAAAGACATGTGCAGATGAATTTTGTTGGTTTCAAGGAAGAGATGAGTCTGTTCTTATAGAATGTAATGCACATGTTTCTAGTACTACAACAATAGATGATAGAGTTGATTCATTTCACAAAGTATGCATACAAGATATAAATTTAGTTATTCATTCTTCTATTGATGATTTGCATTATGCTGAAAACATAACTAGTCATGAAGAGGAAAGTTATTCATCACAATATGAGGATGAAGAGGTTGGAAGTGATGTGTCAAGTGATGAAGGTGAAGTTGTTGATCCAACATATTGTGAAGAAGCATCATGTGAAGATAATGATGAGAGTTGTTTCTCAAGTCAAGAAGAAGATAGTGGTAGTACATGTTCATCTTCACATGAATCTGATGCAAATTAGGAAGAAGAAAGCAATGACAGAAATGAGTGCTCTTATGTAAGTAAAGGTATGAGTTATTTTTCTAAATCTTAAATTGAAGTTCCATTTTAGAGTTATACAAGTCAACTTAAAGTTGAAGGTTGTGAAGAAGATTTGTCTATGCAATATGAAGATAAAAGGATTATTTATAAGGATGGATTACCTAATTATGTAGATGAGTGTCTTGAAGATGCATGCAATAGTAACCAAAAATATGCAACTGACTCTAAGATTAATGCATCAACACCTAACAATGATTGGTTTGCAAGACATTTGAATTGCCTTCATGAAGACAATGAAAGTAACTTTGATTTATATTCTACATGCTTCATTGATGGAGTGGATGGTGAATCTTCATATAGTTCTAATTTTTATTCACATGCTGAAAGTCTCCATGAAGATGAAATGGGTAATGAGTTCAAAGTGTACACTAACACTTTATATTATGAAGATTTTGATGATGATCAGCCCATTTTTTGTCAAAATGTTCAAAGAGGGTCATTGCATGGAGTTATCAATCCATTGTCTGAAGAAGACATGGAATGTTTTGATTTAGTTGAGGATGATATTAATGGTGATACATTATCCTACTAATGTAAGAGATTAGACTATTCTTCTTTTGAGTATGATGGTGAAGATGATGTTGTTGCATCTTATGAGATGGATGACAAGGTGTTTGATGAAGTTGTTGAAAATTAGCATGCACCTTGTACTAAGTTTTATGATGAATGCTCTAATATAACAACTAATCCATTCACTAATTTCAAAGAGCCATTTGAATATTCTAGATTAGTTTCAAATTTTGACATTGATGACATTTGTGAGTACAAATCTGATTGCTCATTTGAGTACCATCCGGTTATGCACAAGGATATACAATTTGAAGGTATGTGTGACCTTTCTCCCCATGTTGAATAAGATGCCTTCATATTCGAGACTAATAGCATGCATGATTTGTTTGTTGAAGAATATTTTTATTTTAAGTCTGATATTTTTGAGCATGCTGACCAGAACTTTCATAACGAGCAAGTGGTTGAAAGCGAAGCTAGTTTTTATACACATTATGAAAGTGAAGGTGTAGATTCAGTTTTGCTCAGTGGTGTGTTTCAAGATGTTAATCTGATTGGTAAGACTGATATGAATAATATTTCCAGCTTACCTCATGCACATTTAGATGAAAATTAGATTTATGATAGAGGTAAAAAAAATTGTTGAAGTTTGGTGGCCCAAGGCCATCACTTGTACATAGTAGGAGTAGTTCTTTTCTTGCTTTCAATAAAGTTGTAAGATAGAAGTTTTTGTTGAAAGATGTGTGGTCTACTCCTTCTAGAGATCTAAATCCTTGCCATGCCTACAAGGGACATGCATCCCCAGACAGAGCCATTGTTGGGACTCAAAATCAAAGCCCCGATTTTGAGTACCATTGAGAAATTAAAGCCCTATAAACGCTTTTTAAGTGCATGTGTACCTGGCTATCAATTTGAGTCTAAGATGTGTTTAATATTTCTAACACCTTGAATTTAGTGCATCTATGTGTTCCATGATGATAAATTTCCATTCTAAGCCATTTCATGGCTTCAACTTCATTTTGACCAATTGTCATTTCTGCATTTTTGCTCAAGTGTCGAACAATGACATGAGGTTGTGTTTGCATTTGAATATCTCACATCTAGTAATGTTTCATGACTCACCACTTTGGAAGTGTCTAGTGTCCATGCTAGAGAGCCTATGTTTTAGATTTTGATTCATTTAGAATCCATGTGTCTAGTTTTGAATCCCTCAAAGTTGATTGTTTATTGATGTCATGCTAATGTGAATTGTTAAGAATTCTAGAAGCCCCTATTTGACTTGTTATAACTTTGACCCAGTTGATCAAAATGATGAAATAACTTTTGTGTTGCATTATAGAGGCTAGAGAATAACTATATTTCAATTTTGAGATTATGATGAATCCATCTGATCAGTTTTCAAATGCAATTCCAAATGTAACTTGTAACTTTTTACTAGTGTCAAAAGGTGCAGATTTGTTAGTACCCCTGTTCGTGATGTCATATCTTTGAATCAATGATAAGTAAGATCAAAAATATTGTACCACTATGTTCTCCTCTAAAAATACTTCAAGTGTGCCAATTTTCAAGTCTTGACGAATTCATCTACACACTTTCCCAAGTCAATTATGTTTGCAAAAAATGTTTTCCTACCATTGCTTTTAGTTGGAAAATTTGAGTAGCTCGTTTAGACCGCTTGCCATTTGCATCCTATTATTCATCATGAGCTTAAATCATAGATTTATACTCTCCTCGTGAAAGTGAACAAATGCCCTAGTTTTTGTTTTCCCAAGTGTCAGTTTGCCCAGTTTTCAAAGCCAAGTCTGAATATGTTTTATTACTTTTTGACATATTTTCTTGCAAGCTCTTCTAAACAGGCAACTTTGGTGGTCAATATCTTTTTACTGAGAATTCATCATGAGACAAGAGTAGATAGGGTAGGAGTATGAAAAATAGAGAATTAATATTATTAATCTCAAGGCCTGATTAGGTATTTTTGTCAGTTTTCTAAGTCAATCAATGGATCTCCTAGCACCAAATTGACAAGTTGCAATAAAGTGATAAAATGAGTTTTAAGTATTGATTCAATGGTCAAATTTGATTTTGATCACTATAAAATGATGAATGAATCAATTTGATATGCCAATTTTTCAAAAACAAAAAACAAAATTAGCCAAACCCATTTTGGGGCCCGACTGATTCCATCAAATCAACAACTTGCTATGAGCAATCTTTTTATTAAATCAGTCATTTAGAAAACAATGAAAGGATAAAATTATTAGCAACACAAACTTTTCACTCTAAGGAAATTTCAAAGAGCAATGATGCCCATGGCATGAGAAAAAAAGGAACACCAATGTACGTGTGGAGCAGTTGAACAAGTGGCATTTACTAATCACCTTATACTAAACAAGTTCTGACTTAGTCGAGGAAGATGAATTGACAACGTTGACATAAAAAATTAGGAAGATGAATGTAATGGTTCAAATAAAATGCACACAATATGGGAATGTTGACATTGATTATGTCCTTAGCATTAGGAGTTTTTATTTGGTATGAATTGAATCAGATTTTCAAATTAAAGGTTTGAGGGATCATGACAATCAACCATGATTCAAACATTCTATACAAAACATAATTACACATCTTTAGGAATAAGTCACAGCTTGTGATGATTGTAACCCAGAAGGGAGAGAATAGCCCTCCATGACCTCATTAAGACAAAAGAGGGGGCAGATCCTCATGCTAGGTGAGTAGAGGTTGTTGCATATAGACAAAGGCCATAGCATGATAGGGCTTCCCATGCCAAGTAGGGGAGATGCCATAGCAGACAAAGCCCCATGCTAGGAAGAGTCTCCAACACACATGAATAGTAGAGAATGGCAGGCAATGAAGAAAGAAGACCATCTCAACATGAATATAGCTAGAACCCACTATGGAAGGAAAAGAACATGCCTTTGCCCTAATTCTTTTTAGCCCATACATCTAATGAGGAGATTATGGCATTGGAATAAGTGATAGAAGTAAATAGGGGAGGTGTCAATAGTTTTTAGCATTAAAGGAGAGTCACATCAGAGAGAAAAGTGTGCATGGGTTAGATAATGAATGCTTTGAAAGAACTTTCCAAGGAAATGCAAAAATCAGAGTATATTTACAAGCTCATAGGCAACATGCTAAAGGAAAATTAGGGAAAACATGTGAAGACTACTACATTCAATGGAGGAAGTACATGCCATTTGAAGGAAGCCACAATGTAGACAAAGAATTAGAAGCCAGCAGCTAAAAGGAAGGTTTACACTTATAAGGAGTAATCCATCGTAGAAGATCGACCATACAAAGAAGAAACTCATAGCATCATGAAAAGGAAACATGCCAATAAAATCTCACATGATGAAAGGTTGGGGCATGTGAGGAGAATATGTGTATGGAGAAGGAGGTAGAGTCTATGGGTTAAGGCGTGTGAAGAAAGTGAAAACATAAGGGAGGTGATGTTCAATAGTAGGGGCAGAAACAAGTGAGATGTAATATCCCACATTGAGTAGGAGCTTGCTTTAAAAGTGTTTAAATACACCTACACACACATTATTTGATGTCTTAAAGACATTCCCCTTTTGGGGAAGCCTCATGCTCATGCGTGGGTCCTAGTCGGCTAGATGAACGGAATAGCTTTTGAATGAACACGTTGACAACATCACCAAAAAAGTTGAAAAATCCATCAAGGCACTATATTGCTACCAAAAAGTGGTGAGGTTTTCTGGTAGTGACATAGCGACCTACTAGAAAACCTTTAAATCTAGCAAGAAGATTGTGGGTCTTTTCTGGATGATGTGGCAAATCAAATAATGACAAGTGGTAGTTTGATAACAAATCAAAGGAAGACAAGTGGTAGCTAGGCAATGTGTGCAATGACTTAGTGATGATGTGGAATTTTGACCAACCATAGAAGGACAAGTGGCACTATGTGGTAAGTAGATTTCAAAATGCACAAAATGGTGACACGTGGTGCATCTGACAGCTATCAATATGTCACCAAGACAAAGATGCACGATGGATAACACAGTGACATGGTGACTCAATCAAAGATTGACATGTGGTGTTGATGTGGCAGTGAGGTGGATGAGTTCGACAGTGACACATGGTAAAGGTTTTAGATGTGCCATGCTTCTTGAGGTGTTGACATGGAAAAAAGTGGCACATGTCACAACGTCACTATGTCATTGATAACATGGTCAAATGCTAACTAGGATAGTGACATAGTGACTGATGACATGGCATGATGAAATGGTGATATTGGTAGCCAATAAGATGATTCCATGTGGCATCCAGATGGCAGGCATCAAATGACAAAGCAGCAGTTAGCCAATCATATGTTGACATGTGGTGAGGGCTAGTCAACAGGTTTGACCCAGAGAAAAATGGTGGAAAATTTTGAAAAACTTCAAATTTTAATATTTTATTAATTTTTCTTCAAAACCACGTGCACAACTAAGTTTAAAATTTGATTTAAATTTACAACATGCTTCAAACCTTTAAAAAAGTTAAATATTTGAGGTGTAGTCTTCAAACATATAAGTGGAAGCCTATTTTTCAAAGGGGCATAACTGAGGGAGTTTTTCACCAAAATATGGACTCCAATATACTGTTGGAACTGGGAGGAAATGAAATTTCTAAATATGGAGTCAACTTTTTCATAAGTGCTCATTGGTTCAAGTTATAAAATAATTTTTGATTTCTGAGCATTCTTAGCAGAATGGGTAGTTTTCATCATGGAGCATTAAAATCAGCTAGGGGGAAACATTGAAGTTAGTTGAAGCCTAAACAAATTCTAAAAACATTTTTGTGCTTCTAGAGTTCATTTTTAACTAATTTTCATTTTTTCCTTGAGTTCAAATTTGGTATCAAAATCAATTATGATTTTCAATCAAATATCTCAGTTATTTCTTGCTTTTGGAGGCCAAAATGATTGAAATTTTGATATGCAGTTGCAGAGAGAGATTGGAGAGATTCTCTTCACTGCTAGGAGAGGGAATTTCAACTAGACACATGTCATCTTCATATCAAATCCGAGAATTCACTTCCTCCTATTTCATTATTTTTCTTTCTCATTGGAAGGGTTCAAGTTTTTCACTATGAGACCATTGGTTCCAACATTTGATATGTTCTCATTGTTTTGATACCAATTCCTTTAGCAATTTCTCTTGTATTGAGCAGCATTTAAGTTTTGATGCAGATAGTTCTCATTTTTTAGGTAATTTGTAAAGTATTTCTGTACATCTTTCATGTATTCATTTTCAAGGAAAATGAATAAAAACATAGCAAGGGGTTTTAATTTTAGTCTGAATCTTGTCTCCTGCTCATGGATTTGTAATATTTTCTAGTTTGTGAACAAGGAGCACAAACTAGGCTACATTTTGTTTAAGAATGTATGTGATTAAAGTATCTTGTTGATGGAACAAAGAGCCATGTAATTACTTGATGTTTATCACAGGATTTTTAGATTTCATGATGGGATAATCTAAGTATGAGATTCATTTTGATGCAAATGTCTATTCACAAGGTGAAAAATAGATTGGGGATCTTGATGTAGGAGTTATGTCAAAGATTTCTAGGAGATTTATGGTTATAATTCATGTAATTTCCCAATAGATAAGGCACTGATCAGAGATAGGATCATTTGGTTTTGTTGTTCATACCTAGGTCTTGCTGAAAATCAACATTATTAAATCATTTTTCCCTTTTATGTTGAAAGTTATTCAAAGTCTAACCCTCACTTAGCTTACCAGTTTCATGAGTCATGCTATTAGTTATTTCATGTGTATGATATCTTGATTAAGTATAGAGGATTTAGGGGTTTCATCTATTATTCTAGATCTTGATTATGCTCATTGCACTAGTCACATAATTAGATCTTAAGAGGTTCACCCACCTAGGTTTTGCAAAGCCTGAAGTAGAAGAAGGGTCTAGCCTTATAGTTGGCCCAGTGTTTGAAATGACATGTTGAAGATGGGAGTTAGCTGCCCTTAGATGTGTCTTGTTCTCATCAGGGTGATTTGAAAGCTATAGCATTTCAAAACACCAATAGAGTCCCTATTAAGAGACTTTGAATTCCTATTAGGAGATTCCAACCCTGTTAGGACTTGTGGAAGGTAGCCAAATCCACTATCCAAATAGCTTTAGGATCATATCAACAAACCCACTGTCCAATTGATCTTGGTACTATTCCTTTCAAAATAATAGATGTGAAACAAGCTTTTACTTCTTCCTCTATCCACTATGTTGGACTCCTTCTCCTTCAAACCATGTAATCAAATATGGAACTCTGTACTTAGTAACAATAACCCTTACAGTCACTTACATGCATTGGTAGATTATTATGCTATGTTTCTCAATAATTTGTAAGTCTCATCTATTAGGTATGTGTAGGATCATGGTGTGCCAAAAAGTGACGATGTGAAAAACTAGAGTTTGAACACGTCTAAAAGAGCTTCAAAATCTGCTCAGACTTTTTTCCACCTATCCAGGTACCAAGGTTGGAAGGAAAAGCTAAGCCTTATCGGATATCTGATCTAATATTGGATATTGATTATATATTAGATATTCGATAATCATATGACATTATTATTATAATATTTCAATAATATAAAAACATTATATTATAATAGTATAGTATATTATTTAATATTATATAATATAATATTATTATAATAGTAATAATTATACTATAATATAATAATATTATTATTATTATATTATAATCGTATAATATTATACTATAATAATATTATTATATTATAATGTATTGTATTATAATAATATAATATAATATTTAATATTATAATATATAGTAATGTATGTAGACACCTAAATCCTTTAGAAAATAAAGTTTTTTTTTAAAAGTCCCTGATGACATCATCATTTATTAATTAATCATTCATTTAATTTATTTATTTATTTTTATGCTATTAAATCCCTTTATCTTAATTAAAAATATTTATTTAAGGAATCCCTCCCAAAAAGTTTAAATCTTATTTAAACATTATTTCCTTATTTATTAATTATTTAATTAATAAATTGATCAAAAATCCCAAAATAAATAAATAATTTATTTTTTGCCCAAAACTTGGCCAATTTCCTTAAGACCACTAACCTCTTCCAAAATCTTCTAATTCTTCTTTAATTTCGATTAAAGGCTAATCCCATCATTTCCTACCCCTAATCCCAACTCAAAATATTTAATTAAGATTAAATATTAATCCTCATGTTTATTAAAAATAATTTAATAAATATCTCCTCAACCCAAACCCTTAAAATAAATAAAACTTTATTTATTTCCTAAAAACCTTATTTATCCTCATCCTAGGAAGTTTTAGGCTCTTCTAAAAAGTCTTCATCCTCATCCAAAGTCTAGACTCTTTTAGAAGATGTCAATCCTTATCTTTGACCCTAATCCTAATCCCCCCCCTAACCTTGTAACATTTTCTAAACATGGGTTAAGACTTGCTAACCCAAGCCAAAGCCAACAAATATCTCCTCCTTCACCCACCCTCATTAAATGTTATCCACTTGCCCATCTCTAACAAGCCTAATCTAATCTTAACCCAAGCCTAATCCAAGCTTTAATCATTTGCACATTCTTAAGTCAAGCTTAAGATTTTTTTAATCCAATCCAATTCAAAATATCTCAACTCTCTTACAAATATCCCAACTATAAAACTTTATGAAGCCCACAAAGCCATAAATGACTCTTACAAGCCCATTCATTGCTCTTACAAGCCATTATGAGGGTCTTTATGAGCTTTGAGCCTCCTTTGTTGACCCCTCAACCCCTCTTGCTCTAACCAATGACCCTATGACATGTGTCACTCCCTGATTGGTTGTAAGGAAGCACAATCCATGTGCTCTCCTCTCATTCAATCTAAACCTTCCATAAGCTTTCTCCCATCCTTGCATCCTAGCCCTTGATCCCTCAAGCCCTTTTCCTATTTAAGGAATCTTCTCCCAAGCCATTTTAACACAATCACCCATAGTAACAAATTAATGCCATTTTGATCATGAAGTAAAGCCATAATGCCATTTTTGAGAAGCCATTTTACATCAAATTCATTCACCCAAGCCAAAATTCATCAAGAACACCATTGAAGCCTTTGGAGAATCAAGCATACATCCTATCTAATTAGACAAAGCTACTCAACAAGAGAGCTTCTCATTGAGAGAGCCCATTAATGGCTCATATTCTCAATTGAGAGCTCATCTTAGTCTATCTTGAAGTTACGTTTATTTAGTTTTGTGAATACTTTTGATTTGATATTTAGTGTTCTTTGCATTACTAATCCTTGTATACAATGTAATATAATATATATAATATAATATAATAATAATAAAGTATAATATATTATAAACTATAATAATATAATATAATATAATACATTATAATAATATAATATAATAATAATATTATATTATATTTTATATTATAATATATATTAATGTAATATAACATATATAAAATATAATATAATACAATATTTCAAAGCTATATGTCATATCTTATACATAAAATATAAGATATGCGGGCGATCGGATATCCGATTCAATATTGGAGATCCGATTCAGTATCGGATATTCGATATAACATCGGATATCCAATATCTGTAACATTACATATTTAAAAAAGACCAGATCCATGGGTTGTTATTTCTCACATTTTGGGGGCCAGTATTAGCGCACGACAAAATATCAGATATAGGATTGGATATCGAATATTAAGGTTTTTTTTTTTTTTTTAAAACTAATTTTTAATCTAAATTTGATAGATTTTAGCATGATTTTGTTTGTTTTAGTTGAATCTAGGGTTTTTTTGAAAAAAAAAGGTTAAAATTAAGGTTTTTTTTAATATATATTACGTATTGCAATTCAATAGGAATGGTTGATCAAAATGATGACACTAAGGCAGGGAATAATATTCCTCATAACCCCCACCAAATGATCCAGTACTCCCACAAAACCATCCACCAAATGATCCTCTACCCCCTCAAAAACCTCCTCGAATCAAGGATTTTATAAATGAAAATCTCACCGAGTTGAGTGGTTTGCATAGAACATATAATAATGTACCCGCATTGGCTCCTATGTTATCCATGTTAAACACCATAGTGGATAACATTGAAACCCTTACAAACCAACAAAATGTCACTCTTCATTGGCGTGATCAAATGCACAAGATGTTTGATGATGGTTTGGATTATGATGAGGTTGCAGCACTCAACATAAGCAAAGACAATTTGGCCAGCCTTTTTGTGAACCCGAAAATAGGTTTACCAATTGACCTAAAAAAATCCAAACTATCGATTAAATTGTGCACAAATGATGTCATACGTGAAAACTTTTGGGAATATTGGTGGATGGTCTTTGATATCCCTCCACATGGAAATTTAGACATACCATTTTATTTTCTTAGAAAATTATATGCTGAATTTGTGTAGAAACTTAAAGTGAACTATTGGAGCATGAAGCCCAACATGGACTTAGGACTAGGAGCTCCTCAGGATAGACCCTCTTCCTAGCAGAAGAAAGTTGGCACTTTTTTCCACCCCACTAATATCTCCCCTCATCCTTGAGTGCAGCATCTAGATATTATGATAAAGGCTAGCTCTCAAACTATTAGATCCATTCATAGGCTGAGTAGCCTAATGATATCTCAGGCTAGGTCAATCCTACCTCCTTGTGTTGATGATGCTAGTGCCAGTTCATCATCGGCTAGCTCATCACACATTTGTGTGCCTCACACTTGCATTACATGCAAGAATATTTTCTTGGGTCCCATAGGTGATCTTCCTCAGTATTATTTTGTATTAGACAAGGATACACCAGACACACACACAGAGGCTACAGACGCTGATGCAAGAGAGAAGGGGAATGCAGAGGAATGGACTCCTTCAGTGTCGGTACGTGTATATTTATTTTTTATGACATATGTGATTTAAAGTTAATTTTTATAATAGAGTAATTTTAATTTTTAAGCCATATTGACTTTTATATGTATGTGATCTTCATTCACGTTTAGTTGATGACTAAGGAGGAGCTCAGATAGATTGATGATGCCACGCTCTTGACCATTTCATTTGGCCTTGAGACATCTATGGTACATTATGTTGTGTTTGCATTTTTTTTCTATTTGATATTGTAGCATATATGGTTGCTAATCTTTCTTTTATCTTGCAGGTAGCACCTGCCCCGAAGGGACAAAGTGCGGAGGGTGAGACAGCACGCATTGACAAAGGAAAGGTAATTAGGAACTTTCTATTTGATTAAATATCGATGCATTCTTGTAAAATGTTTGTGGTAATTCCATTTAATTACATTCTTTATTGTATATAGGATGCCGCTACTAGTGATGAGCCTGTACGAATTCTGTGTCGTAGACCATCAGGGATTTCCATTCGCACTGAGAGCCCCATTGTATGTATAAGTATCATTTATTTTTTATTATCCTTATCTTCATAAATAAATTCAAAACTTATTTCTATGATATTAACAACTACTATTTTGTATCTCATAGGAGACTCCTAGTGCACATGAGGTCCGACGGGAGAATTATGTAGATTTGATGATGTGACCACTCACTCCTAAGGAGGAGCCTACAATAGTAAGTTGTAGTTTGAATTCATGATTAAATATGTTATGAATTTAGCATGCTATGAATTATAATGTTATAGTTTAAATTGTAGATTCATCTAACAAAGGTATTTGAACATATACAGCCCACAATCAGAGAGGTACTAGTATTGCCGAGGGCATACAAGAGGACTCCTGACCAGCACAAGAGGTCAACAAGAGATGTATTTATTATGAAATTTTGATAGTATTAATCTCCATTACAAAAAAGATCATTATGCAATTGATTAATTCAATGTTAGATAAGTAGAATCATATAAATTTAGTAGTCTAATTTGGGTTTTCTTTTTTTGTTTATGTAGGAGGCATCTGATCCACCTAGTGCAGTGAAGAGGCTACATTTTGATTATCCACCAGCATTCCACTAGTGTTCCCTATATTTCATAAAATTTAAACTATGGAGTTTCCTTCCAAAATGCTCATGTAGTCGTTACATTCAAGATTTGAATTTTCTAAAGCAATAAGCTAAATTTTAAGTGACTTATTGAATGTTTCAACTTATGAAATGACTTGAGATTATTATGAGACCTTATTAGGACCTATCTAATGACTCACTTACCCTATGAAAACCTAGACATTACTAAAGTTCAAATATCATGTTCCTTTACAACTTTTCAATATGAAAGTCTTTCAAAACATTATACAATATTATGACTCTTTATGCTTTCAAATGTCATGATTGGTTGCAAAATGAAAGAAATCAAGTATTCTAATTGTTCATCTGTACTTTCTAGATTTTTCTTATTTGATTAGTTTGATAAAAATAGTTTTAATAATCATAATGTCAACTTTATGTCAAATAAGGAAAAAACCAAATTTGTAATAAGATATCTGCAAGCAATTATCTTTCATATAGTTATAAATGCTCTTAAAATTGTCCTTATAGCCTTGTATCACATGCAAATATGATTTGCAAGAACTTTTTCAATATCTTCCTCTTATAGTTTCTTAAAAAGAACCTACCAAAATAGAACTTAGAATGTGCAACTAATTTAACCTGACAAAAACCATAGACAAAAAAAGTTCACATTTTACATCATAATACATCATAAATCTTAAGAATTCTCCCCAATACCACTCCCCCCCCCCTCAACTCATCATGATGTACCTACATTCCAATATCATAAAAAAATTAGTAACTTATTGTATTAAATAAGATAATCATCAGTTCATTGAATCATTATGAAGAAAATAACATAAGAAGCAAATATACCTAGTCAAGTGTTCCAATAGGGTCCTCTCTCTATTTTAGGGTCTCCAACAAGGCTTCATGATCAACATAAGCAATAGTAAAAAGTTCTTTTACTTTTGGTCTTCCTTGATGCTTCAACAACTTTACATTTGTTGCTATAATAAGATGTGAATATATGAGAATTATTTTGTGCTTCTGATAGTCTTCGAATGTAGGAACTTCATTCCTTCTAAGCATGTATGTTTGCAGCCATGTTCTAGCGACAACCACTAAACTAGTAGGATATGTGAATCCATCATCATCTGTGACTAGTTGTGCAAGTTTTTGTTTACCTCTTATACAACGTGCTAACCAATAATCAGATTTCTCATCATTCCCTTATGGTGCAACCAATTCCAAGACATGTCTTGACTGAAGTAGATCTAATAGATGGTTATACTCAAGTGAACTTTCCATGTCATCATTTCTGATAGAGGGTATGACAGAGTGTGGATTAAGATAATGTGGAGCCCATGTGTCCACCCACTCACTTGACTCACAATGATCCCAATCACACTAAAAACAACTAGGACAAAAGCAAGCTAGCTATCGTGTCCAAATGGTCCATGTACTAGAATCAAAGCTTCGGAATGAATGCATTTTTGATGAGTCTCTCACTATAGCACAATCTAATCTATCAGCTAAAGACCCTTCCTTAACCAACCAAAAGAACCTGCGTACCACTGAATCAAGAGTCCCCCCCTGTGATAATGCTAAACTACACCAATCAACAATGCTACGAGCATCAAGAAGCTCTACTACTGAAATCTTCAGTTGCTCCTTGACTAGAGCTCTCTTCACGCATGCCCCTGCTCCATCATGTTCCCCTTTTCCATGGTCAAACTCAAAAAACTCAAAATATGAGCCACCCCTCTCTCTACGTACATCCTACACAACTAATAAAACATGTGAGCATTCTTGAATTGACATGTATAGTTATCTAACCAAATGATATGTCTATCCAAGGCAATTGCATGCTCATGTGAGAAATCCAAATAATTCTCGAAACAATGTTGCACAAACTCCTGAGAGTGAGATCTATCATCACCCATATAAAAATCATACTCTCTAATAATCTTTTGATTATCTTCCACACTATCAGGGGCATGTCTATATGTTATGTGAACAAAAATAGCAATTTGAATAGAGTTGTAATATTGAGATTGTGTCTCATTTTGAGGTTGCAATGTGTAGTTCTTAGCAAAATCAACAACTGATATAATAGTGCCAATGGAAAAAGTCTCCTTGCACATTCTAAATTGTTCATCCAACCACTGAGACCTGTGACTATGTCTTGCATACTTGTAAAAAAGATTTTCCTTGAAATCTGAAATAAAACTAGCCACACTGATATCTTTTCCAACCAATTCACATCTAGAGCTCTTGTTGGAATTATGATATATTTTTCATTAGTTTAAACACTTATTCAATTCTAAATGCTTATCTAGCTCATCACTTTGTCTACAGTGTATACCGAGCATTCAATGGTTACCTTGTAAGTTCAGCAGGTAAACAGTTCTCACCGAGCATTCCAAAGGATACCGAGTGAATGAGAAGTTCAGCAGTGTTTATCGAGTGAGAAAGGTAAATGAAGGACATAGTGTTTATCGAGTGAAAAGGTAAATGAAGGACTCAATGTTTACCAAGTGAAGAAGGTAAATGAAGGACTCAGTGTTTACCGAGTAAAGCAAGGTAAACGAAGAAGTTAATTACTATCGAGTGACACTATATCTTTCGAGTCACCAATGGTTACTAAGTTCCAAGAAATTTTGTGTGGCTAGTATGAACTGAGCCTCTACTACTACCAAGTGCATGACAATGCCAAGTAATGTAGTGGATGTCATGTATCAGAAGGTCACCAAGTCAGCTTGAGGAACCCAAGTTTTCTACTATCTGGCTGACTCTGTAATATTTTGTTCACTTAGTTTTGGCTGACCTTGCAATTGTAAATATTAGAATGGTATATATGTAATGTATGATATAATTTGTAGTAGGATGGACATAAAATAGGGAGAGTGATGTTCCTATGTGGAGAAGGTATTGCTATATTTTGAGAATAGTGAAAGTGAATCAGTAGCAGAGTAACAGGAATATAGCAACATCAACATGAGAGTAGAAAAGTTATATCTATCACATCAGGTGATCAATGCAAAAGGGGATCTTATCAGCAAAAAATTGTAAGAAGATCCACTGCTTCATCCTAACAAGTGAATCAGTTTATAAATCCTTTAACAGGGTAGACTTAACAGTCTTTTTGTAGATCTCCTAATAGAGTGCATAATTTACTGTATGTTTGTAAATCCTCTAACAAGGTGGATCTAGCAGTCCTAATTGCTCCTGATAGGGTAGATCACCAGAAGTGATCATTGTAAGCCTTAACAGGCCAACTTTATGCTGTAGTATTGAAGTTTTGTGGGCATCAACCCCACCCTAGTTTTACTTTCTAATTGGAAGGTTTCTGGGTCACCAAATCATTGTGTTCATGTGTTATGAATGGTTATCTTTCCATGCATACAATAAATTAAAAAAATAAATGGTTAATGCTTTCAATGTTGAATTAATTTAAATTTTTCAAAGTTACTGATTCACCCCTCCCCTCTCAATAACTTAGCTAGTCTTGATTATTTCCAACAGCTCTCACCTCCACTCTTCAATGTGTATCTTACTGTTTCATATACCTTTTTTTTCACTATTGTCTTTCCAAGATCTTGTTCTCACCCCTCATGGAAACATGTGTCAAACTTGGATAATCCACCACATTCTAAACACTTCTCATTTAAGCAAGCATTTCTATAAAAGAAACAACCATCAACTCTATGACATAAAAGTTGATCTAGCAAGTCTCTTGATGATTTTGGAAGCTCACTAGCACCACAATCCTCCAACATTTCTTTACTATGCAAAGTAGAACGGATGGAGCATAATAGTTCATAGTGCATAGAAAACTCAACATGATATTTGCAACAACATGTATTTCAAATTTTGAGTGGCACACAATAAAATGGCTTCAAAGATTCAAAAGCCCTTTGTGATATATGAAGACTTGGATGACTCTCTTTAAAGTGTTTGAACAACATATTTTGAATTACCTCCAAATAGTGTTTAGGATGTGGCATGCATTCTCTAATGCCAATTCTCAATATTGACATGTCTTTAGCATTGGGTGATACTCGTGAGTTAGAGTGCCAAAATTGTGTAATTTCTTCCTTCACATCATCAGATAGCTTCTTATCAAAATGTTGAAGTCTCCCACCAAATGCCCATGTTTCATTTTGAAGAGGATCATCAATTTTCTCTTGTCGACTAAGTGCTCTTCTCAAAGTAGTATGATTTAGATTCAAATCAATACAAGTTTGTCTCAAATATCTACCCTTTCTCAAATGATGACTTACCAAAGAGGTTGTAATAACTCTTCAAGCAGCTTTGTTATCCTTCTCCCTGTTATTTTTTCCAATGCTATTGAGAGCACTGAAAAGATTCTTCACAATAATGGTATTTCTTTCCAACTTTTTATTGACATGAATCTTCAATTTGGAAAGCATAGGTCTCATCTTTTGCATCTTTAATAAGTGCATGAAAAGCTGACATTACTCTACAACTGTATTGTTGCTGAAAAACATCTGATATAGTCTTGAAGCCCATAATCAAATGGTTCTTTCTAATTTTTTCCCTTCCAAACTAGTAATAATCATTTTATCAATTTCAATATCTATTTTGGTGTTTTAGAACCTTCATGTCGATTATAATCAGGAGATATGTAATGTTCTTGTGCATTAGGTTCCTGTGCATTGTCATTTTCAACATGGTCAATTATGCAATTTGGATTATGACTTGGTAGCATTTCATCTTCAAAATTTTCATTCTCTAAATTTTCAATTTCAACATTATCATTTTCAATAGGTACATTTTCATTCCCCGGCTGTACATATTCATTATCTGACTCTATGATTTCACCTTTGACTAATTCATCATCAACTTGACTGATATTTAGCATACCTTATCTTTTTCTTCGGTGTTCCATTTTGTCTCTTTTCCTATATGTTGCAATGTCTTCAATGGATATCTTCCTTTTGTGTTTATCTTTTCGACAATTGCTGCTCCCCATTTAGATGACAAATTCAAACACCTAAGGTTATATTTTTTAATTTTTTTTGATTGGTTGGGCCCCAAAATGCACTTTTTTGCAAAACCCATCAAAAAAGAACTGAAAAAGTGATGTTGTCAGGTCTGCAGAGATAGGAATATGTTGGAAATTAGTGCCAGGGAAATTCCAATAATGGATATCCGATTTCCTCTAATGACATTTGGACAGAAAACAGCCTTTGCTATAATAATATTAATATTATAATAATTATTGGAGGGAAACTAACTTTGGTTTATTAGTATTAATATATAGTATTAGAGCTATAAGAGTACTAATATATATATTACTATTATAGCTATAGTATTAATATATAGTATCAATATTATTATTATACCTATAATAGTATTATTATTATTACTATAGATATAATAGTATTAATATTTAGTGTTTATTTATATTATTATGCTACAATAGTATTAATATATATATTAATACTATGCCATAATAGTATTAATATATATTTTATTTTATTTTATTTTATTTTTTAAGGCAAAAGTGGGCTAGCCACTAAATATATTTATTAATAAAACTGGTTCAAACAGCTCAACCAGGAAAGAAGTAAAAAGAAAACCTGGGATCGTTGCTTATATACAAATCTACATAAAGATATTTGTCGATATTTACAATAGATATTATATCGACAAAATCGAGGCTCATAAAGCTATACCATTGAGAACTTTGTCCTGAGTCAAGCTTTACATCTAAATTTTATGAGCATGATAAACAACTTTCAGATGCAATCAATGAATGTAATTGTTCAAATTGTTCAATAAATGAGTTGGGTTGATGTGTGTTAACAACGACACCATCACACCCAAGATTAGATATGAAATCGGCCACTTTATTTCCTTCTTGTAGGGTATGTGATATGGTAACTTTTAAAAATTGATCAATCAAGTACCAAATTTTCTTGAAGATATATTGCAAATGCCATGAATAGGATTTTCATTTAATGCAACTGTTAATAACCATTTGAGAATCACCTTCAATATGGACTCTATGAAAATTACCTGTTTTAAGTAGTACCAAGCCTGCTAAGAGAGCTTGTGTTTCTATTGAACTATTAGTCCCATCTAGCAGTGGGGAGGATGAAATTGCAAGAACTATACCTTTACTATCTTTGACACATGCCACAAGACTTGATTTACTTAGATTTCCCCTTGAAACACCATCAAAATTAAGTTTCACTATACCCGACTTAGGAGGTAGCCATTACACAACTGCTATAAGAAAACTTGGCAATAAAGAATATAACTGTTTCCACATAACCCATAATAGATCTAAAATAAACACGGAATTAAAATCCTAATGAAAGAGAATAGCCAACATACCCACAAAATTGTGATACAAGATATACCTTGGGAAACCCTCATTGAGGGAAAAACCCAGCCTCCAAAAGCATCCATCATCATGTATTATTCAGCAAAAATACCATTGTCATACAACCATGGAAGCCTTCATGGCCATAGCCACAACCGAGAAAACTATGTGAACAAGCATGAATCCACACATCCCATGCCATGCTTCCAACCTTCACAAATGCTCCCCTGGCTAACCTGTCAAGCCTTGTCCCACTCGACTCTTGCCTTTTGTCTTCTCCTTGTCTCTCTCTCACTCTACAACAACTACCCTTGTGGCTGCTTATATAGTAGCAAGTCCCACAAAACCACCAAGTGGTATTACATAAACCATGTGCTAAAACCATGTGCTACCTAACCCACTGACCCCACATTTAATATTGGGCATTTAATTCTTTTCCCCACTATTAAATAATTACATAAAATATTTTCACAATGTTACAATACAACTCATCAAGAATATTCCATGAGAATCTTTACATGTTGCACATCCATCTAGGTACAACATTACATAATAAAATAAAATACTAAAATAACAAAATAATAATATTATGAAATGTGTGCAACACCCATTATCTCAACAACTGCTCTATCTATCTTGGAATGTTGATTGTTGCTAATTCCACTCCCCCATGGAATAAGAAGAGATTTCCACTCTCGAATGATGAAACTATCCCAAAATGAGATTGTAGGATTGATTTTGCATCTAAAAAGGCCTGCATTAGTGACTTCTGATATAGACTTTTCAGTGCCTTGTAACACTATTTCTTTCTCTGCAAACTCATTTCTAAATATCCTCTTGTTCCTCTCCCACCAAATAGCCCAAATAACCAAAGTTGGAGTACATATCCAAATTCCTGAAAATAAAGCTTTCGAAAAAAGAAGTGGCCAAGATTGAAAAATCTCCCAAAGGTTATTTTGAAGAGGAGTATAATAATAAAGTTTTCTGAGAACAAAAGCCCAACAATCATATGCGAATGAGTAGGTGGCAAACAAATAATCCATTGATTCATATTCTTCATTACACAAGACACATTTAAATGGAGGAGCAATATTCAACTTAGTCAATCTATCACTTGTAAGAATTATGTGTTTAAGTACAAGAAATTCAAAATATCTAACTTTTGGAAGAACAACATGGTTCCAACAAAATTTATAAGCTCTAGATGGATTCTTTTGTGCAGCCATTCTCTGTAACAACTTATACCCCTCTTTGACTGAGTAGCAACCATCTTTAGCTAGAGCCCAAAATAATCTATCTTCCCCATCTAAAATGTAAACAAGCCTCTTATCTAAATAGTCCCTAAACATTTGATTCTCTTGAATAGACAAAGGCAGGTGATCCGGATTTTTCCAAGTGACTTTCCTAGAATAGGGACAAATTTTATCTATAAAATCAATGACTCTGTTACCCCAAACTAATTCTGAAATGTTCATTATGTTTTGAGAAAACTACAAAGTATGAAGAGGTGGAAATCCATTCCATGAGTCCCTCCAAAATTTGACTCTATCTCCCTTATTCAATTCCCAATAAATATATTTAAGAACAATATCTCTAGAAGAGATCATAAAATCCCAAATCAAAAAGCCTTTAGGGGGATTAAGAATTGAAAAAATTCTTGTGGGGTCATTATTATCTAAATACTTTTTTTGCATTATCTGACACCATGTTGATTGAGGTTTAGTGTACATATGCCAAATGAGTTTCCCACCAAAAGCTGCATTTCTCTTAGTCAAATCATGAATACCTGCTCCACCAATGGCTGGAATATGAGCCATGTCATGAAGTGATACAAGTGGAATCTTTTTATCCCTATTCATATTTCCTGCCTAAAGGAAACCTCTAATCAAGTTTTGGATTTGTAATAAGATTGATGCTAGCGCTTTAAGGACTGCAATATAGTAATTTGGGATTGCTGAAAGTAATGATTTTATAAGTAGAATTCTTCCTGCTAAAAAAAGCCATCTGGCTTTCCAAGCTACCACTCTAGACTTAGTTCTTTGAATAACCAAATTCTAGTAGCTTTTCTTATTTGGTCCCATGAAAAATAGAATTCCAAGATATGTTGATAGATGAAAGTCCTCTGAAAATCCCAAAATTTTAACAATTCTATTCGATATCACTTTTTTGGTGTAGAAAAGAAATATTTTTGACTTATTTTGAATTGATTTTCTACCCTGAGACATCTAAATACAACTCCAAAATCTTCTTTATTTGTCTAGCTTCTGACACTTTCGATATACGAAACAGGAGTGTATCATCTGCAAATAAAGAATGTGTAATGGAAATAGATGTGCCAGTAATGTTTGCTCCCTTCCATTTTCCTAAAAAATGATAGTGCCTAATGATTTTACTAAAAGCTTCATCCATGATGATAGACAAAGCTGGAGAAAGAGGATCTCCTTGCCTAATTCCTTGAGTAGAAGAGAAGAAACCAGAAGCTGTCCCATTAACAATGACTGAAAACCAAGCCCCAGAGATACATGCTCTTATCCATTTGCACCATTCATTTGAAAAATCCATCTACCGGAGGACTTGAAGAAGAAATGACCAGAAAACTCTGTCATAGGCCTTCATCATATCTAGCTTGATTATGAAAGAAAGAGACTAATTCGTACTTATAGAATGAGAACTTCATGAGCAACCGTTGCTCCCTCTATAGTTTCTCTTCCAGGAACAAAATTCCCCTGCTCTGAAGAAATTAGCTTTGGAAGAAGATACTAAAGACAAGATTATATTACCTTCATTATAATCTTATATGTAAGATTACAAAGAGAGATAGGCCTAAAATCAGCAAATGATTTGGGCTCTTTCAACTTAGGAATAATTGCAATGTTGGTGGTATTAAAATACTTAAGCATTGATTTGCACTTCCTAGACTCTTCCACTATAGCCAAAAGATAAAAACCAATAAAATTCCAACTGCATTTGAAAAATAGTGTTGTGAATCCATCAGGACCTAGAGCTTTATCTGGAGGGAATGAAAAGAAAAACTTTTGAAGTTCTTGAAATGAGATCAGTTTCATAAGCATATTATTATCTTTCGGAGACACCAATTTTGGAATGGCTTCAAGAAGATCTGCAACTTGTGAAGGCAAAGGTGCTAGAAATTCAGCTGGTGTAAGAAGATTCTTAAAAAACCTAACACCTTCCTCTTTAATATGCTGCAAATTTGTTAAGACATTACCTATTACTGAGTCCTTATTATTAAAAATTGTTTTGGCTGCTCTTTATTGCTATGCTAAAGCATGAAAACATTTAGTAATTTTATCCCCTTGTTGAAGCCATAACTCCCTAGACTTTTGATGCCAATATTCCTCTTCTCTTCCACACAACTCTTCCCACTCATTCTGAATATTTTTTTGTTTTATATATGTATCATTTTTCATCCCATTATGAATGATATCAGTGTGAATATCCTCCAATTTTACCCTAACAATCTCTTTTTAATTGAAGACATTTTTGAAGATATCCTGATTCCATTGTTTAATGTGTTTTTTAATATGTTTCATCTTCATTGAAAACTGATGCATCTTAGAACCTGGGAAAAAAGTGCACTAATCCACCACTACTTAAGATGCTAGAGAAAATGAGGATGATGAAGCCACACACGTTCAAATTTGAATGAGGATTTACCTTGATAATGCTTGATATCTATAGCTCAAGTAAGTGATAAGGTGATTGGGTAGTGGTCTCATTCTGGATATGGTAAAATATCTAAACTAAGCTGAAATTGCTGCAATTTCAATTCTTGAGATAACAAGAACTTGTCAAGCTGAACAGCAATTTGTGCAAAAACCATCTCTCCTATTTGACCAAGTATACTTTCCTTGAGTTGGAGGAATATCCATAAGCTCATTGCTATCAACGAAATTGGAGAAATCTTCAATTGTTCGAAGAGGAGGAGAGATACCACCTATTTTTTCATCCTAACTCAACACTGCATTAAAATCTCTCCTGAGAATGATTAATTGAGTTTGTTGTGATTGTATTTTTTGAGTCAAGGTATCCCAAATTTTTAACTTATCTTGTGTACAATTTGGACCATATATATTAATAATGAGAAATAAGATTTCAAAATTTGAGATTTGCACCATTTGCCAATTCTAATGCTGATGAATGAGCTGGCCTTGAATTAACAAAGGATTCCACAAAACTACAAGACCTCTCGAAGCTCCAATACTTGGTGAATGAAAGGAAGACCACTTTGACCATTTGAATAATGTCTTTTCATATGATTCTTGTGAAAGTTTTGTTTCTTGAAGCAACACAATATCTGATTTCATATCATCTATTAAGCATTTGATCCTTTTTATTTTGTTAGAGGCATTAATACCTCTGAAATTCCAAGAATTTATCTTCATTTTGGACAAGGAGAACCTTTTGTTCTCCTTGTCACTCTCTTAGAAACCACAAACTTGTCATCCAAAGTAGTCTGAATACCAGAGGCAATCTCAATTCTAGTCTTGGATCCTTTAGGCCGTCCTCTTGATTTTGGAGTTTTAATTACTTGTTGTTTCAAGGAAATAGATTGAGCAATTGAAAGAGTTTGATTATAATCATAAAGGTCTAAAGGAATTTCTAAAGAAATTTCATCTGTCTAATCTTGCAAAGAATCCTTATTATTCTTAGTCTGTCCCAAATCAATATCCTCATGTAAAGAAGACTAATTAATTACACAATCTTGTATGTTGTTATATATGGATTCTTCAATTCTCAATGGGTCCTTAGCAATTATAATATCTTCCTTAGGATGAGAAGCAATAACATTTGAGATATTCCCTATAATAAATGAGTTCTTACTAGCCTGTAAACAATGAGAAGACTTATGAAACCAAAACTGGCATTGCTAAAATAAATCATCCAACTATCTCTTGTTGTAGTTAACATCTAGGAATCCTTCCTCTTCTGCAATATCGAAAATTTGTTGGAGGCTATTTTTGAAAATATTTTATCTTCAATTTGACAATTCTTCCAATCAGCCAATCCTTTACAAATGTTAGAATCTGATGGTTGAATAGGAAATAAAGATAGTGTGTTTGGAATATTCAAATGATATGTAATCAAATCATCTCTCTTGAATGGAACAATAGCAGTCCTATTAGAATGCTCCATCAAACAAAGAATAGAAAACATAAGTATTTTTAACAAATAGGAGAACATTGCATCTAAAAATTTGTAATGAATAGAAGATGTGGATGTGTCCGGAATGGTATCATGATATGGAGTGTGGAAATCTTCTACTAGAGTACCTTTTCCAGCTGAAATTTGAGGATCTTCTATTAATCTCTGAAATGTGAAAATTTTTGGATCTGTAGTATGATCAGAGCACACTTTTATTGAATCTTGAACACCATTTAGACATTGGGTGTTAAAATGCCCAAGAGTAGATTGGAATCTCTGAATTGTGTCTACATCCTGAACTAGAATAGGTTGATTCCATAACCCCATGGAGAATTAATTTGAATATTAGATGGGATGTTTTTTCTCATATCTAGAAGCACACAGACTCTGACACACAGATATGGTCGATCATATGGGATGAGATCATGCTTCAAGAAGATGCCAATTTTATTTGCAAGAACTTCAATAATATTCAGATCCCTGTATTCTAAAGGCAATCGTGGAAAGGAAATCCAGAATGGATAGAACTAAATCTGTAATGATTCTAGGTTAAAATTTGGAATCTTGATCATAGTATACAAGCCATACCCCAAACAAAACCATTCTTTAAATCTATGCATGCAATCTCTACCTTCTTTAGATTCAAAAATTGCAACAAAAAACTGTGATTGTTGGTCTATATAAAAAACAACTTTAACACCTATCTAGTTTTTAAAAGCCCATTGTTTAATATCTAAAATGTTAATGGAATCCAAATTTATCTTACCAATGAGAGCAGATTGTCATAGAACATCAACCGATTCTTGCAACATGTGACTTGGAAATGTGATGGACAAGTGATCAATATTATGCTACTGAATTTCATGTGCTGTACCATCTGGGAAGGATTTATTTCACCAAACTAGCCTTTGCTTCTTTGGTTTGAAGGGAACTTGATTTGAATCAGGCAAGGAGTCTGAATGCAAAGTATGATCAGTGGCATCAACCGACTTAATAGGTTCTTTACCAAGTGCTTCATTAGGAACAAACCCTTCATTCGGGGGCTTGGCATTTAGTATGTGAATAGGGGACCCTGGTGGAGTTCCATAACAAATGTCGAGGATAGGTTGCTTGTCAAAATGCCTGGGCCCTAATGAAGAATGGCTTCTTTTCCAACTGTTGCGATCTTGCAAATGATGCCCTGGATGAAATTGATTTGAATTTGTGGTTGTCTGCCTAAAATTTTTGAATTCCCTCATTTTCAAAAATCTTTGCATGGCCCATTTAGATGTCTCACCAAATTCATAAGAGAAAAAACTTTGCCAATTCTATTTGTCACATCCTTCATCAACAGGTGGAATCTTCATCCTTGGCATTGAATCTAGAACTCCATTTTCAAAAGATTTACCTCGATGATCAGTGAAGAGTGGATTGACAAAAAAAGGCTTTCCAGGTTGAACCACTGCCTTTCTGTGAAAAATAGACTTGAAACCCTGACCTAAGTTCTTTATAGGAAATTTGCAACTCTGAAATTGGGAAGCATGCATGATAGCCTTAGCTAGTTGAACAACAGGTGTGGAGGAAAAAATTTGAAATGGATCCATTACGATCTGAAACCCTAACCCTAGATTTATTCTGCTACATTAATATAAGAGTGACTATTTAAATTGCAGGTGTGGATTCTGTTGCAATGGTCATGAAGAAAAAATTGTCCGCTACCACCTATCCAAAATTGTTACTCGAACACAAAAAGAAAGACAGACAGGAGGGACACCAATTCCTCCTCAAAGCTAATTCAGATCAACCCTAAGAACATGAATTGTCACAGGCACACCCTTAACATATATATTATTATTATAGCTATAATAGTATTATTATTATTACTATAGATATAACAGTGTAAATATTTAGTGTTTATTTATATTATTATTATTATTATTATTATTATGCTACAATAGTATTAATAATATATAAATATGTCATCATTTAATGCGTCAAAGGGGGTCATAGATCACCCTATGACCACCTTTGACCCATATGAACAATTCTAATATGTCCCTAGGGGTCCTAGGACCCCTAGGGACATATGTCGTCATTTAATGGGCCAAAGGGGGTCATAGGTCACCCTATAACCCCCTTTGACCCATAGCAACAATTCTAATACGTCCTTAGGGGTCATAGGACCCCTAGGGACATATGTCATCATTTAATGGGTCAACGGGGTCATAAGTCACCCTATGACCCCCTCTGACCCATATGAACAATTCTAATATGTCCCTAGGGGTTCTAGGACCCCTAGGAACATATATCGTCATTTAATGGTTCAAAGGGGGTCATAGGTCACCCTATGACCCCCTTTGACCCATATGAACAATTCTAACATGTCCTTAGGGGCCCTAGGATCCCTAGGGACATATGTCATCATTTAATAGGTGAAAGGGGGTCATAGGTCACCCTATGATCCCCTTTCACCCATATGAACAATTCTAATCCGTCCCTAGGGGTCCTAGGACCCCTACGAGCATATGTTGTCATTCAATTGGTCAATTGAGGTCGTAGGTCACCCTATGACCCCCTTTGACCCATATGAACAATTCTAATAAGTCCTTAGGGGCCCTAGGACCCCTAGGGACATATGTCATCATTTAATGGGTCAACGGAGGTCATGGGTCACCCTATGACCCCCTTTGACCCATATGAACAATTCTAATACGTCCCTAGGGATCCTAGGACCCCTAAGGACATATGTCATTATTTAATGGGTCAACGGGGGTCATAGGGTGACCTATGACCACCTTTGACCCATATCAATAATACTAATACATCCCTTGGGGTCCTTGGAACACTAGGGACATATGTCATCATTTAATGGGTCAATGAGGGTCATAGGGCACCCTATGACCTCCTTTAACCCATATGAACAATTCTAATATGGGATGTCCCTAGTGGTACTTGCATGCTTATGGATATATATCATCATTTAATGTGTCAAAAGGGGTCATGGGTCACCCTATGAACCCCTTTGACCCATATTAACCATTCTAATATGTCCCTAGGGGTCCTAAGACCCCTAGGAACATATGTCATTATTTAATGGGTCAAAGGGGGTCATAGGGTGACCTATGACCCCCTTTGACCCATATTAACAATTCTAATATGTCTTTAGGGGTCCTAGGACCCCTAGGGACATATGTCATCATTTCATGAGTCAACGGGGGTCATAGGTCACTATATGACCCTATTTGACCCATATGAACAATTCTAATACGTCCCTAGGGGTCCTAGGACCCCTAGGGACATATGTCATTATTTAATAGGTCAAAGGAGGTCATAAGTCACTTTATGACCCCCTTTGACCTATATGAACGATTATAATATGTCTCTAAAAGTCCTAGGACCCTTAGGTACATATGTCATTATTTAATGGGTCAAAGGGGGTCATAGGTCACCCTATGACCCCCTTTGACCCCTAGAAACAATTCTAATATGTCCCTTGGGGTCCTAAGACCCTTAGGGACATATGTCGTCATTTAATGGGTCAAAGGGAGTCATAGGTCATCCTATGACCCCTTTTGACATATATGAACAATTCTAATACATCCCTAGGGGTCCTAGGACCCTAGGACCCGTAGGGACATATGTTATCATTTAATGGGTCAACAGGGGTCATAGGTCACGTTATGACCCCCTTTGACCTATATGAACAATTTTGATACGTCCCTAGGGGTCTTAGGACCCCTATGGACATATGTCATCATTTAATGGGTCAACAGCGGTCATAAGTTACCCTATGACCCCCTATGACCCCCTTTGACCCATATGAACAATTCTAATATTTCCATATTGGTCCTTCATAGGTCACCCTATGACCTCCGTTGACCCATATGAACAATTCTAATACGTCCCTAGGAGTCCTAGGACCCCTAGCGACATATGTCATCATTTAATGTGTGAAAGGATGTCATAGGTCACCCTATGACCTCCTTTGACCCATATTAAAAATAATAATACATCTGTAGGGGTCTTAGGACCCCTACGAACATATGTCATAATTTAATGAGTCACAGAGGTCATAGGTCACCCTATGACCCCCTTTGACCCATATGAACAATTCTAATATGTTCCTAGGGGTCCTAGGACCCCTAGGGACATATGTTGTCATTTAATGGATTAATGTGACCTATGACCCCTTTTGACCCATATGAACAATTCTAATATGTCTCTAAGGGTAGGGACATATGTCATCATTTAATGGGTCAAAGGGGGTCATAAGTCACCCTATGACCCCCTTTGACCCATATTAACCATTCTAATATGTCACAAAGGTTCTTAGGACCCCTAGGGACATATGTCGTAATTTAATGGGTCAAAGAGGGTATTAGGTCACCCTATGACCCCTTTTGACCCATATGAACAATTCTAATACATCCCTAGGGGTCTTAGGACTCCTAAGAACATATGTCGTCATTTAATGGGTCAACGGAGATCATAAGTCACCCTATGACCCCCATTGACCCATATGAAAAAATTTAATATGTCCTTAGGGGTTCGAGGACCCCTAGGGACATATTTCATCATTTAATGTGTCAAAGGGGGCCATAGGTCACCCTATGATTGCATTTGACCAATATGAACAATTCTGATATGTCTCTAGCGGTCCTAGGATCCCTAGGGACATATGTCATCATTTAATGGATCAAAGAAGTTCATAGGTCATCCTATGACCCTTTTTAACCTATTTTAACTATTCTAATATGTCCCTAGGGGTCCTAGGACCTCTAGAGACATATGTCATAATTTAATGAGTTAAAGGAGATCATAGGTCACCCTATGACCCCCTTTGAATCATATTAACCATTCTAATATGTCCCTAGGGGTCCTAGGACCTCTAGGGACATATGTCGTCATATAATGGGTTAAAGGGGTCATAGGTCACCCTATGACCCCCTTTGACCCATATGAACAATTCTAATATGTCCCTAGGGGTCTTAGTAGCCTTAGAAACATATGTCATCATTTCATGGGTCAAAAGAGGTCATAGGGTGAACCTATGACCCCCTTTGACTATATGAACAATTTTAATATGTCCTGTCATCATTTAATGATTCAAAGGGAGTCATAAGTCATCCTATGACCCTATTTGACCCATATAAAAAATTCTAATACATCCCTAGGGGTCCTAGGAACCCTAGGAAAATATGTTATCATTTAATGGGTCAAAGAGGGTCATAGGTCACCCTATGAACCCCTTTGACCCATATGAAAAATTTAAATACTTCTCTAGGGGTCTTAAGACCCCTATAGACATATGTCATCATTTAACGGGTCAAAGAGGGTCATAGGTCACTCTATGACCCCCTTTGACCCATATAAACAATCCTAATATGTCCTTAGAGGTCCTCGGACCCCTTGGGACATATGTCGTCATTTAATGGGTCAAACACCTATGAACCCCTCTTATCCATATTAATCATTCTAATTTGTCCCTAAGGGTTCTAGGACCCCTAGGGACATATGTCATCATTTAATGGATTAAAAAGGTCATAGGTCACCCTTTGACTCATATATATTAATAATATACATATATATTAATAACATAAATATTAATAGAATAATATATGTATATATTACGTTATTATATTTAATAAAAATATTACATTATTATGTATATTAATAAGATACATATTAATATAATAATATATAATACATATTATATATATATATATATATGTTACGTTATTATACATATATTATATTTAATGAAAATATTACGTTATTATATATATATATATATATATATATATTAATAACATACATATTAATATAATAATCTTAATATAATAATATATAATACATATTTTATATATATATTACTTTATTATATTTAGTAAAAATAATAATAATATAAATTATATTTATAGGTTATAATAAGAATAACGTAATATATTTTTATATATTACTAGATTATTTCTTATATCTTTACATTACGTTAGTGTATATATATATATATATATATATATATATATATATATATATATATATATATATATATATATATATATATATATATATATATATATATATATATAGATATATATATATATATATATATATATATATTAGAGTACATCTTTACATAGTAATATAATTCAAATGATTTATAAATCATAAGCTATAACTCTTATACTCGATTTTCCCTCCAAAATGGGTTGGCATTTCAAATTTTTCAGCAAAATTCACTGAGCCATATCGGATATCCGATTAGGCTTGGTATTTACCAACCCTTCCCGGTCGACCCAAAAGACGTGTTTGAAGAGGGTTTTAGTGATACTCAAAGTTTGGGTAGCCGTCTGACAATGTTATTTTGATCAAAATTGAATGAAATGAAAAGCGTTCTTTAATATCGCTCTCAAGATTCCATCAATATAATTTCTGTCAAATTCTGAGTTCAATAAGTATTTATTAGTTAATTATCAATGAAGATTATTGTAAAGTGTTGATTGACATACTGATTGAAAAATATCTATAACTTTCAAACGGTATAACATTTTTCAAATCTAAAAGTTGCGTCACATTCTATGCTTTGCCTAGTATAAGGGAAAAAATTAAATTAAATTTGGTAAAAATTTTCTATTAGTTAAGGTGGTCAGACACGGGACTTCTTTTTTTCCGAAAAATTTTTGGTAGAATATTCATATTTAATTTTTTATTTTGAATAAAAATACCAAAAAATATGCGTCTCATCCGGGCATGAGTCTACTTTTCATATCTATAATTATATTTAAAAAAATAATCATTTGATTTTGGTTAAAGTGGTTAGACATACACCTACTTTTTATTTTTGCCTTGAAATTTTTGTAGTATTGCATTAAAATTCAAACTTTTTACCAATCAATTATTTTTTTCTCCTAATAAGGCCTAGTAGTTTAGAAACTACATTCAATTTCCTACAGATTATTTTCTTACAAATTTTTGATATAAAGTCCATAACCACGTTAAAATTATGTGTCAAGTTGACATAACCCTAATTTGTTGATTTTTTACTGCCACTTAAGGCCATAGTTTGGTTGACCATGATCCTGCACATACCCTATTCACTATATGTTAAACATGGAAAACATCTTTTCTTTATACCATGCTCAATAATAGATCCTTAAGTTAGCTTCCCACTTAATTATAACATGTTAATTAAATGATTACACATTTAATTAATGTTGTCAGCTCACAGTTATAAACAAACTTTCACATGTGCGACTTTTGTACATGCACACTCTCTGACATCATTAACGGCTAGTATACTATCTCTAATTAACTGCTCAAGCCTTCACTATATTTGTGATGAGCTATAACAATCACACAATAGGAACTGGTTTCCTAATTCTTTGTTTCCATATGGTTCTCTATAGATCAATCCTATCTTTCGTACACTATCAAATTAATTTCTACACACTTGCCCTTGTAACAAATACACACTGTAGTATGTGCTAGAAAGTGCACATCATCAGATAAGTAATATAATGTTCTTAATGCAAAAATCATAGTTTGTTGCTTTTTCAGTCTTTTACAAACTCAATACTATGTTGTCATCAATGAAAAATGCAATCATGAATACATTATATCAATATTCTACAATGCTCCCCCATACCATTAGTATTAATACTAACAATCCCCCCTTTGGCATTGATGGCAACATAAGATGAAAAACATATAAGTTCCAAGAATACCAAATATACATCTTCTTCTTCATCATGTTATACTTTCTTCCCAATTGAACTACATAAAATATTTTTCATGTCAATCTCTCTCCCATTGACATCAATGTCAAAGATAATACACAAATGGTTCAATTTCTTGAATATACAATAATTTA
Organism: Cupressus sempervirens; assembly: GCA_028749045.1. Taxonomy (NCBI): domain Eukaryota; kingdom Viridiplantae; phylum Streptophyta; class Pinopsida; order Cupressales; family Cupressaceae; genus Cupressus; species Cupressus sempervirens. The sequence continues at coordinate 290,505,005 of CM053789.1, read as the reverse complement.
TCAACATGACCAAAAGTCAATCTGTTGCTTTACAACTTTTGTATACAAATCCATAAACAACTCAAGTGTCTAGAGACACTGTTGTATACCAATTACCAAGAGTCCTTTGTTGACTCTGTTCATCACAAATGCTCACTCATTGAGGAAGCATCAGCATTTATTCTAGTCTAACAATGGTGCTATGTACCCTGGACTAATGCACTTTTGTATCTTTTATTTAGAAGTAGGCAGGGGCATAACCCCAAGCATACTTCTTAGGTACTCAAATGAGTCCTTTGGTAAGGCCTTTGTGAAAATGTATGCAAATTGTTCCTTAGTGTTAATATATTCCAATCTAATTTCTTTCTTTGCAACTTTCTCTTTCAACACATGATACTTTATAGATATGTTCTTAGTCTTAGAATGCAAAATAGAACTTTTAGACATACTTACTATACTTGTGTTATCAGAGTAAATGATGAAAGGTTCTTTGAATTTAATTCCAATATCCTTCATTATCTACTTCACCCATATGAATTTATTATAGTTTTTTGCTACTGCAACATATTTTGCCTCTATAGTACTCTATGAAGTGCAATCTTGTTTCCTGTTATGCCAAGAAACTAGTTTTCCACCAAGAAAGATTGCTCCTCCATTGGTTCTTTTTCTATCATCTATATCTCTAGCCCAATCAACATTAGTATAAGTGCAAAGAGTAAAATCATTACTTCTATCATACCAAGTGCAATAATTAGATGTTCCTTTTAGATATATGAATATCCTTTTTACTGTTGCATAGTGATATTCTTTACAATCAGCCTAAAATCTTGCAACAATTCTAACTGCATTAGTTATATCTAGTGTACTATGATTCAAATCTTTCAATCCTCCAATCATAGATTTGTATTTCTTTTTTTCAATAGTAGGTGTCTCATCCTTGCTTAATAACTTGTGACCAATTACCATAGGAGTTTCAAAAAATTTACAATTTTCTAGTCCAAATCTTTTCAGCAAATCTTTCAAATACTTGGTCTGAGAAATAAAGATACCTGCTTTGTTTTGAGCAATTTTTAATCCTAAGAAAAAAATTATTTCTCATATCATACTCATCTCAAATTCATTCTTCATATCTTCTAAGAATTTGTTACTAGCTTCATCATTTGCTCCAAAAATGATATTATCAACAAACCATTTCTATTTCTTTCAAGTAAAATTTAATATTTGTTGTTCCTTTAATAAATCCAAGCTTTTCTAAGCATTTATCTAACCTTGTATATTAGGTTCTAGGTGCTTTCTTTAATCCATAGAAGGCTTTCTTTAATCTGCAAACCATATCCTTCTCTTCTGTCAAAGGAAAACCTTCTAGCTGCTCAATATAAACTTCTTCTTCAAGTTCTCTATTCAAGAATGTTGACTTAACATCCATTTGATATACCTTGAAATTTTTATTTTCTACATATGCCAAGAACATTCTAATTTCTTCCATTCTTGCTACCAGTGCATATGTTTCCTCACAATCTATTCCTTCTTTCTGAGAGTAGCCTTTGCATACTAGTCTCACTTTGTTTCTTATTACTTTTCCCTGTTAATTCATTTTGTTTCTAAATACCCACTTAGTGCCAATCACATTCTTTTCCTTAGTTCTAAGAACTAATTCCCATGTGTCATTCTTTATTATCTATTGAAGTTCTTCTACCATTGCTTTCATCCAATGATCATCCTTGATTGCTTCATCTACACTCTTTGGTTCTACTTGAGATATTAGGCATAGTTCTTCATTGATTCTACTTCTTGTAATTACTCATTTTTCTTTACTTCTTATTATCTAATCAGCAGGATGATTTCTCATCACATTCTTATTGGGGTGGGAGTTGTTGCTTCAACTCTTATTTCAGGTACTACACTCTATTCTTCTCTTACTTCTTTAGTTTGCACATTATTCTACAAGTCATTGTTAGTCTTGAAAAATAATTTATTACATCTATTGGTCATCCTAGAATAATTATCTTCATCAGAGTTATAATCCATCATCTTTTCTTTGGTGCCAAACTTTTCATCTATTCTCACATTTGCACATTCTACTATAGTTTTTGTTCTATAGTTGAAACATCTGTGAGCTTTACTTTTTAATGAATAGGCAAGAAACATACCTTCATCGCTCCTTGGATCAAACTTACTAATATCATCATCTCTTTTGATGTAGCATCTGCTTTCAAATATTCTAAAATATTTGACCGATGGTGAATATCCAAACTATAAATCATAATGTGCCTTCTCCATACATTTTCTAATTTGTACTCTATTTAGAGTGTATACTATTGTATTGATTGTTTCTCTCCAAAAATTATTTGGTACATCATTCTTGAATAACATAGCTCTTGTTGTTTTAGCAATTGATCTATTTTTTCCTTTAGCAGTCCCATTCTACTCAGGTGAATGAGATGAAGATAACTATATCCTAATTCCATGTTCTTCATAGTAGATATTGAATTCTCTAGAAGTGAATTTTCCTCCTCTATCAAATCTTAAGCTTTTGCTTTTAACTCTAGATTCATTCTCTACTTTGTTTTTGAATATCCTAAATTTATCAAATGCCTCTAATTTTTCTTTAAGAAAAGCTACCCACATTATTCTGGTAAAATCATCAAAAAAATCATAAAACACCTTTCTCCATAGAATCCTCTTGTTCTTGCACAACCACTCAAATCTATATGGACTGATTCCATCTTTTGTGTAGTACCAAACTATTTGCTAGGAAATGAAACTTTCTTCTACTTAACCAAGATAAATTCCTTACAAACAATGTCAGTGGGCTTAATGATCTTAGGTAAATCTCTCACAGCAAGTGTGTCTTTGTCTTTCACAATGTTATCAAAGTTTATGTGACAAAATATTCTATGCAATAACCAACTGTTGTCAACGTTAGCTACTAATTAAATATGTTATTTTGGTAGTGTTCAACTGAAATACATTACCTCTAGCTTTTGTGCCTGTACCAAGAAATTTTCCTTCCTTGTCCTTGATGATACATGTGTTATTACCAAACTGTAATTGGTAACCTTTGTCCATAAGTTTTTCGACACTTAACAAGTTATGTTTCAGTCCATCAACAAAATAAACATCATTAGTATTTAGTTACCATCAAGTGTGATAGATCCAATTCTTGTAATGTGATAGGCTGCATTGTTCCTATCTCTAAAAATCCCTTCATCATTTCTTTTGAATTTAACAAATTTTCTCATATCACCAGTCATGTGATGTGAACAACCACTATCAATGATCCAATCTTTTCTTTCAATGTGTGAAATCAGCATACTTTCTTCTCTAATCTCTTTGTCAAAATCATCCTTCTTTATAGCTATGAATCCCAATTCATCTTCACTTTTACTTTGATTAGATTCTTCTTCTTCTTCTTCTTCTTCATTAGCATATAAGCAATTCCTAGGTCTTCTACATTTGAATCTTCCCTTATACTTCCTTTCTCTTTTATGACACTTAGATGTATAATGATCATATTCATTGCATGTCCAACATTTAAAGATATTCTTACCATTTTTTCCTCTTTCCACAAGAAGAGACACTCCTTGATTTTTTCCTCAACAGGCTTGTTGCTACTAGCAATGTCTCCTTGTGCCTTTGTGTTCTTTGCTAGTCTAGGTTTAACACTTAATGCACTAAATTTTATCTCAACTTTTGTTAATTCTCTAGATTATTTCAGATCAAATTCTACAGCTTCCAATCTACCAAGCAATGTTTCTTTGGTGAAATTTGTAATACATGGTGTCATTAGCCGAATCATCTATGTTATTATCTTGAAAGATGGTGTCAAACTTTTCAAGATCTTTCATATTACTTCATCATCAAATTTATTTCCATGATGAGATGTGATTCCTATAAAAATCTCAAATATTCTGCCAATATAGCTTATTATAGATTCATCTTTCATCATTCTAGCATCTTGAAATGCATAATGCAAATTTTGTAATCTAACTCTTTTTGCATGTGTATCACCCTTATAATTATCTTCTAAATTTTTCCAAATTTCATGAGATGTTTTGATTTGTTTTACCTAACTATACTTACTTTCAAGTAGAGCTGACAATATTTCTTCTCTTACCCTTATGTTGTACATAAATACTTCTCTTTGCTCCTTGGTACAACTTTCAAGATTGTCTTCTTCCACAATATTCTTAGATGCCTTGGTTACAATCCAATATCCTGGACCCATACAAAAGATGAGTCTTCATCTTATTCTTCCATTTGTCATAATTGGTGCCAACAAATTTTAAACTTTCCTTTCTAAACATGTTCGCCATAGATCTCCCAAAGTTGTTAAACTTTTTCTTCAAAGACTTGATGCTCTGATATCAATTGTTAGAAATAATAGTCCACCAAAATGACTAAGAGGGGGGCTGAATTAGTTATTTAAAATATTCATCATCTTTAAACAATCTTAAACATTCAATCAAAGTAAACAATAACCATAAAGAGATGTACATAAACAATTACACTAGATATGTTGACTAGGGAAACTCTTGATTAGAGGGAAAATCTCGATGAGAATGATGCCCACAAGATGATGTACCAATATGAATATTATTTTTTAGAGGATGGACCTGTTAGGAGTCTATTACAATATTTAGTACAAAGAATCCTTGTCAGGAGACTTTGAATCCCTGTCAGGAGTTGTGGAAGGCAACTAAACCCACTATCTAAATAGCTTCAGGATCAAATCAATGAACCCACTATCCAATTGATCTTGGTACTATTCCTTTCAAAATAATAGATATGAGACAAGATTTTACTTCTTCCTCTATCTAGTACATTGCACTCATTCTCCTTCATACCATGCAATCAAATCTGGAACTATATACTTAGTAACAATAACCCTTACGGTCACTTACACGCATTGGTAGGTTATTCTACTCTACTGCTCAATAATTCACAAGTCTCATATGTTCACTATATGTTAAACATAGAAAACATCTTTCCTTTATATCATTCTCAATAATAAATCCTTGAGTAGGCTTCCCACTTAATTATAAAATGTTAATTAATGATTGCACATTTAATTAATGTTGTTGGCTCATAGTTATAAACAAACTTTCACACATGCAACTTCCATACATGTGCACTCTCTGACATCATCAACAACTAGTATATTGTCTCTAGTTAACTATGCAAGCCTTTACTATATTTGTGATGAACTATAATAATCACACAATATGAACTAATTTCTTAATACTTTGTTTCCATACAATTCTCTATAGATCAATCATATCTTTCATACATTGTCAAATTAGGTTCTTTGCACTTGCCCTTGTAACAAATACACACTCTAGTATGCACTAGAAACTACACATAATTAGATAAGTAATATAATTTTCTTAATACAAAAATCATAGTCTGCTACTCTATCAGTCTTTTACAAACTTGTTACTATGTTGTCATCAATGACAAACATAGTCATGAATACATTATATCAATGTTTTGCAATGTTCCCCCATAGCATTAGCACTCATGCTAACAATTTCTTGATCAAAAATAGAGATGAACAAACACATTATTTTTGGTTTATGCCCTACTTGCATCCATTTTTTCATGGAGATAAGTAGCAATACATTGCAAAATTACCACCAAAAAAGAACAAACCATCAAGCAACCTTTCTGTGTAAAAGAAAGATAATTTTATAATATCTCTATGAAGATTTTTCCCGCATAGGATTTATTTTCCTTATGATGAGGGATCATGTATCCCTCAAGCATGCATTAAAATCCAAATTGTTGGAAATACAATAGGGAAGTAAAATCTGAGAGGGGGGGTTGAATCAACACTTAAAACTTTTACCCTCCAAAACTATTCACCACACATCCATCTCACAATCTATGCATATAAACTAAAATACCAAATTAAGCATATACATCCATAGCTTTAAAGTAAAATATTCAACACATGTATGACACAAGGTATTTGGTTACAAAGAAACCCTCCAAGGAGAAGGTAAAGTTGGGGTGGGGATGACACCCACAAATCTTCAAAACTATGGTAGTAAAGTGTATCTAATGAAGGTTACAATATTTGATCATGACACATGATCTACCCTGTGAAAGGTTTTCCCTATTAAAGCCTTACAAGATTGTTAGATCTTACCCTGTTAATGGATTTAAACACCCTTCTATATGTGTGCCCAATAAAAGGACTTTAACTTACAATGAAATAAACAACCTATTAAAGGATTTACTATAGACTGTTAAGACTACTCTATTAAGAGATTTAACTAATTCACCTATTAGAATGTCTCAGCAATGATTCTGCGGTTAGCACTCTATTGCTTGATGTTAGATCACCTCTATATTGGTGTGTACTTGATCCTATATGATCAGAATTATCTTTGGTGTCCTCTAATTCCTTTCCTTTGTTCTCCTTTAACTAATTATGCTGTGTAACTCAATTCATAACACCTTAATCACCACAAATGCTATGTTTGTGCATGCAAAACTCATTTCAATTCTACTTAGAATTATTTTTAAAGTTTAGGGTTTGTCTTCTTTAAGAAGACCTAGGTGACTTAGGGTTAGGTATGAATCAATGGTAGTGATTCACACATATTTTCACTTAAACATTCTCTTTTTTTTATTGGATACATGTAATGCATAGCAATTCACAATTAATATTCATCCTTATCAAAAAATATTATAAATCAATCCTTAAGTTAGCCCAAAAAATAGTTTACATAGAAGTTTGTACCATTACAAAGAACTATGTCAAAATTGTGTAATTCAACACTTGAAGTCCCTGATGCTCCACATCAACTACAACTTCAATATTGTCACTCAGAATTTTAATGAATTGGCATGCACTATCTTCTCGGCACTTGAATCACTTAGCACATACTATCTACTCAACATCTACGTGACTTGGCACTTGAGTGGCTTGGCATATACTATCTGACAACTTATGCTTGACATGTATTACTTGTTCGGCATAAACAAAGTAAATGACTTAAGTATATTGTCACTCATATGTCATAACCAATCTGAAATTAACACAAATATGAGACCCAAGTGATGAGTAGTGTGCAAATTTAATGGTAGTTTAGTACAATCATATGCTATTGATCATTCTCTCTTTTTAATTGTGCTTTGAGTAAGGAGTTAGGATATTTGGGTCCAATATTTGCAAATTCTCCTAGCTAAATATTATGAGTGAATACATGGTAGAGGCCAATAATGGATTGATTTTATTAAATGGTCATGTTGAGGTGTAGGTGGAAAAGAGTGTAGTTTGTTTCTCATATATGGAGTGTCTATCCATAATATCCAAGGATGATATACACAAATTTTTGGGTTGAGGTGTTAAAAATATTGAAGACTACTTTGAGCTCCTATATTTTAACTAATCACTTGGGAAAAATAAACCATGTTTTAGTCAAACACAGGTGCATAGGCCTCCTATCATGTAGGATATGGCCTCCTATATTATTCTTCATTGTACACATTATTATTGTTTGTGGTTCTTGTAGAGTGGTTATGATTATAGTTGATGCATAATTGATCTCATCCAGTATTTTATACAACTCTACCACCTTAGTGATAATGATAAGAATTCTATAAAATGTGCTTTTAGCTTGCAAAACAACCATAATTTTTTAGGCAAAGTTTGGTTTTTCATAATTCAAATTATTGAAGATTCAACTCATTTATTTTGATAAATTCTTCTTAAGAAGGCCCTACCTTCCTTAATAGAAAAAACACCAAAACTCCCTAATTCTATATTAATGTGATTCAGCTCTACAAACAGTGGAAAATCCCATGACTATATGTAATTAGAGCCACAATCATTGCTAGTGTGATCTAATCTTTATTGTAATGTCAAAATAGATTCAAACTATTAGATTTTTTATATTTTTGTTAAGAATGATAGATAATTTATAACAAAATAATGCTAGTTTCGGACTAGATGTAAAAGTTTGTGCATTTTTTACGTTATAATTTATAATGGAGAGGAGCCATGTCATAAAAGACTAACATCAGGTGTTTTATAGACTAGCCAGTCTTTCTCTTATTTTACTCTCTTTCACAATTCTCTTTTAATTTGTTGTTCCCTTCTTAATGCAATTCAACAATCAAGTTTGCATTGTAGGTTCTTGTGTATTGTATATTAATGTATAACTTGCAATGTTCAATTTTATAATGGATGATAGGGAATGAATATTATCTTTCATAAGTCAAAATAACTTGATTTGAGATTTCCAAGTGAAATCCATTGCTTAAAAATAGTTATTTAAGCCACAAAGCTTTCCATTTCATCACCTCAAATAGTCCATGCACTATTTTCCATTTTGTCATCAATGGTGGAACAAGTAAATTGACTACTTGTGCTTCTTGTTCCTTTGCGCCCATCCTGTCATATTCTTTACATGTAATAATAACTGCGATATACCTAGATTAGAAATAGTAGTCATTATAGCATCAGTTTTCCTTTAAATGGTTTTGAATTGTTTGGATATCAAATCAATCTCCAGAATATCCAGATTTTTGTTGCTCCCACAAGAATGCCTATAGATATATTATTTCACCTCCATTACATCACATCTACCACTATTCAAAAAATAACACTAGATAAAACCATTATAGCTACATTATAGCTCTATTACTTTAATCAAAACAAGAATTTTTGTTTGGGTACATCTGGTAGATTGACTAGTATACATTCAGGATCATCTAATTTAGTAAAATCAACACTATTTCATAGTTAACAATCCTGATGATTGGTAAATTAATAATTTTGATCTAAAACATGTATATGAAAAATAAAGATGGGATTTTTATCTAGATGTTTCAAATAGAAAATGTCACCTAATCCTCCACCCAAAACATCGTGAATGCTCGGTCTATTAAAGAGCCAAGAAAAATCCTTATTAGAACCCTTATGGTTTGAATCCATAATACATACCTCATTGTAGTGTTTCCAATTTGAATACCATCGTAAGAGGACCCCACAACATTATTACCTTAATGTGAAATGGGTGCAACCTTATGATTAGATTTTTTGTTGCAATAATCTGAATAGGTGTCACACCTTGGTATCTTGTTTTCATCCTATCCAATAGGCTCATCCATGGTTGTAACCATTTCCACTTTCTGATCAACATGTTGACTCAATGGCATGGTATGAATCATTGGATCCAAAGTTGTTTCTTCATTAGAATACCCACCTAATGACTAATTTGGGTATTCATTGTGATCACTTCTATGTTACAAGCTAGAAACAAGTGATTCACCCTTGTTTGGTATACCAAGAATTGTGTGAAAGGAAGTATATCCTATATCTCTTAAGGAAGAGAGAAATACTTGTCATAGCTAGTAATTATCACTTTATTTTTTGCTGAGACACAAGGGCTCTTCTAAGTTGTTTCTTTCTATCCCTCTTTATTTACATAAAACCATTCCATAATGTGCAATTCTACTACCCATAACCAAAACTAAAATTGAACTGAAATGATAATAACTTCTCTTTAGCCTACAAGCTAGAAAGATCATGCGCTTATACCACTAAAAGATCCCTTGCCAAATTCAGCCTCAAAATTAGAGACTCAAGGAACTTTGTTAAATACATTGCAAACAATATTTCTGCATGTTGTTTCAATGTTTTAGTCTATTAAAGATGGCTTGAAATGATGTCAAATGTATTATAAATGCTCTCAAATTGTTACTAATATGTCTATGTAAAGAACCATAATGCAAATGCAATTTTTTTTTTACTTTTGAATGCATATAGATGATCCACACTATGTAAATATACAAGTAGACATTAATACAAATAGTTTTCATGCAAACTAAATATGAGAGAGATAACTTTTGACATTTAAACACCTTGTGACTGAAATAATGTCAGAATGCAATAAAATTGATTATATAGTGAAATGACAGGAAAAATGTCACCTTTTGGTTTACAATGATTTATTTGATGTAATTACCAAACTCCATAAATTCCTATCAAAATGATGAACATTGAATTGAACCATGCCAAACATGCAATACTTTATTAAATTCCATCTGTTAATATGTTGCAACTTCATTCAAATATTTATTGCAATTGAAGGGCACAATACATTTTGGTATGAGATATTTAGGGAATGATGAATTGCTGCTATAGGGAATTGTGGGTTTTGACTAGGTGGGAGATACAAGTGATAGGAAGAGGATGTTAGGATATTGTTTTAGAATATGACTTGTCTAACAATGATATGCTACTTAGTGTAAGTCTAGTTCAACTTTTAAAAGTTTTGTTTTAGATAAACTATTAAATACTAAATGCCTACTTATTTTCTAGACATCGACATGAGGTAATGATTAATTTTCATTTTTTTCATGTAAGCTTTAAATAATAGTAGTGCTTGATATGAAGTTTCAAATTTTCTTAGTTAAGTTGTGTACTGGCAAGACCATGAGAATGATGATGCAGGGGACGAGGAAGAAGATGTTGATGATGAGATTGTAGACATTGAAACTCTTAATTATGATGATTTTGAAAGTGTTTCAAAACTACAAAAGACTCAATGCTATATTGATATCATGCAAGTATGTGTACAAAAAATATAGAATATATGAAAATAAAATAAGCATATAACCATTGAAAACTAAATAAATCCTACAATATTGTGAATTTGGATTAACCATCTAAAATTGGAGTTGGCATAATAATTTCCCAAGTGAGAAAATCATTTTGTATAAGATTATTGGATTAAATATGATTCTAGAAAAAGTGAGATTTATCCTTGATATGGAGCCCCCTACGGATGTCACTGGACTCAACTCTTTCTTGGACACATTAGGTACTTCTAGAATTTCATTAAGAACTTTGTATAAAAATCTTATTGGTTGGATAAGTTGACTCGAAATGGAAAGCCATACGCATGGCAGATTGCACAAGGAGAGGCCTCGAAGGAGCTCAAACAAGGCTAGTGTGTATGCCCATTTTGATTGAATTGGCACAAGTATTTATAAATTAGAGGCATCCACATGAACATAGAAATCCTTGTGCCAATTCAAATATGAAAAAATAGGTATACTACTCGAAGGCCTCTCTTTGTTCAATCTCCCATGCATATGGCTTGCCATTTTGAGTCAACTTATCCAACCAATAGGATTTTTATGCAAAGTTCTTCATAAACTTTTGGAAGTACCCAATGTCCAAGAAAGAGTTAAGTATAGTGACATTTGTAGGGGGCTCCATATCAAGGATAAGTCTCATTTTTCTGGAATCTTCAATCCAATTTTCATTTTTTTTAAAACAAAGTAGGTTGCTAAAAAATTCAACCAATGCTAGTATGAATCTATCACAATTTTGACCAAACTTGGTTGAATTTTTTACCAACTCATCAACCAAGATGTTGTCATGGGTTTGGCATCCTAGTCAATCAAGGATTATAATTGGTTGAAATTTTGACCAAACTTGGTCAAATTTTTGACCAACGTATTGACACTATTTCTCATTGGCAAAGATGACATTTTTGACAAAATTGTGTATCAATATTTCAAAGCTCAGAGGATTTGGCCAAAATTTAGATGACAAAAATAGAGACGAAACTATTGGTCAAAAATTTGACCAATATGAGTCAAAAATTTGACAATTTTTGGTCAAAAATGAATCAAAATGTACTAGTGCAAGAAGATTGAGGAAGGAATAGCCATTCTTGTAAGAAGAGAAAAAGATGGTAAGAAAATATTTAAATTTTGGACTTTTGATGAATTTGGTCATTATGCATCTAAGTGTCCTAAAAGAGAGAAAAGGTATAAGGGAAAGTTCAAACCTAGAAGAGAGAGAGATAGAAATTGTGTGTATGCAAATGAAGATTAAGAATCTAATGAGAAATGTTAGAGTAAAACTGATGATGAATTGGGATTTGTGACTACCAAAGAAGATGGTCTTGATAGAGAAATTAGAGAATAAAGAGCTCTAATTTCCCAAGTGGAAAAGAAATCTAATTGGATAATAGACACTAGTTATTCACATCACATGACTGGTGATATGAATAAGTTTGTTAAGTTCAAGAATCATGATGGAGTTATTGTTAGAGTTGGTAACAATGCATCTTGTCATATAATAGGAATTAGATCCATTACTCTTGATGGTAAAACTAATACTGATGATGTTTATTTTGTTGATGGATTGAAGCATAACTTGTTGAGTGTTGGATAGTTGGTGGACAAGGGTTATTAGCTACAGTTCACTCGAAAGACCTCCATTATCAAAGACATAGATGGTAAGATGATTGGAACTAACACTAGATCCATAGCCAATGTATTTCAATTGAATCCTACTAAAATGACATGTTTGGTAGCTAAAGTGGATAACAATTGGTTATGGCATAGAAAAAATTTTCACATCAACTTTGATAATATTGTCAAGGTTAGTAGCACTTTTGTAGTCAGAGACTTGTCTAAAATTACAAAGCCTACTAATGTTGTGTGTAAGGAATGTATTTTGGCTAAGCATAAGAAAGTATCATTTCCTAGCAAGAAGTTCACTACCACAGAGAAGTTGGAGATCATTCACACAAATCTGAGTGGTCCCTCTAGAACAAGAGGATTCTATGGTGAAAGGTATTTTATGATTTTTGTTGATGATTTCACTAGAATGATGTGGGTAGCACTTCTTAAAGAGAAATCTAATATTTTTAGAAGTTTAAGATATTTAATAATAGAGTTGAGAATGAATCTGGTGTTAAAATAAAGTGCTTGAGATTTGATAGAGGGGGGAAATTCACCTCTAGAGAGTTTAACATATTTTATGAAGAGAATGGAATCAAAAGACAACTATCTTCACCTAGAACACCTAAGAAAAATGGGATTGCTAAAAGAAGGAATAAGTCAGTAGTAGAAGACGCAAGAGAGCTGATGTTTGAGAATGATATTTCTAACACATTTTGGAGAGAATCGGTCAATACAAAAGTATACACTCTAAAGAGAGTGTAGATTAGAAAAGGTATGAACAAGACACCTTATGAACTATGGTTTGGTCATTCACCATTAGTTAAGTATTTCACAATATTTGGGAGAAAATGTTACATTAAGAGAGATGATGACATTGGTAAGTTTGATCCAAGAAGTGATGAAGGTATATTTCTTGGTTATTCATTAAAAAGAAAGGCATATAGATGTTTTAACTATAGAACTAAGACAATAGTTAAATGCACAAATGTAAGGATTGACAAAAAGTTTGGAACTAAGGAAAAGATGGTAGAATATAATTTAAATGGAAAAGAAGATAATTCTAGAATTGTTAGACAGAATGCTAAAGTTTTCTTTGAGACTAACAATGATTTGCATAATTATGTGTAGATCCATGATCCAAGTTTCTTTTAGACTAATAGAGAAAAAGAAGTACATTCCATGATTGGAGATTTGTAGTATTTGACTCACACCAGACTAGATATAGAAAATGCAGTTCAGATTGTAGCTAGATTTTAAGTTGATCCTAAGGAATATCATTTTGTAGTAGTGAAGAGAATATTCAAATATTTGAAAGGGACATCTGACTATGGAATTTGGTATGACAAATTGAGTGATTTTACTCTATGTGCATATAGTGATGCAGATTGGGATGGTAGTATGGATGATAGAAAGAGCACCAGTGGTGGAGCATTCTTTCTTGGAGGAATATTGGTTTCTTGGTTAATCAAGAAGCAAGATTGTATTTCATAGAGTACTACTGAGGTAAAGTATGTTGTAGTAGCAAATAACTATAATCAAGTTATGTGGATGAAGCAGATGTTGCAGGATATTAAAATTCATTTTGAAGAACCTATTATCATTTATTGTGATAACTCAAGTGTAGTGGGTATTTTTAAGTATTTGGTATTACATTCAAAGACCGAGCATATATCTATTAAGTATCATGTGTTGAGAGGGAAACCAAAAGAAAAGGATATCAAATTAGAGTATGTGAGTACTAAAAATCAGATTGCATATATCTTTACGAAGCCTTTGCCTAAAGATAAATTTAAGTACTTAAGAGGTATGATTGGGGTTATGCCCCTACCTACTTCTAAGTAGATGATGTAGAAAGTGCATTAATCTAGTGGTACAAAGCATTATTGTTAGCCTAGATTGAATGTCGATGCTTCCCATATGGGGGAATATCTGTGATTATCTAAGTCACTAAGGACTCTTTGGTATTGAGTAGTATATTTGGACACTCGAGCTAGTTCTAAACTTGGAGCAGCATATTAGAAATTGATATTTATCAATTGGTATGTAGTAACATTGAGATTGAGGTCCATGAAAATGATGTCAATGGGGGAGAATATGCATTGAAAAACACATCTCTTTGTTGATCAAATAAGTAAGATTGACAAATGAGTTTCAACACACTTAACCATCTTCACTATATATGTTGAGTATACAATGGAAGTCAAGCCAAAACTCTAATACATGTTGAGTTGCAAATAGTGCCAAGCAAAGCAGAAGTTAATAGGTGCCGAGTAGAATAGGAATTCCATAGGAGCCGAGTAATCAGGAAACACAGTGGATGTCGAGTAATCCAGAATAGATGGTGTCGAGCATCAGTATTACTTCATGTGCCAAGAAATGTAGGATCAACATGAAAGTTTGTGCAATCGCAAGCTAAGATGTGAAACGGTTATGCATGACTCATGATAGGATAAAAGGATAAGATCAAATCCTCACAAATGCCTATGCAATCCTCATGCAACCAATCAAAAAATTAGAGACTGTATGCAACCAATAGGTGAATTTCAAGGGTTTGAACGAGAACATTTGAATCAAGGATGCATGATGAACCACTAATATTTATAGCGGAGTCTTGACACCATTGAAAAAAGAGAGAGATAGAGGAGTCCTGAGAAGAAGGAAAAGTAGATCCCATTATTAAGGTCATTGCAGAACATTGGTGTCAAAGATTTAGTGGAAAGGACAACATTTACACATCTAATTGATCAGAATAGAATAAGGAACATAATCAAAAGATTAGATCTAGCAGAGATTAGTGATAGAAGAGCATATCAAGTACCTGAGATTAGCATCAAAGATTGCATTAGATCAGGTGCATTATTCTAATACTCTATCACAATTATATTAGGAACTTGGAAATCCCATGGATTTGGGTAGGTTTAATAACCTTATGTAAATCCTCTAATAGGGTGACATTCTAAGTTGAATGTTCTTAAGTCCTCTAACAAGGCACACTCCTGATAGGGTGTAGAAATCCTTTAACAGGGTCACATTTAACAGTGTATTGTAGCCTTTAACAAGGCAAACCATTAGAAGTGGTTGAAATCAATTACTGCAATAATTTTGTGGGTATCATCCCCATCGTAGTTTTAGCTTCTTATTCATGGAGGGTTTCTGGGTCATCAAAATATCAAGTGTTATGTGGTGATGCATGTTTGTTTCTCATAATTGTTTAATGTTTATATGCATGTATGTTAATTCCAATTATATGTTATTAAGGGTTTAAATCAAAAGAAAAGGTTAGTACTTATAATTCACCCCCCCCACCCCCCCCCCCCCCCCCCCCCCTCTCAAAAGAACTCTTCCCATTAAGACATTCCAACAATTGGTAGCAGAGCCTATTTCTCTCAAGAAGAAGCCTAATAGCTTGGAGGAAAAGATCTGAAGATGGAAGTCTTCAAACTTGGGAAGATCATTGAGAACCAAGTGATTGATGTGCATCTTGCTCTACACAAGGTAGAGGAAGCTAGAGAGGAATTAAGAAAATCCTTTAAAAGAAGGAAGGAAATAGCTATAGCCAAAAATGATATTCACTACAAGGAGATTGACACCACACAAGTATTTGCCAAAGGAGATTCCAAAAATTTGATGCAACAATAGCAAAACTAATGGAGAAAAATAGAGTACAAGTAGAAGAGATAAGTCTCTCAAGATGGAACATGAATCACAAGCCATAATGTTATGTGAAATCACTGAGCAAAAGAAAAGAGCAGTTGAGGATGGAGTCATGCTTGAAGATGACAAAATAAATCTTGCAAACAAACTTGAAGAAAAGTCTGTTGAACTAACAAGGATCTCAAAAATGTAGATGGATACACTTGCCCAACTGATGAACCTTCATCATGAACTCAATATGAAAGATATTGAGATCTCTACTTTGAGGATGCAAAATGAACAACTACAGAATGAATTAGAGAGAGAAAAATAAATAGTAGAGATTCATCTCAACAAGTCAAGTGAAGCTATCAAGTACTTTGAACAATTGCCAAAATCTCCAAGATCAGCCCATGATACATCAGGACTTGGATACATTAGCACTGAAGTTGGCGAATCATCGAAGAATGTTGAGCAAAGAAGTGACAAATATAAGGATTTTAAACCTACTTTCCATTACTATAATAAAAAGGGGCATTCTACTAATGTTTGTAGGAGTAGAAGGATGAATCAGCTAAACATACCCAAAAGCAAGGGTTGCTATCACAAGTGCAACATACAAGGTCACATGACACAAGATTGCAGATCTAAAGTCACAAAGACGCAAAGATTTGATGGACACTACCATAATTCCAAGAAGAATGGACATAGAGCCTTTGAATGTAGATCAAAACCTATGTGGACACCAAATCAGCATGTAAGGAGGGACAACTATGTACACGATTACAATTGGGACTACAATACAAGGCAAAGCTATCACTATTGTCAAGAGTATGGACATATACCCTAGAACTACATAAGAACACACTTCAAGGGGAACTATAAAAGATGGTTGAACCAAACTACTTGCTTTAGTTGATTGAAAATTGGACATGTCAGCGGGAATTATCCAACAAAGGCCAAGGTACCCAAGACTGAAGTAAATAAGGGCAAAGAAAAGGTTGATGTGGAACACATTAGAATAGACATGAAGAAGACATGGCAAAAAAAAGATGAACCAAGTACATCCAATGAAAGGGTCACTTCACCCAAGAGGTCAAGTGGTCATATCTCATCCAACTAATCACAAAATGAGCCTATGATGTTGATACATATAAGGAAGTATCATACATCAGCCCTAAACCATGATGAAGCACTGCAAAGTATAAATTTGCATAAGATAAGATGATAAGACAAAACTAGAATGATAATGTCGAGTTTTCTTTGGTTGCCAAGTGAAACTGCTTTGGCAGTCGAGTTAAGAAGTTTAGTGGAAGTCGAGTAAAACTGCAGTGGTTGCCAAGTTATTAAAAAAGTTAGTAGATGCTGAGTGAGAATAGCTACCAAGTAAAATGGAGTGGATGTCGAGTTTAAAACCTTTGGAAGCTTAGTGATAGGTGAAGTTACAAAAATGCATTAAATGCAAGGTTTTGAGTCACTGAAATGTGAAAAATGATTCATTTTGAGCTATTTAAACAAAAAGTGATTACCAGGAGCACAATTGAGCAATTTTCATGCATTCAACCAGTGATTTCTAGTAATTCAGCATCTACCCAAGTGATTTAAGCATTTAACTAGGTATTTCCTTCAGGTGCCAAGTTGTACAGTTTGAGAAATTTATTTTAAACATCAAACCCTAGTTTGGTTTAAAATGGCATCTAATTCAAAGTCCACCAAAGGGAAGGAAAGCCATGAGATTTAGATTGTTAGTAACAAGGTTAAGCAACTTGAATTTAGGCCAATCCTAGAAGTTGCATATAAAAATGATCTTGTTGGTGCCCTATCTACCATCCTTGAAAAAGTTGTTATGGTTTCGGATGTGTGAAAGAGTTATAACTACAAAATAGGAGCCATAGGAGACTTGGAAATCTTTAATGCCTTTGACAAACTTTGTGACAATGGTATATTAAAGGATGAATTTTCAATCATAGAGAAGAAGTGTTTAACCAAAGCCCTAGTTTTCCCAATTGTATTCAAAACTGAGTGGCTACACATAATACTTAGCAAAATCCATGATGGATCATTTTGGTTAGAGAAAGGACCAGTTAAAATTACTAAGAAAATGGTTCATAGGGTCACAAGTTTTCCAACCCTAGATCAGCCCAAGACACTTAGAAGTGACAAAAGGGAAAACATTGAGAAAAAAAAGGAGCAAAATGGAATAACAGAGGCTTGACCATAGACACCATTACTGAACCCCTTCTAGATTTTGTTGTGAGGATCATATCACACAAATTTTATCAATCTAGTAGGTTGAATAGTGTACCCTGCATAGTAGTGGATGTGGCATATAAGCTTGTAAAGAAAGACCACACCTATGACCTCGTAGAGCTCATGTTGCAAAAAATAAATGAAAATCTTGGAGAAATAAGAAAATCCAAGGGGGCACAATGCAAATTTGGGTCATTGTTAGTTTGTATGCTCTTCTATGTGATGAAAGAATTCCCTTCATTTGGCAAAGTCAACTAGAGTCAGAATAAAATAATTGTTGATTAGATAAATGATTTTATTGCACAAATGGGAGACAGTTTTGATGATCAAATGACTATATATTTTGATAATTTCAAGAATGCAATGAAAAGGAGAATGAGGATACAAGTTTCATTGGTAGAAAAACATATAAATGACATATTCTTTCTTGTTGATATTTACTAAACTTATATCCAAGTAGTCCTTCCAAGAGCAAGATGGCTCAGACCATTGGGATATGAGCTTGATGTGGATCAAGCTTATGTAGCTATTACAATATTACTTGCAAAGAAGATGGATAAGACTACAAAGGCATTTGGAACATATGACACAATCAGATCAAGAGTTGTTTTAGAACTCAAAACAACCACAACAGTCAAGAAGAAGGAGAAGCTAGCAAAAAAGATAAAGAAGAAATTTGGTGTTGAAGAAACAAGTGCAGCAAGAGAAGCAGAAGAAATTAGTGGAGATGAAGAGGAAGGTGATTATAAGAAAGACAAAGATGAGAGTGTCAAGGAAGAAGAAGCCAAGGAAGCACCCATCAAAAGAAAATTCATCAAAAGGAAGGCAAAGACGCCTCTTGCTCCTTAGCCTAAACCAAAGAAAGCCGCCATGCCAACACCCAAGAAGCCAACAACTAGAGCTACAAAAAGGGCCTCCACACAAAAAGCCAGAGAGGAAGCCACAAAGAAGAAAGCAACCAAGAAGGCACTGGAAGAGCCAAGAAAAAGAAGAAGATATATGGCTCAACTTGATACTGATGAGAAAGATCAGATTGAAAAGGTAAGTCATCCTCCTAAGTCTTCAGTTGATACATTATGTGAAAAGATTAGGAATGGAGACTTAAGTGTCATGAAAAAGATTGATTTCAATAAGTTCACCAAAGAGGAACAAAATAGGATAGAAGAATCAGTCTATGTAATGATGGCATAGTTCAAATATACACCTCTTGAATTAGATGGACAACTGCCAAAGGAATTCTCTAAAATTGTAGAAGATAGATGGCATTTTTGTCTAAAAATGGAGAAGGAGATGAGAGAATCAACCCTAGCAAGCTTACTACCTAATTTGACAAGGGAACAAGTAACTAAAGTAGTCAAAAGGCATAACACTAGGTTTACACCTAAGTATAGGGCATTCTCCATTCTCCAAAATAAAGTTGAAGAAGTTGTACAAAGAACCACAAGATCGTGGAAGAATTTGTATAAGAAAACTGAAGATGTCTTTGAAGAAGAGTACAAAGAAGAAGCTACTACAAAGCCAGAAGAGAGAAGAAAGAGGAGAGAAGAGAAGACAAAAGTAGAGAAAAAGGTTGAAGAGGAGGAAGGAAAAGATGAAGATAGGGGTACTAATAGGCAGCAAGACCAAAGTGTGCAAGACACACAACTACCACCTCCTAGCCCTCCTCACTCTTCCATCACACTTGTAGAAATCATAAAGATTAAGGATGTTACTGACACAACAAGTCAAAACATCAACCCATTAACTATAGAGGATCTCACTAAGATCCTTTACCAAACAACTCTTCAAACACAATTGTGTACAAGTCCCATAATGGTCAGTGTTGATGAGCTCCAAAATTCAAAAGATAAAATCAAGAAAGGTGAGGTGCCACAACAAGAACCACCTCAAATCACTCAAACTACTAGACTTTGATTTTTGCCACCTCCATCACCACCAAGAATAGCCATGCAAGCTCATTAGGAGCCAAGTACAACAACATGAGAAGTCACAGGTACACCAGTACAGATAACAAGTACACCCCCAGTAGTAGTGGTACAAGAAGAGGATAAGGATGAAACACAAGATAAGGAGGAGTCTGCAATACAAACTTTGGTTGAATTGTCAAAAAAAAGAACTCCTATCAAACCAGTTTAGAAGTCGAGTACTAACATTTTGACTATACAAGTCAGTACACCAAGCTCAAGTTCTACTAGGGTAGCCAGGACCATTCATTATGGTATTCCTGAGCTCGATGAAGAAATTCAAATACCCTATTATGATTCAAGCACTTTAACTGAAGAAAAGATGAATTAAATACAAAGTGCATTGGACAAAAGAAGGAGGCAAGAGGCAATGAGGAAAGACTTCAAATACAAGCAAGCAATGAATGAGATCAAAGATATATTCATGGATGTATTCAACCTACAACCTCCAGATTCAAGCAGGCCAATCCTTGAGCAACTATCTAATATAGTTGACCAAGTGAATAATGAAGACCATGATACTAATGTAAAACTCATGGAATAGTCAGAAAAGAAGTTTCTAGGCAAGGTCAACCAAAAGATAGCTAATAATATTATTTTGGGATAGGTTGACCTAGCCAAGAAATTGTATAAGGTAAAGATTATACTAGGGAATATCTTTTCCCTCTATAGAAAATTGTGTGATTTTTCCAGGTTCACACAAGAAATAAATCCAAAAAATTTGAAACTTGAGAGAAAACTCAAGCTCTCTAGTATGAAACTACCCCCAAATCCTACACAGAGTGTGAAGCAATTTTCTCAAACACTTCACACTCAAAGGGAATTAGTTGCATTATCAGCAAAAGAGGTCACTATTAAAGAAAAGCTAATGCAAATACAAGCCTCAATTAATCTTCATTTGGAAGTATTACACAAGGAGAAAATGTATGCAAAATAGTCCTAAAGAAGGATCCAAACATTTCTACACATGAAGAACTTGTTGATCTAGCAACAGAGCTTGCAATCCAACACAAGTCATTAGATATTACACTAAATAACTAGGATGCATCTCTCAAAATTCTCCTTGAGGTAAATTAAATAGTTTTGACCAAGCATGGCATTACCATTTAGAACCCTTTGACATAAGTGTCAAAAAGGGGGAGATAATACTCTAACGGGGAGTTATATTAAAGGAGAATAAATTTAAGGGGAGCACAATTCAATTGAAAATTTTTGAAATTTTGATCAGCTTGAAGTTGAATGATTGTAAATAGCAATAAAGGAGTGAAGGGACATGCACATTTTGGTAATCACATAGAGACAAGGTCATCAAATAGATTTGATACAACAAACAGGATCAGAAGGCAAGAACAGGTCAAAAATAGAGAACATCAGGAACAATGGCACAATTTTCATTACATAATAAGGCATAAACAACATAGGAGGAATCATAAGTTAAGTATTTTTTACACTAATGTCAAAGGCGGAGATTATTGATCAAATAAGTAAGATTGACAAATGAGTGTCAACACACTTAACCATCATCACTATACATGCCAAGTATACAATGGAAGCCAAGCCAAAACTCTAATACATGTCGAGTTATAGATAGTGCTGAGAAAAGTAGAAGTTAATAGGTGTCGAGTAGAACAAGAATTCTATAGGAGTCGAGTAATCAGGAAACACAGTGGATGCCGAGTAATCTAGAATAGATGGTGATGAGCATCAGTATTACTTCATGTGCCAAACAATGCAGGATCAACATGAAAGTTTGTGCAATCACAAGCTAAGATGTAAAATGGTTATGCATGACTCATGATAGGATAAAAGGATAAGATCAAATCCTCACAACTACCTATGCAATCCTCATGCAGCCAATCAAAAAATTGGAGACTGAATGCAACCAATAGGTGAATTTCAAGGGTTTGAGTGGAAACATTTGAATCAAGGATGCATTACGAACCACTAATCTTTATAAGGGAGTCTTGACACCATTAAACAAAGAGAGAGATAGAGGAGTTGTGAGAAGAAGGAAAAGTAGAGCCTATTATTAAGGTCATTGCAGAACATTGGTGTCAAAGATTTAGTGGAAAGGGTAGAATTTACACATCTAGTTGATCAGAAAAGAACAAGGAACATAATCAGTAGATCAGATGTAGTAGAGATCATTGATAGAAGAGAAGATCAAGTACCTAAGATCATTATCAGAGATTGCATTAGATCAGGTGTATTATTCTAATACTCTCTCACAATTGTATTAGGAACTTGGAAATCCCATGGATTTGGGTAGGTTCAACAACCTTATGTAAATCCTCCAATAGGGTGACATTCTAAGTTGAATGTTCTTAAGTCCTCTAACAAGGCACACTCCTAATAGGGTGTAGAAATCCTTTAACAAGGTCACATTTAATAGTGTGTTGTAGCCTTTAACAAGGTAGGCCTTTAATAGGGAAAACCATCAGAAGTGGTTGAAATCAATTGCTGTAGTAATTTTGTGGGTATCATCCACACCCCAGTTTTACCTTCTTATTCCTAGAGGGTTTCTGGGTCATCAAAATATCAAGTTTTATGTGGTGATACATGTTTGTTTCTCATGATTTTTTAATGTTTATATGCATGCATGTTAATTTCAATTATATGTTATTAAGGGTTTAAATCAAAAGAAAAGGTCAGTACTTTTGATTTTGCACTCTTCCCATTAAGACATTCCAACACTCCTAAGGTATGGGGGAGAGCATCTCTTGGGCATGGAGGAAAGATATCTCTTTAGAGATATTTTGAAAGATTCATGAAAGGAAGTAGGAATATTCATTTGATGTATTGTGAATTTTTTAGTGTGATGTAAAAAATTGATGTCTAAGAAGAATGAGTATGCACCTGTTGTGCACCTTTTTTTTTAGATTCTTTTTAGCATGTGGACAACTGATGTTGGTCAACATGAGCAGTAGAACAAAGTTTGGTATTCTTGGAACTTAGATGGTTTTTTCATATATTTTGTCATCAATGTCAAAGAGGGAAATTGTTAGCATGAACGATGATGATACTACATTTGGGGAGTATTCTAAGCATTGTAGAGTGTTGACATGTTGCATTTAGGACTATGTTTGTCATTGATGTCAACATAGCACAATTTGTGTAAAGACTAGTTGAGTAATAGATAGAGATCTTGGTGGTACAGACAATGGTTTGATTATTTGGTGATGCAAAATTATGGACATGTTTAGCATAGTGTGTTGATGATGTGGTTAAGTGTGCAAAGTCTAAGTTGAAGATATATGAAATTTGAACCTAATTTATAGAGAGTGGTTTAGAGATAGAGTATTGGGAAAGTAGTTCCTAATGTTTTTTTTGCTAGGTTACATTTGAGATGCAATAAGAAGATTTGTAGTCATGCAGTGATAGAGGATAACTATCTAATGACATCAGTGAGTATGCAATCCTTAGTATCACATGAGTGAATTTTCGTATAGACTATGAGCCGATAGTGCTATTATAATTGTAATTAATTAATTATCTTATTATAATTAATTAAGAAAGCCCCAAGGCTGACTCAAGGAATTATTATGAAGATATGGTATAAAGGAAAGATGTTTTCCTTGTTTTTAATGATGTATGAAGTCTTGTGATCATTGCATGAAGCGTGAAGTTTTGACAAGAAGTAGATTGCTTATTGAATGCATGTAAGAAATCCAAGGGATTATTGGATATAATATTTGTGATCTAGTTATAAGATAAAAAGGAGAAAAAGTTTGGTTGATAGGACAGAGAAAGAGGAAGGAATAATATAGCATAGTTCTATTATTTTTCAAGGAATAATATAGAGATCATTTGGGCAGTGGGTTCATTGGTCTTTCCCTTGAAGCTATTTGGGTAATGGGTCCAGCTGTCTTCCACAACTCCTAACAGAGTTGGAATCTCCTAACAAGGATTCAAAGTCTTCTAATAGGGACTCATATGTACTGAATGTATTCATGGACTCCTAATAGGGTTCATCCTCTAACGAGTAATAGTTATATTAATACATCATCTTGTGGGTACCATCCCCACAAAGGTCTTCCCTCTAATCAAGGGTTTCCCTAGTTAACATATCTGGTTTGATGTGTATGAGTAACTTGTTGTGATTTTGGTTTATATTGCTCATATGGTTAAGTTTGTTTAAGGTTGATAATTGTGATAATAGTTGGATAACTGATTCACCCCCTCCCCCCCCCCCCCTCTCCTATTAGTTATATCAGTGGACTATATATTCTAATAGCTTCAATCTATCAACAAAGTAAACATACTCAATGTTAATTTTACCATGAAGTGTTATAGATCTTTTTCCCTTAATAGGACACGAGGAATTATTACTAACTCTAACTACTCTATCATCATAAACATTGAATTCAACATTTTTTTTCTATCTCTTGTCATGTCATGTGAGCATCCACTATTTATTATCCAATCAAACCTTTTCTTTTCTTTTCTACATGTG
The DNA here is from genome assembly GCA_028749045.1 of Cupressus sempervirens. Lineage (NCBI taxonomy): Eukaryota > Viridiplantae > Streptophyta > Pinopsida > Cupressales > Cupressaceae > Cupressus > Cupressus sempervirens. Next base: position 290,480,507 of record CM053789.1, on the reverse strand, counting down.
GTACAAGTTTTTTTTCCTCTTGTTGGAATTCTTTAGAATAATTAAGAGGGGGGGTGAATCAGTTATCCAAGGTCCAGATGTACAAATAAAACTTTTCACAACTTAGTAGACCCATATCCATAAAACCTTATTATGCATGTATCCATTAGATCATACAACACTTAAACATTTGTAGGTTACTATCCTAGGTCAAAACAAGTTTGCAAAAATGTAAACAGGAAACATGATAGATTCAATAACACATTTGACAAATAGATTTTATGTGGAAACCCAATTTGGGATAAACCACCAGTAACATGCTACTAATTCTCACTCTTCTGAAGTGATTGTGACCAAAGGTGCCCTCCTACCAAGGATTGAATTTAAAATATTTAAACCCACCCAATGGTCACAAGTTTCAAATTCATGTTATGTTTCAAGTCTCGAAGTTGTGACAAATTGGTATGGTCCCGATCTTACGATAGCTCATGTATCAGAGGATCATCAAGAAAATCAATAAATGATAAGATACTATGAGACTCATGTTGATCAAGTGGTCAGGTTTTTATGATATTGCAGATAGTCAAGGGATCATAAGCCAAAGAAAGGTCTTGCCCAATGTTACAATAGTAAGCAATCGTAATATCATAGGTGCCACAAGGATGTCTTCCAAGGATATGGAGTGGAGGATTGGAATAGCATCAAGTTATCATGATATCAAAGACCTCATTAGATCATGAGCCAAAGGGATATGTGTTTTGACGTTACAAAAGTCAATGATCGTAGGATCGTGGGATTGACTTCCTAGGTTCCTGAGGCTATGAAGGGGAAGGTTGGTCATATGATCTTAGATTTGAAAGGTCACGAGCATAGGAAAAGATGCCTCCCAAGGTCACAACAAAGGATAGTTAAAGCATGATCATAGGATTGTAAGGGTCATTGCCATGGCTGCCAATATTATGATAGACTACAATTACAAGATTGTAAAGGTTAGCTCAACCATGTCTGTGACATTGCAAGGGGAGAATAATTGTACGATGACCTTATGCTAGGGACTTTTTATGTCATTGTTCTATTGTGAGATCGTAGGACTTGTTGTTGTCAAAGGATTGTATAAAGAATAAAGGATGGGCTCAATTCTAGGAGGTATGGTTGATTGTAAGATCATAGAAGTCAAGGTTATGAAAAAAAGGTGACATGAAGGGTTTTGACCATAGTTGATGCTCATAGAATCATAAGTTTCAATGTTGACCAAAATATATAAAGAGTTTCACCCACCAAGCTAGAAAAGGAGGAGTTCCCGACCAATCAGGTAGTAAGAAGAGTTTAGAGTGACAGTTGAATACAGTTGACCTATGATTTCCTATCTAATTTAGAAAGTGCATGATAGAGGAAGCAACTCTTTGATGATAAACCTAATCTTTTTTATCTCCTACAGCTAGTTTCATCATTTCCCAGGCCTAAAAAATGCAAAAGATCACTCCATCATCGATTGTTAATCCATATACTTAGTTAGAAGATTAATGGTCATCATTCTTATCCTCTCAGTGATTTTTTGGTAGACAATTGATCTTCTCATGTCTAGATTTGTGTTGTGATTAGATCTTTTATAGTTTTTAAAGTAATTCTTCTCTACAAATTTGAATGCAATTGTTGAGTTTCATCTTAGGGTGGAAGCTATCTAAGTCAAGCTTACACTATAAAAGAAGATTTTGTAATCTTTCTTAGGGTTGGGTTGTCTCTATTTCTTTTCTATTTCACTAGCATACTACTATAAATTCTATCTTTTTCCTTTAAATTATATGACATCCTATCTTATCTCCTTCAACCACTGATGTACTGTGCAAGTTTTATCTGCCTCTCTTCAATGTACTATGGATATCTATAACATATATTTATGTATCTATTTTGGCCTATGAATAATAAGAAGTGAATCTCTTTTTCCTCATGTTATTTATTTGGTTATCTAGTTTATGTGTGGCTAATGGATTAAAGCAAGTTTGAATCCGTATATTTTTGGACTGTCATGATAATTTTACTATGCATGTATGTGTAGAGATTAGGCTAGACACCCTATTTTGGTGGATCACCTCCTTAGAATAGATTAGGTAGTTACTTTTAATGTATTACTTTTCCCTTTTCTCTTCAAGTGTAGTTTAAGTGCATCTTGATAGTAGAGGAAGTCAGCCTTCTCCGAAGACACAACCTCATAGTTCAAGTCCCATAGCTTGGAGGTTGTTTCCATGTTTCATAAGGTTGTCCTTAGGTAAAAACTTTGGACCAAGGTGAAAGCTTTTGTGACAATAGTGATGCCCTGTGAAAGTCCAACCTTGTTAAAGGTTACAATATACATTGTTAAATGTGACCCGGTTAGAGGATTTCAATCACCCTATTAGGAGTGAGCCTTGTTAGAGGACTTTAGACCACTCACATGGAATATCACTTGGTTAAAGGATTTATAAATGATTTTTAGGTCAACCTTAATCCAAAGGATTTACCCTAGATTGATGCAATGATTAGAAAGTAATAGTAAGGCTTGATTTAATAAAAAATTACAACTCACTTGTAGATTACTAATCTTTGTTTTAGTCCTCCATTATGCTTGTCTTTCACACACTTTAGCTCTGATAGTTTGTTCACCATTCAAGCATTCATACTCTTAAGCCTTCTTGCTTTGCTTTCTAATAGCAATCTCTTCTATTTGACCACTAAATGAAGCAATACCCTAGACTCCCTGTCTTCCTTAGGTTCTCACATATAACAACCTTTGCTTCTAACTAGTTCTCTCTATAAATAGAGATTTAAGGCATTTTTTGGTTTTACCTCAATCGTTCATTTTAAGGTTATGCAAGATTAGGTAGCATACAATGAATCTGCCCACTTTTTTATTTGGTTCCTCTAGAAATTTCTTCTACAATATTCCTTGAATTTGCCTCAAAATAGTTTACCTTGAATTCTATGCCACTAGCTCATCATAGTTATTTTCCACACACTTCACACAATTCAAGAAAACAAAATAGTTAGCTTAGATTTGTCAAACCTATGATTTAACATGAATACTAGCACTTGGCATGAATATGATGTCAATTTTCTTCCATATTTTTCTTTCACTCAGCTAAGACCAGTTCACTTGGCAAACACTAGAGTTTACTGATGCTCAGCACCAACTAAACTTTACTTAGCTTACACTATGTTCACTTGGCCTACATTGAATCTTCACTTTTCTTGGCTCCAACTAATTTTTTGTTCAGCTTATACTAACTTTTCTTGACACCTACTGTGCCCTTGGTCAAGCTTGATAGACACAATTCTTCTTAGTTGTTCTTCTAGACTTAATCAGTGTATCCAACATTTACAATCTTAAGTAGATAAATAGTACACTATATCATCATTGTCTTAACTAATATTTGTACTTCTTTTTCATACCATAACTCAACCTTTGCTCTAGGTTCTCTTGTTACCCCATTTGATCAAATCTTCTTCATCAATCAAACAACTAATAGTACCCAAATCAACTAAGTAGTTATCTTACTAGCAAGTAGTAGGTTTGACATCAGTGACAAAATAATGATTGTTCCATTACAAGTTCTTTACTTCAAAACAATCTCATATCAATATTTCTTTCACAAGACCTTCTTTTATAGCAACAAATCCTATTTCATCTTTTTTATCATCACTTTCTAAAATAAAAAAAAATTCTTGAAATCAAATGTACATCATCCTCATTGACAAAAACTTAATTTTTTTCAATCTTTGATTTCTAAGGCTTCTTAGGTTTCACTATATTTTCTCTTTTAGGCCATTGATATGAAAAGTGATCAAACTTTGTGCATGTCTAACAAGAAAAACCTCTCTTACCTCTTGGTTCTCTCCTTGCAACTAATGAAAGAGCTTCCTCAATCTTCTTATCTTCCTCACTTACATATGTAAACATTCTTGCAGAATCTCCACTAGTGCTTACACTTTCGATTAGTATTTTCTTATCCTTTTGTAAATTGGTCCTAAAAGAAGTCTTAGATCTAGGTAAGTTCTATTTCAATCTTGACTTATATGTTTGCAATTTCCCAATAAATATTTCTCTATTATAGTTTTACATAACTCGTATAATTTCTTCAATAGCTAGTACATTATTCTCATAAGAAGAGATCACATATCTCAAAATCATATAACAAACCTAAGTTTCTTTAATAGTTCTTTGATAGCTTTGATGTTTGCAACAATCTCAGAGATTCTTTCTGTAAATTCTCTAATTGATTTGTCTTCCAGCATCTTTGCATTCTCAAGTATAGCTTTCCAATTTTGCATGATGATCCCCTTCATAGAGAACTTCTAAACTTATCCAAATATCATGAGAATGATGTAAACCTTTTGCCTCAAATAATTTTGAATATAGAAGTGTTGAAATTAGTATTTCTCTAGCAAACATGTTGTTCATGAGTAGGTCATCATGTTCGGTCAAGAGTTTATCTTACTTTCCTCTATCACAGTCTTCTTATCCCTTTTGATCATCTAGTATTCAATTCACATGCATAGTAGATGTGTCTTCATCTTATCCTTCGAACTGGCATAGTTCTCCCCATCAAACTTTGGACTTTTCTTCTTGAATGATATCATAGATCTCCTTAAGCTATGAAGCTTTCTAATCAAGGACATGATTCTCTACTATCAATTATTAGAAAGTAAAATCTACTAATATAACTAAGGGGAAAAAATTAGTTTAATGCTTAATTATATTCTAATTACCAAAATATGCAACAACCATAAGATAAGAAACATGCACAGATATACAAGATTTGTTAACTAGGATCATTCTTTATTAGGGGGAAAATCCCAATGGGAGTTATGCCCACAAGATGATGTACTAATATAAATGGTCCTTGTGAAAGGATATGACCCTATTAGAAGCCATTTCAAAACAATCACTAGATATGAGTCCCTATTAGTAGACTTTAAATCCCTATTAGAAGATTATGATTTTGTTAAGAGCTACTTCAACCCTATTAGGAGCTAATAAGAAGTCAACTGAACCCACTGTCCAAATTGTTTTAGGATTGTCTTCACAAAAATTCTTTAGGATAACATATCCAAGGGTGTTCTGAGTAATATAGAAACTTCTTTATCAATAAAATTCCTTTGAAGTTCTCAACACATCATCGTATGCCTTGATCTCATCACATTGGCTTTAACCACAATAATCACAACATGACCTTTACAACCAAGGAAAATAGCTTTTCTTTATACCAAGTCCTTAAAACTAACTGAGTTAGCCTTGAGGATTCCCCAAAGTACAATGAATAACATAGAACCAAATTAAGATAATATATTACACGTTCCATCATATTTACAACATCCAAAGTAGATCCTAATACATAGTCAGTATGACAATGAACATGTGACATGTTACACTTCAGAGATCATCATAGAATGATCACTAGCATCTTTTCCTTGAAGTTATCATCATGAACATGAATTCAACCAAAATCCAATATTACTCAACTAGATTCTATCTCATTAAATAAATACAATTCATTTACTAGTAAACTACTTCCTACACACTAGGTTGCAACCAGTCTCCACAAAATCTTTTGAAACTCATGCAATACTTTATATAACTTTCATGATTATAAACCTACAAAACTAACTTATACATCATGTGATCTTTTTGGCCAAATCTTCCTCTGCAACTCTAACTAACATAACTAGAAATCATATGTGTTGACATCAATGACAAATCAAGTCATGAATGCAACACATAAGCACTTAATTATCTCCTTAAACATATTGACAATCTATCCCATAGGAATATCATCAGCATTCATGCTAATAGCATGTATTTCTAGGGGGGTCTTGATTACTCCATTCATCCATGCATATTATGTATTTTTATCTCTCTTTTTGAGATAGGGCTTTCCCCATGAGATTTTCTATCTTTCTTTGCTTTAGGAGAGATTGCATTGCATATTATCATGGGTACCTAACATGGCCTAGTAATCAAGACCCATCTTGCATTGTGAGTTTAAGTGCATTCCCCTAAGTTTCACTTAAGGGGGGTGGTGGGGAGGTGTGGTAATTAAATATTCACTAATTATACTTTACCTAAGCTTACTTAATATAATGTATTGCATGGTATTTTTTCATTGAGACACCTAAGAGTTTGTACCTCTACTAAGCACATGGTATGGGAGAATTTTGGCTTAGGTGGTAATATTATTTATTCAAATTCACTTTATGTGTGAGATCTACCTTTAGCACACATATCACATTTGGCACATACTTCATTTCATATGGAGGATGGTCCACCTTTGGTGGCATGTGATTCCACCTTGCATAGGTGATAGTTTATCTTCTCCTTATTACCGTCTCTTATTCTCTTTCCTATATAAGTACTCCTATTATATATTTTTTAATTATGTCTAATATCCATGTCCATTACCAATAATATCATTATTTCATTTTAACACAATTATCTTGTCATTCTCATGTTCAAGTTGTATTTTTTTTCCTTTGATCGTAGGACTATTGTAAAGTCACCTAAAACTCTAACACTTTGACCAACACGAGGTACAAAGAAAATCTTTTAAATGTAAAAATGTCTAAGCATGATAATTTTTTCTTTTTCATTTAGGATTTTATTGCAATTAATTTAGATGATGATATGGATGATAATGATGCTAATAATTTTGATTCTACTAGATTTTATGATACATATAAGAATTTTAAATTAAGCATAAACATTGTTCAAGATTTTCCAAAGCATTAATCCTAACATATGACTCATCATTAGATCATGGTCCTTGTTTGGAACTTGTGATAGCTCCATATAGTGTGCTTGATGTTGTTCCTTTTGCATCATCTCCACCATCATTAACTAAGCAAGATTTAAAGGTGGATGGTATATTTCACTATCTTTTCTTGTGCAATAGACTCTTTTATGTATTTTTTTTAATCTAAAATGATGCCTTCATAATATTCATATTGATATTGTCATTGTACAATGTTAAGCATTATTTTCACAACCCTTTTTTATCTCTTAGAAAAAATAAAAGGACCAAAATTATCATGGCATTCTTCTATTTCTATGTCAATTCTTCTATGTTGTGCATTTTCTATTATCATAAGTGTGCATTTTTGTTGGCTACTTTGGATTTATGAAAAGTCTTGAGATTCATCTCTTATTTCTAGTTGAGCCACCATGTTAACCTAAAAAGACTTGTGTATGTTCATCTTATGTGCTCTTCTTCCATTGCGTTAGTAGTTCAACTTCCTTTGTGGGATGAAGTCAATTCAATGAGATATACTTGATATACATGAGTTATCAATCCCACATATTGACCCCAGATATGGTATCTCTTTTTTACTCTTTTTTGTCATGTGTTATATTTCCCTTGGGTGTCCTTTCCTTGGGGCATATCTTTGTGAAAAAATATTCATCTTTTGGATGCATGTAACCTACCTTAAACTATTCCTCTCTAGAAGGCATGTACAATCATTTTAATGTGGAAACATACACTCTTCTAAATGCATTTTTCTCTCTTGGTATTTGATGATAACCTTCAAAAGAGAGAATCCAAGGGAGAAAAGAGATGATGGAGAGGCCAAAATCAAGACTTCAAACAAAAAAATGCTTGAGGATAAGAAGGATGAAGCTCAAATTCAAACTGAAAATTCAAGGCAACAACATAATGTCCCCAATATTATTTAATAATTATGTATATGGCCCCCAAAATTATTATTATTATCTGTCAAGTCCCTTTTAATTTTATTAATAGTAATGTTTTGGTCAAATTGGCACATACACAATCCTTTGAAAAGTTTCTTAGAGCCATATAGAAGGTTAGGTTAGTTATTGTTGTAGGTATGTGAATTTGATATTTCCTTTTATGTGTAAATTTTAGTTAGAGTTCAATTGTCTTTCATTTCAAAGGTGAAATATTCTCCCTAATTGGCACCCATTATTTTGATGGGATAAATCCTCAACCAATTCTTCTTTAGTCTTGATCTAATATTGTTGTATTGAAGATATATTTGGTATAATCTGAAGTGCTATCATTATTTCTCTTGCATTTCTATTTGTGCACAATAGCTTATACCATAGTTCTTTATCTATGGTGATATTATATTTTATGAGTGTGGAAGTTGAGTCAATAATACTGTAAAAAGAAAGTAACCTACCATAAAGATTGTAGAGGGGAGAAAAATGTTAGAAGGTGATGTATAGTCACCACCATACATAACCAACCATCACCACCAGAAGTCCATCACTATATGGGTATTACACACCACTGTTCAAATTGAACTATTGTATGAACTCCATTCATTAATGTATAGCTTAATCCACTATGTATACATCATCTGGAGCCATCATCCATTTTTTCATGGTTTTCTAGTCAACGTAGGGACACAAAATAGGGATTTTTTATCATTACTATATGACCTTACTCAAGACAATTGTGTGTGGAGGTGGTTTCAGATAAAGGTCACATTTCTAAATGTGGTAGCCTGTTGTCATATGAGACTTGGGGACTTTGTTCCCCCTATACCCAACGGTGCCACTAAATTTTTTTGCCACTATTGAGGATGGGTGGGCATCCTAGTGTTGACTATTTATTGATTTGACTCTTTCGGTTCAATGTTCCAATTCAATGCAACATCCAATTATATACTTTTACATTTTTATATCTTATATTTCAATATATCTTTTCATAACTAACATTTTAAGTGTCATATATATAGTATATACAACCCTCCTTTGTCCCTTACCATCATCCCCTTTTCATCCCAAAATTAAGGCCCCTCTATCCATCCCATCCCAAAAACTTGCCTCTTATCCCCCAAGGTAGTGTAACTATACTTGCAAGGAATCTCTCACGAATGGTGATCATGGAATGGTCACTCTCAGCCACAATCAAGTGTCCTCATGTGTTGAATTCATGGAGAGGCTCATAGATCCTTTGATAGGAAGGATCCATAACTTAATTTTAAGGAGTTGGTGCAACTAAAGTAATATGGATTTTTCAACAATTATATTACAAAATTTTAAAGGGTGTTTATCTTGGTAACTGATATCTAGGAGATGTGATTAATTGTTGTATTCATGGATGGGTTGATGGAACATCTAACATGTAAGGTGAAGGTTTCAACCCCAACACACTAGTTAAAGAAATTAAGAAAGCACACGGCATGGCCATATCTTTTTTTAATAATTACACACATTCATCACCACATATTCTACAAGAGGACAAAGACAAGCAGCCAACTTAGAATAAGTCACTAATGCATAAAGTCACTTGTTTGGAGCTCTAAATGAGGAAGCTTTATTTTACTTGTAAGGAACCTTAGGGACCGTGTCACCATTTCCTTGGAAAGGGGAAGATTCACTATCTCAAGGTGTTACCTAATGATGAGGAAGAAAGTAAAGTACACAAAATATAAGAGGTAGAGACTAATCATGCAGAGAATATTGCATTTTTTGTACAAAAGGGGCATTCCATTACTATACTTTCTATAGTTTCCAGATGTAGTATATTTTGGGTGCATGCCACAATTTGAAGGGACCAAGTCATACTCATGCTTGATAGTGGATCCACACTCAATTTTATCAATTCATCATTGGTTGATAGGAGGGCTTTGCATTTACTGTACCATTGAGGCTTTGAGGTCAAGGTGGAAAGAGGAACTTTACTACTCTACATTCATGTGATTCCATAGTTTAGCATTACCATGGGACACTATACAATGATGGATGATTTCTTTGTGATAGATCTCAATGACACATATGTCATTTTTGGCATTCAATGGAAGGAGACCCTAGGTATGAAAATATATTCTTAGTATCTAGAAGAACATCTTTCAAGATTCAACACATAAACCAAGAACTATTTACTATGCTTTTGTTCCTTTTCTTCAAATCCTTTCCTTCAATAGACAACTATTTACTATGCTTCTTCACATCCTTCCTTAGTGTACCATAGGTTTGTCTTCCACACTAATCTCCACCCCTTCAAAAATCCCTCAACTCAACTCACCAACCAAAAATTAGGTTCCTCCTACCAAGTTCCACATTTTGCAAAGCAATTATGGAAAATTTATTGCCACCCTTCTCAATGAAAAATACATTCTTACCACAATCATACACTGCCCTAAAATCATACTTCCAAGGTCTAAAAAGTAATATATGACAACTACTCATGTCCACAATATCGCATAAAACCTAATTCTTTATACTATCCAATCTAAAAATTAACAAGACATTGCTCCCTCACTTTGAAATCATATACATATTGCAACTAACTAATCCTATAAGGACTAGGATGGCTCACTCTCTTCAAACCAAGTTTCTAAACCATCTTCTTAGAAACAAGGTTATCACTACTATTGTAATTTCACAATACAAGCCCCATTTTTCCTAAAGATGGGGATCCCTAGTATAATATTTTTCTTCCCTAGACCCATAGTCTAGGGTTTGAGTCTTTTTTAGGGTTCTACTTGGTGTCTAAGCCTAGTCTAGCCCTCTACTTTAGAAACTCAATTGACAAAAACTGGAGATTTTGAGAGAAAAGTGAACTTTGGATGTCAAAGGTGTGCATTAGTGCAACTATCACACCTAGCACACCTTTGAAGGTGCATTAGTGCACTAGTGTGGCAGCACTTCCCTTTGGAAGTGCACACATGTATAGTTGTGCACCTCCAAAGGTGCACTCCATCTCAGGCCTACAAAAGCCTAGGACCTTGCCCCTTCCTTACTTCATTTTTTTCCTCTATCTTCTAGTGATTGCACCTCCACACCCACAAAGGTGTGCATCATCTTTTGAACCTACACACAACACAAACAAACATATAAGGAAAAAGGTGCACACCCTACACACCTATCCAATGTGCGCAACATGTGCACTCTTTTTTCAAAAAAGATTAATAAATCTTACAAACTTTTAAAAACTTAAGCATTCACCTAAGTGAAAGGTGCACATGTGCTCACCTATCCAAAGTGCACACATATGCACCTTTCAAATACAAAGTATTCTCCTATGCACAGTAAGGATACACACATAGCGCACCCCAAAAGGTGCCCTATCTGTGCACCCATTTTTCAACACTTGGCCTACTTTTTTGCATTAGATGTGCACCCCTCAAGGTTTGTTATGTGCACACCCATAATCTCTAAAATATTTCCAAAGGAGAAAGGAACACCTAGCATGCTCTTAAGGTGCACAAGCTGCACTAAAGTTTTGTCTAAAAAAGTATAGAATGATATGCTTTTAGCTATTTTTAGGTTCTATGTTTGACTTTTTCCTAACTAGGGTTTGTTTAAATTGATTTTTTCCACCTACTAGACTAATGTATTTTTATTTTGTGTAGATTAAATGGCTTCCTCCTCATCCTCCCTTGCTAAAAAGATTGCTCCAAAATTGGTGGTCTTCAAATTTCAAGGTGTTCAATCAAAATCACACTTCTAGGATGCACATTCAAAAGTTTAGGACACTGAGATGGGTCAAATTGACTAGAATTCATTCTTGGTTCTATGAAACAAACCAAATGAGAGGCCCCCATGGTATCTGCACTCATCAGATCAAGATTGGTAAGTACAGCTTTACACTCAATTTTAATAAAATCTTCTGAGTTCATCATGACTTTGGCTGAGAATTATGTTTCAAAAGAGAGGTTGGTTCAAAGAATAACTAGAGAGATCATCCTAGATGTGAGGGACAAGAATATTGATAAATTATTCCATCTTCTGAGGGGAGATTAGTATATAAGACTGACAAACCATCAAGCAGAAAGGTGGTATAGAGATAATGAACAAGAAGCCATAAAAATTATTCAATCTTCATATCTCATTGATAGAACACCTTTGGGAAGAAAAGCTAGTAAAGTAGATATGACAAGAGGTTATATGAAGAATGATATTGGACATTCCATATTGCTCTTGAGAAGAATCATGGGATTACTAGTAGTAGGACACTTAAACATATGGATGATACACTTCATTGAAACCATCAAAATGAAAAAGATGCCAATTGATTGGGCCACAATTCTCAGTGAGAATTTGGATGAACAATTGGTGGCAGTCAAAAATGACCTAAGGTTCTATATGACATCTTATTTGGTGTGTCTATTAGCAACAAGAACTATAGATTACCTAGGGTTGTTTAAAAGTGGAAACTTGTAAGATGTTGATGCATGGCCTTATGTGGTATACCCCAAGCTAGTGAAGAAAAATCTCTCAAATTACAACAAGGAATTCATAATAGTGAATAATGCCTTCATTTTTGTAATCATCTAAGTCATTGAGAGAGACTATGCAAAAAGGATGTCATAAGAGGTAGCAATAAAGATTATAGAAATAGACGCCTACTACATCCAATTCAAGACATTCACCTACCTAAGGATAGTGGGCACAACTATAAATCCTAAGAAGTTCATGAGATATCCATGTGATAGGCTCATTTTTCTAGAGATTGCATTACAAGTCTTATATGCATATGATAGAGAAAGGAAGAAGCATAAGAAGACTTGAGTATGGCCCATCACTATAGGCCCATTTCGTGTCAAGAAGAAGTAGGATATCATGACTTTTGAGTCAGAATGGGATTAATATCCCTTGGAGGAATATAACTCCCCTCATCCATGTTTTGAAAATATTGGCAAAATTCAATACTTGGTAGGGAAAAAGTTCAAACACAAAGATGCCATAAAGGATCAATTGATGAATGTAATAGATGACTACGAGATCCAAATAAGGGATTATTGTAGGATGACTCTTTATTTGGTAAGAAGTTCCTTGAAAATGAAGGTCCCGTTAAAGATTTTGTAGCAAGACACTAAAGAGGTCTTAGATCCCTTATATAACTGAGATAACATATATAATCGGCCTATCATGAATGTAGAGATTGATGGAGAAGAAAATGTAAATATTAACCATTGGGCAAGGCATACCATCTAGTTGACCAAAGAATGGATTAAGAGACCATTCAAGTTGGATTTGGTTCCACAAACAATAGTTTTCCAAGCTACAACCTACCCAATGAAAGGTAGAGGAGCAAAGGATATAGTACCAACATTCACAGCCCAATCTCCAATTAGGCCAAAGATAGTGTATCAACATGATAGGGAAATTAGGTACTTCAAGGCAGAGAAGGGAAAGAATAAAAGTAAAAGAGTTTCTCCATAGGGAGCTAAGCCCAAGGATGAAGGGACTCAAGATCAAGAAGCAACTCAAGCCCAAGAAGTCATTCAAACTTAGGATAATCTATTGTTGTCACTGCCAAAACAAGGGCAAGAAGCTAAAGAAGAAGTACAAGAAGTGTCTCTGCCTACCCAAGAGGAAGTAGCATCTCCATCAGCTCCTAAGAAGAAAAATATGAAAACTCCAATTAAAAGGACAAGGAGACAAAAGGTTATAAGAAAGGTTATTCCTTTACCATCAGTCTTAGAAGTTATTCTAGAAAAAGAAGAATAGTTTGACAAAGAAGAATAGGATAACCTTCCCTTAAGTTAGAGGACTTGTCTAGTGAAGGCTACTGAAGTAGAACAAAGAAGGAGTTCCACTATAACTGCACCATCCATTACTACACAACCTATTTAGGTTACTACTTTAGAGGATGAGTTGCAACAATGGATTGATAAGAAAGAGGGTCAACACATTGATGTCTTTAATATGTCATATTTTGACTTCATGCTAGTGGGTACTGAACTTGTGGGTGATCAGATAAGGGACACACCAAAAAATAAACCTCCACAAAAGGATTGGAGTCAATTTCTGCCTCAACCACAAGGACCTCTAGGTTCCCTACCATCACTAGCTCAAGATGTATCTTTTGTGGATAAAGGTTCAGCCTCTCCTCTCCCTCTGGTTAATGAAGAACGGGTGCAACTAGTGCAAGAAGAAGAGCCACAAAAATGACCTACCACTGAAGTATCAAAGGAGGGGAAAATATATGAAGAACCCCAAAAAACTTCTCAAGATATAGAGGTAAGGACAGAGGAGTCAATAGATACAATGATGCCTAATATAGATACCTTACAAAAAGAAAGGACTCCAGAGAGGACTAATTAAGGAAAGGATCTAGTTGAACAAACCCCCTCTTCATCTAGGTATAAGTCTCTGATGGAAACTACTCCAAGGTGATTGAGAAAAGAGGTGATAGTTAGGCATAAAAGGCAACTATATTTTCTTGAGGAAGATGGAATGAGAGAATTAGTTGAAGCTCTCAAGAAGCCTGAATTACCTAAGGGTGATGTGCATACATTGGCCTTCATTATGAAGGACAAAAATCAGGACTTGTTTGCTCATATTGCTATCTCTCATCTACATGTAGATACTGAGGATTCGATCACAAATGATTACCCAATCAAAGAAGTATTGCTTGGAAAGCCAACTATGGATACAGCTAAATTGATGGTCACTACTGGGATTAAAGAAGTGTTTAATCACTTAAATAAAGATGAGGCTGAATTGGTTAAGTTAAGAAAGAAAAATGAAATCATGAGGGGATTTCTCTATGAGTTAGTCGGTCCTATTGACCTAGGTAATCGAGAGGCTATTCTTGAGGAAGCTTTAGAGAGGAAAGATAAAGAAAAGGCAATTATACAGTGGATCCATTTTTGAAGCCTTGTCAGAAATGAAGGGAAATATTTCAGGAAAAGGGGGTGCAGATAATACAGGGGAACCTCAAGTTATTGCACTATATGCAGAATAATGTGCAGAAACTAGTTGTCATTTAAACCAGGATTTTGGATTGATGGATGGGGTACATACATGGGGAAATGACCTTCAAACATTGCAATCAATAAAAGGTTAGAGGTACCAGATTCTTGTAGAGGTAAATATAGGGGATGAGCTAGATAAAATAGATGATTGAATAGAAAAAAATTATGGATGGTAATAAAGTAATGGAGACATTACATGTGGATATTCATAAGATCAAGGATCAAGTCCAAGAGTAGATTTTGGAAGCAGAGAGACATTACAGTGATGCTTTCCTTGACAATTTTGAAGATGATTCAAGGGATAGACTCATGACTATACAAGCAGTTGTTAAATAATTTTGGAAGACTTTTGAGGAAGCTTATGTTGATGAGGATATTAGGCAAGAATTTAAGACTGAAGAGGCATTGCTAGAATTAGATGTGAAATTGGGAGATTTTGCAGAGACTCTCATAGAGGTGGGAAATTATCAACAAAAAGTAAAGGATAAATATAATGCTTTAGATTTTATGGATACAACCCAAGTGATAGAAATCATAGAGAAATTCAAAAGCAAATACCCTGACATAGCTCTACTATGAAGGGGAACAAAACCCAGAAGCTAGAATTTTAGTTTTGACACTTGGGAAAATATTGTATTTTTTTAACCTATCTTCAGGGGTGCACTTCTCCCAAGGTGTGCAAGGTGCGCAAGGTGTAATTTTCCAAAGGTGTGCTAAAATTTTTTGAAAAAGTTAGAGGTGCACCGACAATTAACTGTTAGTTCCAAATTTAGAGTTTTACATGCATCAAAAATGTATTATAATGGTAGTTTAACTCCTACAAACATCTAGAGAAGGTTGAGCTTCTATTTTTGCCATCTCCAAAGACTCCTACATCATCTAATGGCTTTCTTCTTATTATTTTCTCATCCTTTCTTTTTTTTAAGACATGTAAAGCCTCATGCACCCATTAAATGATATAAACAAGGGTGGAGTCCTATTTAGAACCTCCTAAAGAGTCATTTTGCATATATTTAGATTTTTTTTATTAGTTTTAAGCATATATTTGCATGAAGAGATCTCTCACTCTCAACACAAATTGAGGAAATGATTTCTTATAAATTGAGGAATTAAATATGTATTCCAAGGTGTAATTTTGATGCAATAATATATGTTATTGGTGCTCTCATTTGGAGTGTAGTTATTCTTTCCTAAGTGTGTTATATTTTGTGAATGTATGTTAATGGAGTGTAATGGAGTGTAATGGAGTGTAATGGAGCCAATATTTTTATTGTGTTATTTTCATTGAGTGATCTTTTAATTTTGGTGTTTGCCAAGTGTTTACAAATTCTACTAATGTATTTAGTTGGAAAAGAGATCACCTATTGTTCCTATAGAGATTTTTTTCTTGCATGAGCATACTTTCTATGGCCTTGCAATTTCATGAAAATTAAAACATCTTATGGTTATTGAATCCCCATTGACAATTGCATCAGTGTAATTAAGGAAGCACTACTACTATTTTCATTGGTTACTTACCAATATTTTCAAAGGCTTAACTTGCAAACATATTATTTCTATGGCTTATGTCAGTTAGGAATTTACTTTTCAAGTCATTTTCTTAAACTTCTTGTTACCCTATCTTCCTTATTTGCTTTTACAAACACTTGGTTAATTTAGGAATTCATATATATACCAAGTTAAAACTAAATTCATTATAAACAAAAAAAAAAAAAAAATTATATTTCTTTTTGTTTGGTATTTTTTCTTTTGAGATAGCAAGTAGATTCAAGATCTTATCTTAAATTGGTCAGAACTAGCAAAGGCCTCCTCATGAACACTCACATTTATCTTCTACTGAATAGATTCTAATAGGTTGCAAGATCACCCAAAACCATGGAGTTGATCCCAAATTAACTTTTCAAGAGAAGAGTTCAAAAGGATTCCTATCGTTAAGCATCATGCAAAATGATAGGTCAACATAAATGGCACTAAAAGGAGGGCCCGAACTATTAAAAATAGAAGAAAATAACTTGCAATTTCCAAATTTTGCATTTTTCACAAGTTTAGAAAATTTTCTAAACTATCACTATTCCAAGGTGCACCATATTTTTTGAAAAAGTGTTCTTCTGTAGAGGTGTTCTTTTTCTAGAATTGACACAAACTGGAAGATCTTGATTTGTCATCTCCATTTTAGTGAGCATTAAGATCTTCACTTGGTACACATGTGTTCCTCAAACTTAGCCACTTTTGAAAGCCTCATAGTGACAAAGGATTTCCTAAAATTCTACCACTTCCATTCAACATTTCATCATCTTCTTCAGTTCTACCTCCACAAAAACCACCTGTTATTCCACCAAATCCCCCAATGGCCTTTTTTGAAAATTTTGCAAATTCACCAATCAACTTAATAGGAGTACTCAATGACCTTCCTAAGAATCCTAAGAAGCTTTTCCCAAGGTTCATCTATGGAGAGACAAGAATAGCTAAAGATCACATCAAGGTATTCAAGGAAATTTGCAATTGAAAACAAATTGTTAACGAGAATGTGGTTTTTTTCTTATTCCCATACTCATTGGGAGAAGTTGCTTTTAATTGGTATGTCAATTTACCACCTAGATGCATTGAAGACTAGCATACTTTCAAAAGATTGTTCTTGGAACAATTCAAAACTTTCATCAACCTAGCTATGATACATCATCAATTCATATCAATCAAAAGGGACCTAGTCGAGATGGCCTCATGCTTCAACCATCACTTTCATATGGCATACTGCAAGTTGGAAACACCATACACTATACCAGTTGAATCTACTATTCAGATTTATGTAAATTTTATGGACCATCTTACAACCATTTTTCTAAGAAGACTTCCTATGACAGATATCGACACATTGGAAATAGTCTTCTTAGAAGTGATTACTTTCACAAAAGAGGCCAATCCTAATGGAGGAGGATTGATGCCCCCAGCACAAGCTATTAATACAATACAAACATGATAAAGATTGATGTAGAGCCAAAATTTAAAATGATGATTAAAAAATACAATGCACCAAATGAGGTGACATTCATACAATCCAATCTAGGCTCTTACAAGGTGATGGCTTTTGATACAACTTCAACTAAAATATCAGATGATCAAGATGGAAGATCCATGATTTCCATCCCAAAGCAAGAGATCGTAACATAGTTCATAGACAACATGATGGCCAACTTACAATTCTTAGGAGAAAAGGTTGACCCTAACATTTTGCTTCTCCCAAGATTTTGCAGATTGAATCAAGTTAGCAATTCAGAGTTTGAATGTTTACATTGCCAAGAAGAAGTTACTAAAGTATTAACACAAATAATGAAAATAAAGAGTGGTAACATTCCAAAATAAATATCCATATGAAATCAAAGTTCTACAAATATAACTAAATTTATGGAAAAAGTTGGAGAGAAAATTGAAGATCTCAATGCATCATATAGTGATACCTCTTTAGATGGTGAAGGTTTGTCTTCTTCCCCACTAGGAATGATAAAGGTCCAAAGAAGGAAAAAATATGTAAAGGGTCAAGGTTGGACTTCAGTAGTTGTTCATCCTAAACACAAAGTGGATAAAATTACAAAATTAATTGGGTAAATTTAGGAAAAACAAGATAAATATACACATCTAGTATCAAGGAGTAACAATGGGAAATCATCAAGCCCACCCTATGAGAGATTACAATGGATGTCCAATAAACAATCCTTCTAGGCCCAAGTAAAGGAAAAGCTAAGGATGAAAAAACATAAATCTAGGAAGCCCAAAGAAGATCTAATCTAGACACTCCACTTTGATGGCTCCAGATGTAAATTGGGAGCTGGCACAAGTATTGAGTTAATCAACCCAAAAGGTAAGTCTTTTTACACAGTATATCGATTATAGTTTAGATGTACTAATAATGTTGTAGATTATGAAGTGTTGATCTAAGGACTTCTTTTCACACTAGAGAAAGGAATCATAGCTCTCATAATCAAGGGATATTCCCAATTGGTTATAAGACAAGTGAAATTCGTATACTCTTGCAATGATAGGAGGTTGCTTGCTTATAGGAAAAGAGTTTGGGATCTAATGGATTATTTTGAAGCTTTGAACATAAAGTCCATTCCAAGGAGGAAAAACATGGTAGCAGACGTTGTCACTATTTAAGCTAGTGCATTACAGCCATTTGAAAGAACAAAATTAAAAATATTTTCAGTAGAATTGATTGTTGCTCTATTTATCCTAGACAATATTACAAACTTCCAAGTTTTTCAAGACAATCAAAATATACTCAAATTTATCATGTGCAATGGCCACTTTAAAGGTCAAGAGATTGATGACACTCTAGATGACAAACCTGAGGATGATGAACTTGAAGATGAAGATGTGAACCTCAATTTGAAAACCAACACTATTCCTAAGGGAATGGTTAAGTTGGAATGTATTTTTTATTGTCATGAGTCCACACTTAACAAGAGAATGGTCAAAGAAAAGGGGATCGAAGACTATGATTCATATAATATGGGTGCTAGTGAAGATCCCAAAATGGTAAGGGTTGGCAAGGCATGTAATGCTCAAGAAAGGGAAGATATGCTCAAACTTCTTATAGAATACAAGGATTTCATCGCTTGGAGCTATGAAGAGCTCAAAACATATGATCTTGAAATCATGACACATGACATTCTATTTAAAGCCAAATTCCAAGCCTTTCAGAAAAAGGCAAAGATCTATTTATCCTATTATTGAACCATTGATAATGAAGGAAGTTAAGAAATTACTTGATGCCAAAATCATCTTTCCCATATGTCATTCTGCGTGGGTGACTAACTTGGTTCCTATGCGAAAAAAGACTGGAGAGATTCATCTTTGTGTATATTTTCATAACTTGAACCTTGCATCTGAAAAGGACAATCACCCTTTGCCCTCACTAGATGAAGTACTACAAATTCTCAATGGATCCAAGATGATGTCTTTCATGAATGGATATTCAAGATATAACCAGGTAATGGTTGAAGAAGAAGATAGTATAAAGAATGCAAATAGATTTGTAAGTTATTATTAGATCAAGCCTTAGTGTTACTCTCTAATAATTGTATCAGTCTAGGGTAAATCCTTTGGATTATGGTTGATCTAATAGTCATTTTTAAATCTTTTAACCAGGTGGCATTCCAAATGAATGGTCTAAAGTCCTCTAACAAGTCTCACTCCTAATAGGGTGATTGAAATCCTTTAACAAGGTCACATTTAATCGTTTGTATTGTAACCTTTAACAGGGTTGTCTTTTCACAGGGCATCACTTCAGAAGAGTGAAAAAGAGTAGCATGTTAGTAGTGGTTTTTCTCAAATTAGTTTTCCACATAAGTCATTGTGTCAAGTGTGATGATGAATCTATTATGTTTCATGTTTACATTTTTGCAAGTTGATTTGACAGTAACCTACAAGTTTTAAGGGATTGCATAATCTTGTGGATGCATGCATAATGATAATTTTTTTATGGGTTCACTAAGCTATGAAAAAATTTATTTATACATCTAGACCTTGGATAATTGATTCACACACACCCCTTCTCAATTATTCTAAAGTATTCCAACAATTGGTATCAGAGCCATCTACTTAAGAGGACTAGTTTGAATGTACTAGAAGAATAAAGATCAATATGTCAAAAAGAGAAGTACCCAAGCTTGACAAAGATAACTTTCTTGCATAGAAAAGTTTTATAAAGCTACACCTTGGAGGACTTGGAGATCATGCACAATCTACCATTACTATTGAGCATGTTGATCATGTTGGAGCCCCAACAGCTGAGGATATGAAAAAGAAGAAAGAACATAACCAAGCAATGTTGGAGATTGCCTCTGCTCTAATGTCTATCAAATTTGATGATATCAAAGGTCTTGACAGTGTAAAGAAAATGTGGGATGCCTTAACCACCATCTATGGAGGAGACATTGATGTTCTAAGAGCCAAAGCTAAAAGTCTCAAAGGTAAGTTTGATGATATTACAATAGAAGAAGGTGAAAATAGTGTTCAATTTGTTGCAAGGATAAAATAAGTTGTTAATGCAATAAGAGGAGCTAATGGTAAAATAGATGATGATATTGTACTAAGAAAAAATTTAAGAACACTATTGCTCATATATGCTATTAGAGTATCTGCAATTCAAGAACTAAGATGCATACCTAGAAATAATCTATCAATAGAAGGTTTGGTAGGTAGACTCACTTCTTTTGAGCTATCTAACTTTGATAATTACAAACATTGAAGGTACCTTGTGAGAAGAAGAAAAGGAAAAAGAAAAAGTATGTGTCCAGTGACAGTGATACAAATGAGGAGGATATAGAACAATTTGAAGCACTACTGGCAAGAAGATTGTAAAGGCAAGTTCAAAGGTAAATTACCTATCATTTGTTTCAATTGCAATGAGGTTCATCATATTGCTGCTAGATGTCTAGAGAAGAAGAACTACAAGTACAAAAGTAGGAGAGATGAAGATAGCAAGGACTACAAAGTAAACGACAAAAAGTCTTGCTATATTGCTAAAGAGCAAACAAAAGATGAATCTAATGAACATGATGATGAAATGGTGTATGTTGCAATGAAGAATGAATCTGATGAAGATGAGGTAGTTGCACTTGTGACTTGTGTAAACAAGAATGATAGATGGATCAGTGATAGTGGGTGTTCACATCATATGACTGGAGACAAAAGTAAGTTCATTACTGTTACCTATTTTGGCCTCCTGCCAAAAATTTGAATTCAAATACCTGAGCCCACCCAATGGTCTCTTCCCACTTTTATATTATTTAAAATGCCCTGAAATATGAAAAATAAAACATTTAAAACATTATGGAATTTCTTTTCTCTCCTATTTTTTTTCTTCTTACCCACAACTTTTCATGCCGTCAGATCTTTTGTGATCTATGATGGGAAATTTCCTACATTCTCAAGATGCACTATCTTTAACAATGTGGGGAAGCCCCTTCATGATGCACGGTAGGTGGGTCCATGTTTTGTGTGGGCCACAAAAGGAAAGAAGGTCAGTCCAACTAGCAATTTGATTGGCACCCATTTTTCTGCATTCTATGTTTTTTCAGACTTCCTGACAATGCGAGCAAGCGCTAGGTCATCATATGTCCTCATGGGTCCAAAGGAATAAAAGCTAAAGCTACAGTGATGCCACATGTTCTCAGTTGTACCTTCCACTATCTGATGCAAATAGATCAAGGGCTAGCGCTTGCTCGCAATATGAAGATGCAGGGATGTTAAGGAATGTAGGCAAGTGCCTCATTGCCGCATGTCTTTGTGGGGTCAAGTTGGTTTGGTATGCCGCAGGGAGATTTTAGATGGGGCCGAGTTAGGCTGAGTCAGATGTTGAGTGGTTCGTGGGCCTAGAAATTGTATGGGATAGGCATAGTATAAGGAGGATCTTTCATTATCATTGATCTTATGGAGATCAATGATCAGCACTTTCCTGCAATATGAAGATGTGAGGAAATTAAGCAATGCGGGGAAGTGCCTAAAGGACACATGTCCTTGCAAGCTCAGGGAGATAATGCTATAGTTAGCATTCGTAGTTAAGGCTAGCAATTATGCGACTGCCATGGTCAGGGTCTTAAGGAGGTGGTGCAATCAATTGGTTTGGTGGTCAAACTCATGAAGACTTTATGGGGTGGCAAAAAATTGAAAGACTATTGGCCCATGTGGCTCATCCTGGTGGCAGAGTTCAATTGACTTGTTGACTTTGTTGACTCATGAGCTAGAAACAGAGGGGATTGAGTTTTGTTGCACAATTTGATCCTCATGATCAATTTCAACCACTCTTGAATGAATTTTGAACCTAGTAAACAGTAGGAAAACACTCTACCACCTCAGTTTATCCACCTACTTTGTCAGAATGGTTTAATGGCATCATTTCTATCAGGGCCCTGTTTCAACAAAATATCAGATTTTCTCTAGATCTTTATCAAGACTTAATGGCAGTGGTTGTGGAGTAACTTCAGTTAAAAAATATCTCAGTTATGCCTGAGCTATAAAGGAAATTTTTGTAGATTTTGTTCTGGTCGACTCTTCTCTGACTTATCTAATATTGCTCTACAATTTCATTGTAATTCCCTTTGCCTCTGAACTGTATGAAATTCTTATCTCTTTTTTCCATTGATGTGAAGTGCAAGAACTATTTGCCTCTCATTGGTGTATTGTAGAGATCTGCAATCTTGCATGATTGTATCTTTGTTGGCCTATGAATGGTATATAAGTGAATCCTCTCTTTCCTTGTTTCATTCATTTAATTTTTCTGATCTGCATGTGATTGTTAGATTAAAGCAAGTATGGATGTGTATATCTTTTGGTGTCATGATGGTTCAATAGTGCATGTATGTGCAGAGATTGTTTTGAACACTCTATTTTTGTGCATTACCCCCTTAGGTGAGAGTAGGTAGATTTGCTTCTATGCATTCCTTCTCCCTTTTCCTCTCCAAGATTAGTTAGGTGCACCGTGATAGTAAAAAAAGTCGGCCTTCTCTAGAGACTCAACCTCACAGTTCAAGTCCCACAGCTTAGAGGTTGTTTCCATGTTTCACAAGGTTTTCCTTAGATAAAAACTTTGGACAAAGGTTCAAACCTTTGTGATAACAATTACCCTGAAGTGTTATGATGAAAATAGTGTAAGATTTGGTAATGATGCACCATGTTTGATAAAAGGAAAAGGTTCTATCAAACTCATAGATAAGATTTTATTTGGCAATGCTTACTATGTTAAAGGACTTAACTATAATCTCTTGAGTGTGTCACAATTGAATAATTCAGGATGTAAGGTTAAGTTTGAAAACAAGATTGCTAAGATATATGACACAAATAGAAAACTGATTGGAAAGGGTGATTAAACTAGGCGTAATCTATTATATCTTGATATAGAGGATGCTACTTGTCTAGTTGTAAAATTTGATGATTTATAGCTATGGAACAAAAGGTTATGTCATGTCAATTTTGATAACCTAGTCAGTACTAGTAACATGAGAAAAGTTAGAGGTTTGCCTAAGTTGAAGAAGCCTGATAATGTAATGTGCAAACAATGTCAGTTAGGAAAAATGACAAAGTCAAGTTTTAATATTAAAACTCATACCTCTAAACATATACTAGAGATTGTTCATACTAACTTGTGTGGACCAATTGAAGTGCAAAGCTACAAAGGTACATTATGTTACTTGATGACTATTTTAGAATGATGATAGTTATGTTTATGAAACAGAAATCTGATGCTTTCCAAGTGTTTAAGTGGTACTTAGCAAGAGTTGAGAATGAAACATGTAAATTTCTAAAGTTTTTGAGATCTAACAGAGGAGGAGAATTTACATCAAATGAGTTTGAGATGTCTCATAATGGAGAAAAAATGTTACTTTTAAATACTAGAGAGAAGTTGTAAGTACAGCTATCTATGCCTTGAACCGTGTGCAAGTCAAGAAAGGTACTCATTCAACACTTTTGAACTATGGTATGGATACTCACCCAATGTAAAATACTTTAAGGTATTTGGAATAAAATGTTACATTCTTAAAAACTTTAGGAATGGGATGTAAAAAGTGAAGAAGGTATATTCTTAGGATATTCCACAAGAAGTAAAGCTTATAAATGTTTATATACTAATGCTAAAAAAATTGTGGAAAGTGCAAATGTAAATTTTGATGAATATATAAAAGTACATGAGGTTGAACCTATAAAAGAACTAGAAGAACAAAAATCATTTGTATGCTCTTATGAAGATATTACTACTAAAGAAGATGCTCCAAATCAAGCTACAAACCAACAGCGAGTTCTGGTGACTATCGAGTCACATACTATGAATGTCAAGTTGCATTCAAGAACTAAGGTACATTCAGATGCTGAGTTACATAATAAAGTTGAAGCACATTAAGTTTTTGAGATTAGTGGACATGTTGAGATACCTAACGGAGATGTACACAGTGATTCTAAAGTTGAAAGACAAATTGGAAAAGCTAGTGCTGAACCAAAATTGTCCAAATATGTGAAGAGACATCATCCTGTTGCACAAATTATTTAAGATAAAGATGCTAGACGAATGACAAGAAATAGATTGAGAAATGATACATGTTTACTAAGCATGAAAGAACTTAAATCAGTGAAAGATGCATTAGAAGATGTAGACTGGAGTAGAGCCATGGATGAAGAGATTGAACAAATTAAGAAAAATAAAACATTGACTCTAGTTCCTAGACCAGAAAACAAAAATGTGATTGAAATCACAAGGAACAAGGAAAGATTAGTCTACAAAGGATATGCACAAGATGAAGGAATTGACTATGGAGAGACGTTTTCCGTTGTTGCTAGATTGGAAGGAGTAAGAACATTGCTTGATTATTCTAATTACAAAGGTTTCAAAGTTTATAAAATGGATGTTAAATCTGAATTTTTGAATGGCATATTAGAGGAAGAAGTTTACATAGAATAGCCAGAGAGATCTATTGATGTTAACAACAAGAACACGGTATGTAGATTACACAAATCTCTATATGGTTTGAAACAAGCACCAAGAGCATGGTATGAGAGACTTCATAAGTGTCTCATGAAGATTGGATTTGAAAGGACTGATGATAATAGCAATCTATACATGAAGACAGAAAAAGGAAAAGGTACTTTGGTATCTGAACTTTTTGTTGATGATATCATATTTAGAGGTCAAGATGCTTTATATAAGACTTTTGAAAATGAAATGAAGAAAGAATTTGAAATGTCTATGTTTGGAGAGATCAAATTCTTTGTGGGTTTGCAAGTATATCAAATGAATTATGGTATACACATCACTCAGAAAAAATATGTCAAGGAATTACTAAAAACTTTTGGACTAGAGGATTCCAAACCAATAAGTACACCTATAGTGATAGGACACAGTTGTCAAAGAATGATGATTTAGCTAAGGTGAATCAAACATTACAGAGATCTATGATTGAAAAATTACAATATGTAGTACATAGCAGACCTAATATAGCATTATTTGTAGGGATAGTTGCAAGATTCTCTGCTAATCCCAAGGAGAATCAATTGATGGCTATAAAGAGAATAATGAGATATCTGAAAGGAACAAAGGAGTTTGGTCTATACTATACGAAAAATGAGAAATTTGAATTAAGAGCCTATATTGATGTTGATTGGGCTGGAAAATTTGATGATAGAAAGAGCACCAGTGGAGGAGCATTTTTCCTAGGCAAGAGGTTGGTTACATGGACTAGCGAGAAACAAAATTGTACCTCATAGCCTGATATAGAAGTTCAATATTTTTTTGCTAATTTAAATTCTACAAACATTGTATGGATCAAATAGTCACTCAAAGGTATGAAAGAAGAGATCACAAAACTAGCAACACTTTATTGTGATAATACAAGTGCTATTAATATATCAAAGAATCCTATGAAGCACACAATGACTAAGCACATTAGAATTAGTTCAAGATAAAGAGGTGAAGATGGAATATGTTAACACTAAAGAGAAAATTGTTGATATCTTTGCAAAAGCGTTACCTAAGGATGCTCATGAGTATCTAAGAGGTAAACTAGGGGTGATACTCCTATCAAAGGCTATCTAAGTAACAAAAGGAGTGCCCTACATCAAACAAGTTGATTTTCATATTTTACACATTGATGTAGTGGATCTTTCTTTATGAGCTACCTAAAACAATCAAAGAGCTAAAACTTCAAATCAGTCACAATTAAGGTGACAGAGGGAGAAACTGAAGAAATTCATATTTGCATGTTATGATGACAAGTCTTTGGCATTTTTGTCAAAGAGGGAGATAATTTCTAATCAAGGGAAACATAAGAAAGAGGGAGATATTTATTGATCAGGAGAACAAAGAAAGAAGAAAGAAAAATTCTAATTCTAACATCTACCTAGTAAGAGGGAGATACAAGAAGAAATTCAGAGGGGGTTATAAGGAAGAGTTTTGTAACCTATTTAGAAGATGGAAGTTGTTGATAGAGGGAGAGATTTCAATACAAGGAATTATTATTCTTGGTATTTTGTTGGTCTTACTATTTTTGTTGACATATCAGTCAAGTTTGTTATTATTGGCATACACTTATTCAGATTGTAAGTATCTACCAAGCTTATTATACAATTAACAGTGTTTACCAAGCATTTTAGTTGTTATCGAGTTTTACAGTTGCTACCGAGTCCTTTGGACAAATTCCAATGTACACTGAGCAGTTACAATTAGTGTAAAGATTAGCAGTATAAACTAAGCATCTCAGTGTATGCCAAGTTTATCAGTGCAAACTGGGTTGTGCAGTGGTTACCAAGTTCGTAGTTAATGTGATACAAGTCCAATGTTAACCGAGCTACTCTATGCTAACCAAGTGACTCAATTTATACTAAGCTCAAGGAGATAGTGTTTACCAAGCTATGTAGAGGTAAACAAGTGATTTAGTTTATATGATGGGTTTCACAGTATTTATCGAGTCACCAATGCAGGCTAAGTTTAAGACTACTTGGAAGTGATCAGTATGGATCGAGCTTCTATGTCTACCAAGTGCATCATGATGTCGAGCATTGACAATGGATGTTGAGTATCAAAACCTCACTGAGTCA
Source organism: Cupressus sempervirens (assembly GCA_028749045.1). Lineage (NCBI taxonomy): Eukaryota > Viridiplantae > Streptophyta > Pinopsida > Cupressales > Cupressaceae > Cupressus > Cupressus sempervirens. The sequence continues at coordinate 290,453,240 of CM053789.1, read as the reverse complement.
GTCTTTAGAACCTAAGTGTCTATATTTGAGCCAAATTTGTAATATTTGTGTAAACTTGTATTGTGGTCGACTTTGTAACTTGTATAATTGGATTGGTATATATGTAATGTATTGTATCACATCTAGTGTGTGAATGTATGTGTGAATATATGCATGGAATCAATTTGATCATCAAAGAAGAGCAGAAAGTGTGAATTACAAAGGCTACAGTAGTATAAGGAAAAACAAAGATTCATCTATCATAGCAAGGTGATTCATACACTTAAAGAAATCTCATTCAGCAAACCAAGTTGCAGATCAGAGATCAGCTACTACTTCAACCTAACAAGTGGATCAATCAAATCCTTTAAAAAGGTAGACCTAACAATCTTATGCAAATCTCTTTACCGAGTGCATACTTCATTGTATGTTTGTAAATCCTTTCACAAGGTGGACTTAGTAGTCATTATTGCTCCTAACAAGGTAGATCGTCAAAAGTGATCAATGTAAGCCTTAACAGGCCAACTTTATACTAGAGTACTAAAGCTTGTGAGTATCATCCCCACCCCAGTTTTACTTTCTATTTGGAAGGTTTCTAGGTCACCAAATCTTTGTGTCAAAATGTTATGAATGCTTTCATGTTTTAGTTTCTCATGCATGTAACTAATTCAGAATATTCATATTGGATTAAGTGTTAATTAGATTAATTTTTTAGAAGTCTTAGAAGTTACTAATTCACCCCTCCTCTCTCAGTAACTTAGCCTTGTTAAAAATATTTCTAACAGTTTTAACCTAGTTAGTTTGGTTGATCAGTTTGGCTTTCCATCAATGCCAAAGAGGGAGATTGTTGAAAATAGATTGAAGAAGATTATTAAAAAGGGATATTGTTGAGAACAGATTGATACAAGTATGATCAATATGCTTTAATCATTGTTTTTTCACTGATGTCAAACCTATTATTTGTTGGTAAGACAATTGCTTCTATGATTTAAGTGCTATCACTTATTTGATTGATGAAGAGGATTTGATCAAAAGATGTAATAATATCACCTAGAGGAAAGGTTGAGTTACGATTATGTAAAGAAGTACAAAAATTAGTTAAGACAGTGATAACATGATGCATTGATAATATACTTAAGCTTACAAAGGCTAGTTACACTAAGAAAGTTTAGAAGAACAAGTTACACAAAGTTTGTCTACCAAGCTTGACTGAGTGGATAGTAGGTGTTGAGAAAAGTTAGTTCAAGCCGAGCAGAAAATCAATTGGAGTCGAGTAAAAGTCTATTCTAGTGTATGTTGAGCAAAACAATGGATGTCGAGTAAATTTTAGTTGATTTCGAACACTAGTAAACTTTAGTTCATGCCGAGTGATTTTATAGAGGATGTTAAGCAATGCAATATGTGTTGAGCATCAGAAGTCAGATAATGCCAAGTGGCTACATTATTTGAAAGATCATGAATTCGATGGATCTAAGCTGACAAGTTTATTTTCTTGGACTATGTGAACTAGGTGGAAGATAAGGTTGATGAGTTGGTGACACAGAATTCAAGGTAAACCATTTTTAGGTGAATTCAAAGAAAATTTAAGGAGAATTTTCTAGAAAAGATATGAAATATAGAGTAGATTCATTGTATCCTACCTAATATGTCCTAACCCTAAATTGGGCAATGGAGAATGAGCGCAAAAGATCTTAATTTTTTATTTATAGGAATGGCTAGTTAGAAGCAAAGGTTTTCATGTGCGAGAACCTAAGGAAGACAAGGAGTCAAGGGTTTTACTTCATCAAGTGACCTAAGAGAAGAGTCTACATTGGCATGTTAAACAAGAAGGCTAAGGGCATGAATGCTTGAAGGGTGAACAAGCTACCAGAGTTGAAATGTATGACGACCAAGTAGAATAGAGGACTGAAATAGAGATTCATAATCTATAAATGGAGTTGAAGTTGTTATCAGATCAAGCCTTGTTGTTACTCTCTAATAATTGTATCAATCTAGGGTAAATCTTTTGGATTAAGGTTGATCTAACAGTCATTTGTAAATCCTTTAACCAGGTGACATTCCAAGTGAATGGTCTAAAGTCCTCTAACAAGGCTCACTCCTAATAGGGTGATTGAAATCCTTTAACAGGGTCACATTTAACAGTGTGTATTGTAACATTTAACAGGGTTGGCCTTTGAAAGGGTATCATTTTAGAAGAGTGAAAAAGAGTAGCATGTTACTAGTGGTTTTTTCCAAACTGGGTTTTCATGCAAATCATTGTGTCAAGTGTGTTGATGAATCTGTTATGTTTCATGTTTATATTTCTGCAAGTTGATTTGACAGTAACCTACAAGTTTTAAGTGATTGCATAATCTTATGGATGCATGCATAATGATAATTTTTTTATGGGTTCACTAAGCTGTGAAAAATTTTATTTATACATCTAGACCTTGGATAATTGATTCACCCCCCCTCTTAGCTATTCTAAAGTATTCCAAGAAGCCACTATCCCCACTTAACCTCAAGATTCCTATTTTGAAATTCATGAGTGAGTACGCTAAAGATGTTGATAGGGTTTAGATCAGACTAATGAATCTCTTGGAGATGGATGAGAAACAAACAACTACTTTGGAGCATATGGAAAAACATCAAGCTTTCATCAAGAGGTGGTTCAACAAGTAGGCCACGATAAAATCTTTCAGAATATCTGACCTTGTTCTTTTGTGGGACAAGGAAAAATAAAAGTCAAGTAGCCACACTAAGTTTCAGCGCTTGTGGATCGGTCCTTATCAAACTACAAAAATTTTGGGAGAAATTGATTTTAGGATAAGTTCCTTACAAGGGGAATTGGTTCTATTGCTAGTCAATGGGCAGTTCTTGAAACATTACTTTGAGGCCTAAAAGCAAAAAAAAAAAAAAAAAAAAAACCTTTCTACAAGTGTGTTTATTTTCAGTTGTGTGCTTGCTTTCATTTGTGTGTTTACTTTCAAAGTTGCATCAGTTTGGGGGTTAGAAGCACTTAAGATTTTACCTTGACATATCTCATTTTTAAAAAAATTGGTTTCAACTTTTGAGAAGAGATATTTCTTTGTCAAAACATTTTAATGATTTTCTTTCTTATACCAACTAAGGAATAGATGTTACTTGCAATAATAGAGGATTTTCAGGCTTGAATTCAGAATTGCAAATCAACAAGTTTTCAACACTTTGTAAATTTAAAGATCGATTATCTTAAGTTTTTTTGAACCAAAGTTGATGGCAACAAGGGATACTCCAAACCCTACCGATTCAAAAAAAGGGATCTTCTCAAAGGAATTGCTAAGATCATTGTTTGGCATGAGAGTTTCCATAAACTTCTTGAAAGAGGAACACAAGGGATGATAACTAAAGATTGAACCTAAGAGATGACACCAATGTCTTGGCCAAATAGTTTAAGCATGGTCATGGTACAAAAAGAAAATTAAAAAAAGGAAAAATGGTGTTAAGAATGAAAGATTCTACAAAGTCTGAGAAAGGTAACCTAACTATAGGGATACATGCTCCAAATAGGCTATCCAATATCAAAACAATTTCTTCATCAAAGAATCAAATGGCGACATGTGAGTTACATGAAGTAAATATTTAGAAGATTACCTAGGACTTCAAATAAAAAGTGATAACCCATTAAGAGCCCTCAGAACTAATTCTCTCATCTGGTCAAGCAAGTGATTGATAAATAGCTTTAGTGAGGATTCCTAATGAATTGATCGGCAAGGTGGAAGATTGTTTCCAAGTTGTTGGAAGCTTTTGATAGATTGTATTTTGAGATGTCAAAGAAAATGGATATAGTGAACATGCATTAGACTTGGAGATTTGAGATTCTGAGGTTTTGACTATGAAGTGACTCGAAATATGCTAGGAGAATTTAGGATTTAGTTGGTATTTGACATCATATTGGAGGAATGTTTGTTGATGAAGAAATACTTTTGTCATTCTTCCCTTTTTATTGGGGCTATTTGTTTTGGTTCCACAATGCATGCCCTATTTCCCCTAGAAATGGGGACCCCCTAGTATAATTGTTTGCTTCCTCAGACCCCTAGTCTGGGATATGAGCCTTTTTTAGGGTTCTATTTGGTGTCTAATCCTAGTTTGGCCCTTTTATTGAGAAATTTAGTTATTAGAAATAGGAGATTTTGAGAGAAAAGTGAACTTTGGGTGTCAAAGGTATTCACTAGTGCACCTTTCAAGGTGTGCTAGTGCGTTAAGTGTACTAGTGTGGGAGCACTTCCCTTTGGAACTGTGCACCTACACACATGTGTAGGTGAACACCTCCAAAGGTGTGCTCCATCATGGGCTTATAAAAGCCTGGAACCCCACCCCTTCATTTTTTTCCTCTATCTTCTAGCAAGTGCACCTTCACACCCACAAAGGTGCACTTCATCTTTTGAACCTACACATAACACAAACAAACATCTAAGGAAAAAGGTGTGCACCTTGCATACCTATTATGCACCTTTTTTCACAAAATCTTAATAAATCTTAAAAAAATTTAAAAATTTAAGCATTCACCTAAGTGAAAGGTGACATGCGCACCTTTCAAAGACAAAGCATTCTCCTATGCATAGTAAGGGTGGGTATACAACACACCTCAAAAGGTGTGCTATGTGTGCACCCTTTATTCAACACTTAACCTACTTCTTTGCATTGAAGGGTATGCACCTAGTGCACCCCTCAAGGTTCGTTATGTGCACACCCTTAATCTCTAAAAGATTGCCAAAGGAGAAAGGTACACCTAGTGCACCCTTAAGGTGCGTAAGGTGAGCCAAATTTTTGTCTAAAAATGTATAAAATGATAAGTTTTTAGTTGTTTTACGATGTTTGCAGGTTTTGGGTTTGATTTTTTCCTAACTAGGGTTTGTTTAAATTGTTTTTTCCTACCTGTTGAACTAATGTGTGTCTATTTTGAATAGATAAAATGACTTCCTCCTTGTCCTTCCTCGCCGTAAAGATTTCTCCAAAATTGGGGGTCTACAAATTCCAAGGTGTTCCATCAAAATCACACTTCCAGGATGCGCATTTAGAGATTCAGACACTGAGATGGGTCATATTGACTAGAATACATTCTTGATTATATGCAACAAACCAAATGAGAGGCCCCCAATTGTATCTACACTCATCATATCAAGATTTGTAAATGCAACTTCACATCTAGTTTCAATAATCTTTCGATTTGATCATGAGTTTGGCTAAGAATTATGTTTCAAAAGAGAGGGTAGTTAAAAGCATAACTAGAGAGATCATCATATATCTAAGGCTCAAGAACATCAAGAAAGTATTCCATCTTTTGAGGGCAGATTAGTAGATAAGGCTAACATCCCATCAAGCAGAAAGGTGGTATAGAGATCATGAACAAGAAGCCACAAAAATTATTCAATCTTCATATCTCATTGATAGAACACAATTTGAAAGAAAATTTGTTAATACAACAAGAGGTTATATGAAGGATGATATCAGACATTCCATAGTGCTCCTAAGTACAACATGGGATTACCAGTAGTAGGACACTTAAACATATGGGTGGTACACTTCATTGAAACCATTAGAATGGCAAGCATGCCAATTGAATGGGCCACAATTCACAATGAGAATTTGGATGAATAGCTGGTGGCAATCAAAAATGGCCTAAGGTTCTATATGGCATCTTATTTGATGTATCTGTTAGCAACAAGAACTATAGATTACCCATGATTTTTTTAAACAGGAAACTTGCAAGATGTTGATGCATGGCCTTATGTGGTATACCCCCAGCTAGTGAAGAAAAATCTCTTGGATCACAGCAAGGAATACAGAATAGTGAATGATACCTTCATTTTCGCAATCATCCAGTTCATTGAGGGAGACTATGCAAAAAGGATATCAGAAGAGGCAGTAGAAAAGATTATAGAAATAGGTGCATACTACATCCAATTCAAGACATTCACCTACCTAAGGGTAGTAGGCACAACTATAAAGCCTAAAAATCTCCCAAGGTATCCATGTAATAGGCTTATTTTGCAAGGGATTGCACAACAACTCTTCTCTACATATGACAGAGTAAGGAAGTAGCACAAGAAGACCTGGGTATGGCCCATCACTATAGGCCTGTTTGATGTCAAGTAGAAGCAAAATATCATGAATTTTGAGTCAGAATTGGATCAATATCCCTTGGAGGAATATAACTCCCCCCGTCCATGTTTTGATAACATTGGCAGAATTTAGTACTTGGCAAGAAAAAAGTTCAAACATGAAGATGCCATAGAGGATCATTGGATGAATGCAATAGATGACTACAAGATTAGAATAAGGAATTATTGTAGGATGACTCTTTATTTGGTAGGCAGTACCTTGAAAATGAAGGTCACATTAAAGAATGTGTAGCAAGACAATGAAGAGGTCTTAGATCCTTTATATAACCGAGATAAGATATATGCTCAGTTTATCATGAATGCAAAGATTGATAAAGAAGAAAATGCAAATATCAATCATAGGGCAAGGCATATCATCCAGTTGACCAAGGAATGGATTAAGAGACCATTCAAGTTGGATCTAGTTCCACAAATAGTAGTTTTCCAAGCTACAACCTGCCCAATGAAAGGTAGAGGAGCAAAGGTTATAGTACCAACATTCATAGCCAAATCTCCAATTAGGCCAGAAATAGTGTATCAGAATGATAGGGAAATTAGGTACTTCAAGATACATAAGAGAAAGAATAGAAGGAAAAGTGTTTCTCCACAAGGAGATGAGCCTAAGGATGAAGGCACTCAAGCCCAAGAAGCAACTCAAGCCTAAGAAGACATTCAGACTCAAGATAATCCACTGGTGCCACTGCCAGAACAAGGGCAAGAAGTTGAAGAACAAGCACAACAAGTATCTCCACCTGCCTGAGAGGAAGTAGCCTCTCCATTAGCTCCCATGAAAAAAAATATGAAAACTACAATTAAAAGGACAAGGAGACAAAAGGTGATAAGAAAGGTTATTCCTTTTCCATTAGTCCCAAAAGTTATTCTAGAAGAAGAAGAATAGGATTATGAAGAAGAGGATAACCTTACCTTAATTTAGAGGACTCATCTGGTGAAGGCTACTGAAGTAGAATGAAGAACAAGTTCCACTATAACTCTATCATCCATTCCTATACAACCTATTCAAGTTACTACTTTGGAGGATGAGTTACAACAATGGATTGATGAGTGGGAGGGTCAAGACAATGATGTCTTTAATATGTCAGATTTTGACTTCATACCAGTGGGTACTGAAATGGCAGGTGATCAGATAAGGGACACACCAAAAAATCAACCTCCACAAAAGGGTTGGATTCAATTTCTGCCTCAACCACAAGGACCTCTAGGTGCCCCGCCATCATAAGCTCAAGATGTATCTTTAGTGGATAAAGGTTCAGCCACTCCTCTCCCTTTGGTTAATGAAGAATAGATGCAACCATTGCAAGAAGAAGAGCCACAACAAAGACCTACTAATGAAGTATTAGAGGAGGGGCAAATAGATGAAGAACCCCAGAAAACTTCTCAAGATATAGACGTAAGGACAAAGGACTCAACAGAGACAAGGATGCCTAAGATAGATACCTTACAAAAAGAAAAGAATCTAGAGAGGAGTGATAAAGGAAAGTGTATAGCTAAACAAACCCCCTCTTCATCTAAGTATAAGTCTCTGATAGAAACTACTCCAAGCTGGTTGAGAAAAGAGGTGATGGTTAGGCATAAAAGGCAATTGTATTATACTAATGAAGAGGGAATGAGAGAATTAGTTGAAGCTCTCAAGAATCCTGAATTACCTAAAGGTGATGCGCATACATTGGCCTTCATTATGAAGGACAGAAATTAGGACTTTTTCGCTCATATTGCTAACCCTCCTCTACATGCAGATACTAAGGATTTGACCAGAAATGATTATCAGATCAAAGAAGTATTTCTTGGAAAGCCAATTATGGACACAGCTAAATTGATGGTCACCACTTGGATTAAAGAAGTGTTTAATCACTTAAATAAAGATGAGGCTAAATTGGTTAAGTTGAGAAAGAAAAATGAAATCACGATTGGATTTCTACATGAGTTGGTCCTATTGACCTAGATAATATGGAGGCTACTCTTGAAGCAGCTTTAAAGAGGAAAGATAAAGAAAAGGCATTTATACAGGTGGATCCATTTTTGAAGGCTCGTCAGCAATGGCGAGAAAGTTTTGAGGAAAGGGGGTGCAAATAATATAGGGGAACCTCAAGATATTGCATTGTGTGTGAAATAATGCAGAGAAACTAGTTGTCATTTTAAACTAGGATTTTGGATTAATGGATGAGGTACATACCTGGGGAAATGACCTTCAAGTGTTGCAATCAATAAAAGGTTAGAGGTACCAGATGCTTGTAGATGTATATACAGAGGATGAGTTAGATAAATAGATGATTGGATAGAAAAGATTGCAGATGGTAATAAAGTAATGGAGACATTACATGTGGATATTCATAAGCTCAAGGATCAAGCCTAAGAGCAGATTTTGGAAGCAAGGAGAAATTACAGTTATCCTTGCCTTGACATTTTTTAAGATCATTCAAGGGATAGACTCATGAATGTGCAAGTAGTTGTTGAACAATTTTTGAAGACTTCTTAAGAAGCTTCCACTGATTTGGATATCAGGCAAGCATTTAAGACCAAAGGGGCATTGCTAGAATTGTATGTGAAATTGGGAGATTTTGCAGACTCACATAGAGGTGGGAAACTATCAACAAAAAGTAAAGGATAAATATGATGCTTTAGATTTTTTGGATGCAACCCAATTGATGAAGATCATAGAGAAATTCAAGAGCAAATACCCAGGCATAGCTCTAGTATGAAGGGGAACAAAACCCAGAAGCTAGAATTTCAGTTTTGATAGTTGGAAAAATTTTGCATTTTGAACCCTATCTTCGGAGGTACACTTCTCTGAAGGTGCGCTTCTCCAAAGGTTTACTGAAAGTTTTTGAAGAAGTAAGAGGTGCCTCGATAATTAATTGTCAGTTTCAAATTTAAAGTTTTCCATGCATCGAAAACGTATTCTGACAACACTTTAACACCTACAAACATCCAGAGAAGGTTGAGCTTCTATTTTTGGCATCTCCAAAGACTCTTACATCATCTAATGGTTTTCTTCTTCTTATTTTCTCGTGCTTTCTTTGTTTTAAGACATGTAAAGCCTCGTGCACCCATTAAATGATATAAACAAGGGTGGAGTCCTACTTAGCACCTCCTAGAGAGTCATTTTATATATATATATATATATATATATATTTTTTTTTTATTTTTTTTTTTAAATTTTTTTTTTTTAAATTTGTTTTAAGCATATATTTGCATGAAGAGATCTCTCACTCTGAACACAAATTGAGGAGATGATTTCCTATAAGTTGAAGAATTAAATATGTAATCCAAGCTGTTATTTTGATGCAATAATATATGTATTTGGTGCTCTCATTTAGAGTGTAGTTATTCTTTCCTGCGTGTGTTATATTTTATGAATGTATGTTCATGGAGTGTAATGGAGCCAATAGTTTTATTGTATTATTTTAATTGAGCGATCTTGTAATTCTAGTGTTTGCCATGTATTTACAATTATGCTAACATATTTGGTTGGAGAAGAGATCACCTATTGTTCCAACATATTTTTTTGTCTCACATGAGTGCACTTTCTGTGGCCTTGCGATCTGATGAAAAGTGAAATATCTTACGGTTACTAAATTCCTATTGACAATTGCATCAGTTGAATTAAGGAAGTGTTGTTCCTATTTTTATTGGTTACCTACTGATCTTTTCAAAGGCTTAACTCACAGACGCATTGTTTTTGTGGCTTATGTCCATTAGGAATTTACTTTTCAAGTCATTTACTTAAACTTCTTGTTACCCTATCTTCGTTATTTTCTTTTACAAACACTTGGTTAATTTAGGAATTCATATAGTTGCATAGTTAAAACTGCATTCATTATAAACAGAAAAATACAAAAATATATTTCTTTTTGTGTAGTTTTTTTTCTTTTGAAATAGCAAGTGAATTCAACATCTTATCTGAAATTGGTCAGAACCAGCAAAGGTCTCCTCATGAACACTCACATTTATCTTCTACTGAGCGAATTCTAGTAGGTTGCAAGATCACCCAAAACCTTGAAGTTGATCCTAGGTTAACTTTTCAAGAGAGGAGTTCAAAAGGATTTCAGTCATTAAGCATCGTGCAAAATGACAACTCAACAACTACTACACTATCCACAATAACATTACAACATTTACCTCCAAACTTACATCGAGTCCTAAACAAATTCTTCCTCTGACTAGGCTCTAGTACCTTTTTACTAAACAATACTTGTGGAGCTAACAAGTTATCTCCCACCTTAGGCACATTCACTGAGTCCTTGTTTTTAATTCACCATAGTAGCTCTTCTATCACCGACCTTCCTATCAGGATAGGAACATTCAAAATATTTTTATCCTTCACCACAATTATAACAAGTACCTTTAAATCCACATCTACATGTTCTCCTTTGTTCAACAAGTTTTGGTTCATCCTCAACAATTTGTTATCATTCACCAAGTGTTCTCATTTCTCCTTCCCTCGGGAATTACCTTGATGTCTTCTCTTCAACTTATCTTTTTCCTTCAGAGCATATTGATAAGCATCCTCAACTGAATAAATCTTCAACATATCAATCTCATCCTAAATATTGAATTTCAAATCATTAATATATCTAGCCACCTTTTTCTTAGAAAGTTCTATTTCCCAAACCAAATTGTTAACTAGTAAAATTCCTCGATATAATCCTTTACAAACATATCCTTCTATGTCAAATTCTACAACCTTTTTAACAACTCAAGTTCATAATCAACAGGAATGAAATTAGCCTTCAACTTTGCCACCATCAATCTCCACCAAGTGATTTTCATTTCACCTTCATCTTCCCTATCATGTTGCAATTCTTTCCACCATAAAACAACATGTCCTTTCAACTTAATATATGCCAACCTTACTTTGAGTGGATCACCAATATACTCTAACTCTTCCAATTCACCAATCCAATAAAACAAGTCTTCAAGATTCAAAGTACCTGAGAAATTAGAAATATTCATCTTATTCTTCAACTTCAACCAAAATCCAAATCTATCCAATGACCAGTTCTATCTTCCACAGATCTCTCCATGCGACCTATTCTATCCTCGCCACTAGGTCCAACAACCTTTAAGTCTTCAGCAGCTTCCTCATAAGCATCTTTAGTACTCCCATTCCTCGATACACCAACTATAGCTCTCATTATCTTAGTGACCATATCATTCTTCATCAATTCCATCTCAAATCTAATATCTGATCTAACCTTTTCTAAATCTTAGTGTCCACAACATCATAGAGATCTGCAATCGCCCTAGGATCCAATCTTCTCGGAGGCATCTTCCAAGATCTTTGAAAAGTCAAAGAAAAAAATCACATAATAGATCAACCTGGCTCTGATACCATCTAACATGCAAGGCTAAGTGAACCCCCAATGGAGTGACCACGCTCCCAACATAGTACCACATAGCGAAAACACAACACAACATGAGATCTGATAGAAAGTCTAACTCTCTATTTGTCAAATAATTGATTACATGCAATGTGTCGGGTTGTAAGGCCTTCCTAGTTACGGCCAAATATAAAAGCTATTACAGTAAAAAAAATTGCAAGACCTCGCAAGATCCAAACCCTAGGTAGCCCATATTTTTAATAGCACAACAATCTAGTAGAAACTTCAAGATCTAAACTTGCTCGCAAGCCACCAAGCAATCTTCTTGTGTCCTAAGCCCACACTCAGCAACTAGCTCTGCTAAACTTTGCAACTCCATATTCCTTCCTAAATCTCTACCACTATCCATTCATTGCGTACAACACTACCCAAACCCCTCTATTTATACTTGCACAACCACAAGTTGACATATTACAAAGAGAATTATTGAGAACCCAAATAAACATAATATGTCTTAGTTGGCTTACAACAATCATTAAATGCACAAAGGAGAAGAACCACGACCCTAAAATAGGTTCTCACATATCCCATGATAGGTCCACATCACGATCACAAGCTACACAAATTAAATGCACCAATCGACTGATCAAATCTCCCAAGAACATCTAATCAATGAACCAAACCACTGAGCATCAGCAGCAACCACCAAGCACGTTGAGTATACACCGAGCACAACTAGCAAGCACTTCCACCAAGCTCCCACATGATCATCAAGCACTAGTTCCACCAAGCAGATAATCAATCGAGCACCACAAGCTAAATCAAGTTGCTTTTGTCTCCAAGTTCCTCAGTTAAAACCACAACCTAGAACTACCCCAATAATGATCAAGCATCATCTCCTTTCAACCGAGCTCTCCAACACATAAGATTGCCAACTACCCTAGGATGATCCTTCATCAATTTCAATATCCCACCCTATTTTAGTCGTGTCAAGTTGGTCTATCATGATGTAAATGAAAGATTGTGAATTGTCATAAGGTCTAATAATGGGCATCATTGTGGTAGTCTTATTATTTGTCTTATGTTATTGACTTCTTCAATTATTTGTTTCATAACCACATGATAGTATTGTATAGAAAATCCTCACCATTGATGTGACGTGATATTGATCATGCTGGCTAAGATTATGTAATGTCACAAGACAACAATTAAGCTTTTTACTTAATATATTTCATGAATGAACAAAGGTAAATCATTCAACTCAATCTACAACTATAATTTCAAATATTTGAAGGACCCCGCATTATAAGATTATCCATAAGATCACACATCACCAACCATTTTAATTTTTCCAAATTATTACAATGCTTCAATAGTATTGTAGAAATACTAGAGAAATTTGTGATAAACAGAATAAAAAAATTATTCCCTTAACTCTTTAGCAATGTTGATGTTTTGTAGTTTTAGTTGGATAAATTGTTTGTGTGTGTGTGAGAGAGAGAGAGAGAGATAATGAACAGACATGTGCTAGAAAAGGACATGTCTATTCTCTCACTCTCTTATAAATATTAAGAAAAGATGCAATTGAAAAACACATACTACATATATGGTATTGCTAATACACTTGTAACAATCCTCTAAAAACCAACATGATATTAGAGCCAAATTATAAATCCAAGATAACAAGAAGAAGAAATATCGACAAATTAGCTTTGGATGATAAGTAGTTAAGCATTTGTGGTATCTTGCAGTCGCCTTTTTCTTCATCACACCACTGAACAAACTAGTCTAAAGAGTAAAGGGAGGAAAGAATTCGGTAGGCAGGTAAAGTATCCATTCTCAAATTTAGATTTTCGACAGTGTTTGGGTTTCAAGCAGTCGCTTTTACAGAATTGGGATGGATGGATTGAGAGGTTAAATGTGGAAGGGGGTGAGGTGGGGTTTTCTTTGTGTGAAATAATTTTGTACGTAAACGCACAATCGCAAGTGGGCAAAGGCCTTAGTCCCTACTCACTCTTCCTCTCATCGCACTTTCAAACGAGCTTGTCTCTATGTTTCTTCTTCCATGTCGATGCCTATGCCATCTCACCCTCAATCTTGATCACAATCACAATTTCAAATTAAATATATGAAAAGAGCAAATAATAGCACGAGAAAAAGAATTGAGACCATTAAAAATGCAATCAAAGAACTAAAATCATCTCCCCTAAAAGGATATAAGATTTGGTACGACATACTCCCATTTGCTATTGTCCACGTCAGTTGCTAACTATGTAAGGAGCAATAGTATTGGAGTATTAAAAAAATGGGGTCAAACTCATTAGCCGAAGGAATTATGGAAATATGTATTGCCACGTATGGCAAGTTAACAACATAACACCCGCATAATGGGCAATGAATGGAGAAAAAGATATCTGAAAGGGCAAACACATACGATCGTCCAATGCCCCCATACTACATTTGACATTTTCCATTAGTCATGGGAGGTGGAAAACAAGTTAAACAATACCTTGAATAACTTGCCCTCTCGTGTGGATTCCATTGGTAGGGAGATAAACCAATTCACAAGTTGGGCTCATTGGTCCACTACACCTCATACTAATTATTATTTACATGTTGACGCCAGCCTACTAGATATGGGAACTTACACATAATTAAATGGGTATTTAAATTATAATAATTTTTTATAGGATTAACATTTAGCATGGCTGTGACTAACTAAACATAAAGGGTATGAAGTTTAAAGAAAATAATACATAAAAAATTGATAATATGATTTTTGTGAAGATAGTTATAACTATATAGAGGTTGAAAAAAGTCTATGAAAAGCTGAAGTTTGAGTAATCCAAGTGTCTTATGAAGAGAAGTCATTTTCAAAGATACTACTTCTATAAGGATATTAAGTGATATAAGTATTTTCCAATTGTTATATCTTGAGAACTATCTTTATTTACTTTTTTGTAGCTAATCTCTTATTTGTATTTATATATGTACTATAAGAACTATTTTCTTTGATCTTTTCCTCTCTATAGGGATATTATTGCAAGAAGAGGGAGATCAAGATTCAAAGGGAGTCTAACAATTCATTAGAGACAATTTTCAAAGAGAGGAAGCAGATAGAGGATATGATTCAATCAATATGTGGTTATCTCTATCATATTTATTCAGATGGAGTAATCCATATCGAGATGGATTCTCCATTTATCAATAAACGACAATAATCAAGAGAACTATGACTCATGAATACACCTCATGACTGTGTTATTTTAATGGGCCTACCCCCTGTGTACATATGAGGAAATGACGGCTTCCAAATAATGTCACTTGTATTTGCAAGAGTTATTGAAAGGTGACGATCTTACAATAACTTAATTTTCTATTATGACATGTTTGTATGTCATGTCCCCAATTTTTGGTGACAGTTCGATTTAATTAATTTAATTAACGGTTGTCCAAGGACGACTAATTAGTTATTTTAATTAAATAAATAGTTATTAAAAGATAACTTTATATTTAATAAAGTGACTTGGAAAATATTTAATAAAGTCACTTAAGAGATAAGATCAAAAAGGTTCTAGAAGTCTCTGGAGAGGATGGAGGGAAAAGAATAAATAGGCACCCCGGGGCTCCATTCGAAGGCAGGCAGTTGATTATCTCTCTTTGATTTTCAGGTTGTGATTCAATCACAGGTGCATTGTGGAACCTAGGGTTTCTACAATTGTCACAACTGGCCATTGAGAACGATAACTCTCAATTGGTACGCAATTTTGAGGGTGTGAAATATCATCCGAATTATTGCAGATTGGAGGTGACATTCAGTCATTTCATCAGGGTGATTAATTGCGGCTTAAGGCCAAATTGTGGTTCTTGCATCATTATTTCTCGAAGGATTTGATTCAGATCATCAGTGCAGGGGCAGAATTGAGGATTTGTTGCAAATATCATTTATGGTGAAGCAACTATGAGCAATAATTGAGCCAGAAACATTCGCTGCATCAGGGAACAAGTGTATTATTCAGATTTGAGGATAGTTTCGATTTCTCAGCTGACATAAATTTATATAAGAGACGACGCAAGGCTTTGGTCGGATTGGAAAGCAAATCATTGCCTGTCACAGCCGCGTCAGGAGTGCCAGATCGGAGGGAGGAAATCAATTTATTAAAACCCGCAGAACGAGTATAAGGAGTAACGGCCAAAATGGGCAAATCTTTAGACCAGCCCACCCACGAGCTGCAAGTTTAAAAACGTGGGTCACATTCCGATTCGGAAGTCTCTCCACGACTTCAGCACATTATCGTGACTCTTTGGAGTTAACAAAATCATCAAGTCAAACCGAACTCCATTCGCTGAATCTATAATCAACTCTTGTTCATCCATTGGAGAAAGGCACGGGTCAGTCCAGAATTGGTCAAGCACGACAGGAGAATATTGGGACATAACTGATACGACCTAGCACACTTGCTGGATCACTCCAGGCAGACTGCAAACTTTATCCCAGATAACTTCAGACCAGCCACCACGATCCTAGACGGAGTCAATACCGCTGGGCAGGAGAGGGCATTCATTCCTGATCTTGGCATCGTTAGCAGCAACTACACATCATCGAATGTCTGCGACAGATCCAGACATTATTACTGCCGGCTCCACACAAGTTCGGTGCTCATACCCGACCAGTGGACATCGCCAAGTCTGAGCACACCGATATTGTTCTTGGTGGATGTCATTTTCCAATTGCAAGACGGTGGTTGGATAAGGCGCCAGGCATTTTGGGTCGCCAAACAGAGTTAGACAATAATCCCAAGTCTGTGAAGTACAGATTTTCGAGATTGTTGTCTTCTTTGGGCTGTGATTACTGTGGTTGGGAGGCAACATTGATTGCTGAAGCTGATCGTCTTATAGTAGCAACTGAGGGCATTGCATACTGGGTGCAATTGGCTATAAGGGCATTCTTCTTGGTTGGCTGTGGAGACTTTCTTCTCAAACTGTGATCTCCTAAGTTTCGCTGCCAGAAGCTAAAGAGGATTGATAGAGACGTGGTCTGCTGCAAACTTTTGGAATCAGGTTCTTTGCATTTGAAACTGTAATTTGTTGTGCATTTAATAAAGGAATTAGAGTTGTCGATTGAAGTTTTATTGTAGATAACTCATAATAGAATGATGATCTCTTATTGCAAATTGGCCATCAAGAGCAATTTATTGCAGCCTGATTCATTTAATCTCAGTATTTGGCATATCAGTTATGGCTTGCCTATTTGCATCTAACATTGTTCAAAAACTATAAAACAACAAACTTGCACAAAGCAATACTTTCATTCGGGTTGAGTTTGTTTGCCAAGTGCTCAACAAAATGTCAACAATTGAATGGTGAAGAAATCGGTGTTTGTCAAAGTTATAACCAGATCGGGGATATTTCATTGTATGGTAAGCATTAAGAGAATGTGTCTACACGTACCCTATTAACATTTTTTGAGCACATGGTGAATGTTATGCAAATTGATGTTCTTGAGGGCCATTACACAGAGTAATAAGTGAATATCATTGAATTTGATGTTCTGGAAGGCCATTACTCACAGTGCTTCATGAATATTTTGCATCTCAACATTCTAGAAGCCCATTACTCAGAAAGTATTTGGAAAATATCATTGATATTTTGGGAGACCTATACTCATGATATCAGGTATGATATCAACTATTTTTTGTAATTGGTGAATATCATGTATTGTAGGAGACCAATACTCATGATATCAAACATGATATCATAACTTTTTGAGTACTTGGTGAATATTGAATGTTGATATTCTGGGAAACCAATTCTTATGATATCAAATGTGGTATCAACCTTTATTAATTGGTGAATATCATATGTTGATATTCTAGAAGACCAATATTCATGATATCGAAATGTTGAGTATCTTTTGATCAAAGATATTCTTATATTACATTGAGTTAATAAATGGTCATGTGTTTATCCTTCTTAGCTAAGAGGGAGTGTTGATGTTTTGTAACTTTACTCAGATATATTACATCAAGGTGTGTGTGTGTGTGTGTGTTTAGCCTCCCTAGCTAAGAAGAGTGATGTTTTATAACTTCACTCGGATAAATTACCCATATATATATAAAATAAACAGACATGTCCTATGAAAGAACATGTCTATTATTTCACTCTCATAAATATAAAGGGAAGATGCAGTTGGAAATCACATACTACATATATGGCAGTGCAAATACATTTGCAACAAGCCTCTGAAATCAACAAGCACCAAGCACAATTATAGAAAAATCATTCGAAAAAGAATGAAGTCAAATGATATCCCTAAATATCATGGTAAGGTTCTCATGTCTAGAATATACTGAGCCACTAAAACATTATAGTTCTCCTTGAATCTAACATAGTGGCCATCGATATTTTTCATTGCCCGACTTAAACATTAGAAATGTCCCGTTTAAATTTTACACGGCAAATAAAATAATACTCGATGTTTCTACTTTGAATGTCCTCGTAATTCTCCCCCAAGTTTCTCGATGCACAAGCGTTGCCCACCACTAAACCCTTAAGTCAACTATGAAAAACGTCATCTAGACCTTTCCCCTTGATATTCTTTACATTATTTTGTTGAGCCTAGAGAATATATTCCATAAACTAGATGTGCTTTGTACTTCTCAACTGTTTGTTAAAATATTAGGTAGCCAAAATTTATTCTTTCATTGAAAGAATACTTTTAACCTACAGCGGATTGGAATATGTGTTTATTTTGCACTGGACCTATTTTTTGGAGACTGACAAAATCAGACAAGAAGGTAATACAGATAAGTTTGGCTGGTCAACGATGTCTTGACGATAAGATTTTATAATTTGTAGCGTAAAACTGAAACATCATTATAGAATAAATTTGAATAGGAAAAACAACCATTCAACTTATATGATGTTTTATCAACCTCCAATTGCATAATTTTTCAAGTTAAAACTCATTAATCCATATTTCATGAACCACCTATATTGTCTATGTTGTTCTATTTTAATTAAACCACCCTTTATTATAATTTCAGACAGTTGTAGAAAAATTGAGCATTTCTCCCACACTTTAAGATACAGCTTTTTGAAAAAATGGTATCCTGTAAAGGCTGAGACATTTTCTAAACTGCTACATAAATTCCTACGTGCAAATTGGAGGCCTCCAAATGATTTTTCCGTGAAAGATAAACCAGGCAAAATGATGGTTACAATTCCTATCTATCAAAAATTCAAATTGCCAATGTAAATTAAATCAAGACTGTTTTCTAGAAGATGCACGGCTACACATTAATTCCCTCACATGGAAATAAGAGGCCTCCAAATGATTTTCCGTTAAAGCTAACCGAGCAAAATGATGTTTACAATTACTATTTGATAAGCCGAAGTAAAATAAAACAAAACTGTTTCTAGAAGATGAACCATTTCCGCTTGAGCAGAATGCATGGCGAAAATAAACGATGGTAAACACACTTTTATCACTCCAAATATACCAAGAACGTTGGTCAAATAGCCTGAAATTAGTAGCATTTTGAACACACTTCTATTGTTACAAAGATGTCAGGCCACCTTAAACATATGTTATATCGCAATCTGATTGTATTGTGTATTTAACTTGCACACGGTAAAAACTGTTTTACAGACACTAATATTCATCTATCATCCCTAAATTAGCAATATTCAGTGCTTCTAATATCGATGTCTTCTTTGGTTTTCTGTTGTTATGTATATTGATCTGTTCCGGTAACCGTTGCTCTGTTGCAGATCTGCAGAGTGATATTTTACTCTGGTTTTTGAGCAGCCTATTTTCCCAATGTATTGTGCATATACATAAGAGATCAAATAATTCCTAAGATCTCCTCAGCTTGTCCTTAATAAGTGGTAGTATTCCCGTAAATCTGTTATCTATAAAGCAAAATTTGGTTCATGTTATAAAATAACCAGCTGAGTACACAGTACCTCTAATAATTGTGCCTACTTGATTGACAAAATATACTTACTACAGGCTTCTCAATATATTTAATACAGTATTGAATCTGTCCAACAATGACAGGCTTCACTGTCAAATGCTAACCTGGTTCCTAATTCAGTGCACTGCCTAGTAAATACGAGTGCCATGATTGTGTTTGGTTTATTTCATGTATCTCCAGATAAGCTCTATGATAAATTCATACAGATTGTGTTTTATTCTTTGAATGTGATTTGTGGCCACAGTGTCTTACTTAGCTTCCTTCACCCTTGCATACAAACCTATAAACTTCAGCTAAAATGAAGGCAACATCTTTTATCATGATAAAAAGCACAGAAAACCAAAATAACTAGTTATCTACAATTCTTGTTAAGCCGAGAGACTTTCTACAGTAGCAGCAATCTTCAATGTAAACATTTCCCATTTTGAAAAAAATTGATGTTCATTTACATGTCAGAAAAATAAAATAGAATGTTAACAGTTACATAGATTATATAAAATAAATTTAAATTTAAAACATTTATTACCATTGTTTATTTTATTAATCATTGTCTAAATTTGATTTGTTGCGATTTTCCAGTCATATAAACTTATGGAAGAATTTTTAAATTTAAGATTTCTATGTTTTTTTTTATAGATTTAAAATTTCTATGTATTAATATTAAGGGATAATATATATAAAATAAATACAAGAATTTATTCATAGATTTTTTGTGCTCATTTGAATACAACAATTATTAAACTTATACTTGAAATTGGATACCTCTCGGCTTACTTTTCAAAAAAAAATGAATTAAATTTTTAGGAAAGGCAGATAAGAGGGTTTCCCGTTTCAGTAGAATTAACCAAGCAAAATACACTCACTTACAATCTCCCTGATTACATTTACTCAATATACAACTTGCCATTACTCAAGTATGCACACATCAGGAAACAAGAGAAATATAAAACAGCAGGTATCGTTAAAAACTACTTATCCATTTACATTACCTAGAACTTGGAGATATATAACATAAGAAGCATCACAAAAACATACAATATAAAACAGCAGGTATCGTTAAAAATTACTTATCCATTTACATTACCTAGAACTTGCAGACATATAACATAAGAAGCGTCACAAAAACATATCCATTTACATTACCTAGAACTTGCAGATATATAACATAAGAAGCGTCACAAAAACATACTTATACAAGGCCAGAGCAGGTATCAGGGAAAATTACTAATCCATTTACATTACCTAGAACTTGGAGATAATATATACATTACCTAGAACTTGCAGATATATAACATAAGAAGCGTCACAAAAACATACTTATACGAAGCCAGAGCAGGTATCACGGAAAATTACTAATCCATTTACATTACCTAGAACTTGCAGATAAGATATAACATAAGAAGCCTCACAAAAACATACTTATATGCAGCCAGCGTAAGAGATTCAATACCACCTATATGTTACAAACATTTTTTTTCTTTAAATACAAACTGCTCACTTAAGTAAGTGGTGTTTCCCGGTAGTTGCATACAATCCAACTGAACCTAGAACTTGCAAATAATATATAACATAAGAAGCCTCACAAAAACATACTTATATGCAGCCAGCATAAGAGATTCAATACCACCTATATGTTACAAACATTTTTTTTTTCTTTAAATACAAACTGCTCACTTAAGTAAGTGGTGTTTCCAGGTAGTTGCATACGATCCAACTGAACCCTCTCAACAAGTCATCCTACTTTGTGGCATATCTTCTTCCTGTCTGTGTGCTGCAGAATCCAGTTTCCCCTGCAAATCTCAACAATAATAAAATCAGCAGGAATAAAGTTACAGACAAATCCAAATCTATCAACTCTCTATTTCACATAGCTTCTAAGACCATTCCAATAACGTTTAGAGCTGCTTGCAAAAATATTTGACACGAACAAAATGACTGATTGGGGAAGAGAGGAAATGTGGCTGCTAGAAATGTGACATACGGTCGTACCAAACCAAGCCCCATTTAAGAAATTAGAATAATGGGATTATATGTGTAATGCATATTGTTCTATTGGGTTAGATTGCATGGCATTTATACATGCAAAACTAAATGACTGTGTTTGGCTTACACCAAAAAGAAAAAGAACAATACACAAACATCCCATGCAACTGAAGGCGAGCTTGTGGACTCCCATCTGTAATGAGATATTACTCTAAGCAGCAATTGTACCTTAAAGAATGGTTTGTACCTGCTGACTCTCATCTTAAGGATTATTAAACTAGATAAAACTGAAAACCAATCAAAACTGCTGAGCTTTGAATGAAAGAATTTACTAACACAGTAAAGAAATGCTAACAAACAAATACTCAGCTCTGATCCAAATCACATCAGTGCTTTATTAATCAGAAAACAGAAGTTATAAAGCTTTCAAACACACACTAAACACTGTATAATTAGGACACGTAGCCTAAGCCTCCTTTTAGAGCTGAAGAACAGATACTAGAAGTACACTGGATACATCAACCCTTGATTTGAAGTCTATCTTCCAAATTTGTGCCCTAAAAGAGACAAAGTCGAACTTGTGAAAAGAAAATTGCTGAATAAATAACTGCTATTGTGAAACTGGAAAACAAACTCTACAAAAGCAACTGTATATCTGGAAAGCCATGAGTAGGAAGTGCCAAGAATGGAACAGCCAGAGGACAGAAGAGAGTACAACTTCTGTTCTCTATGACTACACCCTGCTGAAATGCACAAGGGTTCCACACATGAACCGCTGGAGGAGACATTCTTGGGTAACCATAATCTAACACTCCCTCTTACTGAGGAATGTGTTTTCCACCAAAACCAATCTATCCTCAAAACTTTTACTAAGTTAGAAGCCTTATTAGAATGTCTGCAACATGCAACCTGCTAGATTGTTTAAACATAGACTTGAGCAATCTTTCAATGTGCTTCAAGCAGTCACAAAATACTTGATTCTCAGAGTCTGATACAACTCTAATTGTCACAATAAATGACTGGATGACCCACCATCTCACCTGTCAGCTCTTCAATCAACTCGCAAAACCAGATGGCTTCACAACTAGTTGTGCTACCGTGTACTCTGCCTCTGCCAAACCCAATACCATGTAAGTCTGCTTGCTGCTGAACCAGGAAATGACTTCTGATCTCAAAACAAAGCAACATCCTGAAGTACTCTTCCAATGGTTTACATCTTCCCAATCAAGAACCATGAATGTATGTAGCATCAGTTCATTACCCCCTGAATATTGTAGACCACATTGTATCATGCCCTTCAAGTTTCAAAGTAAATTCTTTGCAGAGCACAATGAATTGGCTTTAGGTCAACGATGAACTGGTTCAAAGTGTTCACTGTGAAGTTGTGAACAGATATCTGATCTGGTACTAACCATATACATCAAGGATCCAATCAACCACTTGTACACTAAAGGATCTCACAGATCCAAATACATGTCAGCATGCAACTTCACTTTCTATATCATAGGTTTGGTAAGGGGTTTGCAATCCATTAACAAGAAGCTCTTCAGAACATCAACTATATATTGTCCCTACCCGAGGAAAACCTCATCTATATTTTGCTACACCTCTAGACACAAGAAATAGTGCTGCAGTCCAATGTCCTCAATGCAGCAATATTTGGCCAACTCTTCCATGCACCCTACCATGAGCTTCTCTGAACTCCTTGTAAGCACTACATCATTGACATACATGACCAAAATCACAACTCCAAATAAATACATATTGGATTTCTAAAGCTATATTGGCAAAATCCAAACATCGGTCATCATCATTCCTGGAGTAGCAAGCACAAGATGTCTGCTTCAGCCTATAATGACCTTTTCTTCAATCTACATATATAGGTCTCTCATCTATTCACTAGAAATTCCCTTATCTCATTATTGTGCACATCTTCCTAAATTAGGCCATTCAAGAAATTTATAATATCCAATCGATGCAACTGCCCGCCAATAATTGTAGTTTAAGATGTAATGGTCTTGATGAGTGTTGATGTGAGTTTTGTTACATGACAACATACAGAATTGAACACCTAACATTTAAAGTGAAACACTAAACATTCAATCCTCTTGAGTAAAGTCACTTCTTATGCTAAGATTGCAAAGAAAGATCATAAGATGACTTCAAGGTTCCTTCTATTGTGGATACTCACTCACAGATGAAATAGTGATTTGCTGGATCACTAGGCGGACTAACGTTGTTCCTCAAGACTTGTCAATTTTATTCCAAAGATTTGGCTTCCCAATGTGCAATGAAAGTTGTCTTCATTTTTTTTGGCTTTCCAATTTTCCTCTTCAACTTACTAACTTCTGCTACTCCTACTCCTACCTATGGATGCAAAAAAGTATGACTGCACTTGAACTCTACTAGATGCAATCTCATCAATAACTTCACCCATATAGTGCAAGCTTCTAAGGTGTATCCAAATGATTTTCAAATCAATACCTCCTCTTCAATCTCGTTAATGGATGCAAACTAAAGATTGAGTACATTCAAGTAAAAGCTAACCATAAACAACACACTTACAATCAGCAAGCGGCTAGTGGTCTGGTCTATGTTTGATTCAAGCAAGTATACATTCACAATTACTCTTATACAACTAAGTTACTTAAAGAAAATTCTATCTGAACAATTTAGAAATCAAATCTATTCTAAATGAGGATGAAGACTGCCATACAATAAATCAAGCTTGACCCCAAGAATTCACCATCTTAGACACAACAATGAAGAGTAGAGCGAAATTGGCATTATTTTAGCAACAATTCTCCAACATCTCCCTGTACAAATGAGGGGAGAATGCCTTATATAGGGAGCTCAAGCACAATGAATGGCCTAGATTAACTCATACAAACTCTAAATAGGGTTGGCACCTATCAACCAATGAGATCAAAGCACCTCAAAATAGGCCAATAACAAAATTGCAAACAAGTGACAACCAATCAAATGGCACCAA
Organism: Cupressus sempervirens; assembly: GCA_028749045.1. NCBI lineage: Eukaryota > Viridiplantae > Streptophyta > Pinopsida > Cupressales > Cupressaceae > Cupressus > Cupressus sempervirens. The sequence continues at coordinate 290,428,846 of CM053789.1, read as the reverse complement.
AATGGGGCCAACCAGAATTAAGCATCTAACATAACAACCAATGAGAAAATTGTTCGCCACTTGGCTTACATCAAATTATCATTTAGAAAATGATTTCCTTTGTGTTTTGCTCTTTTTCCAATTCAATGAAACCTCGACAAGATATTGTTGAGCTCATTCATTGAAGGCATAGATGCCTTTTGCAATTTCCAATCTACTATGTCCAGTTCAATTTTGGTTGTAGAAATAGTCTTCTCCCATTTTGGTAAATTGTCTTGAATTGAAGTCATGAGAACTATAAGGAGTGTAAATCTTATAAAATGCTCTCTCTTGATACTGCTATTATCCTCAAGGCCACAAGTTCTTAAATTTTCCTTCTAAATTCCCAAGTTCATGTTTTCTTCTCTTTTATCACCAAACTGAAATGTCACTCACTGCTTCCTTAGCCTTTTCACTCATATTCTGGATAGAGGAACCAAGATGATAGCTACCATTTCTTATTTTCTCCAATTTATCTTGCCTGTGGATCAAAGCAAAATACTATTCTATCACATCTTTCATTCCAATTGTTCTAATCACCTTGCTCTACTCTAGTAGCTTCTCAGGAAGCTCTATCATTGACTGTAATTAAAGCATGGTTTTATCTCTTATGGGCTGAAATTCTTCGCAAAGTCTATCCAAGGCTTGAAATCTTGCTCTAAGTGTTGTGATTATCTGGTATTTGCCTCAAGAATCTTGGGAAAAAGGTAACCACCTCTGGTGAGACTTCTTCATCCAATCTTGTGTGTCGTGGTCTTACATCCTTGACCTCTCAACATTATTAATTGATTCCCTCTCAAGGGTGAGAGGTGGTGTGAATGTGTAATCTCTCTATTGGATGGGGTTGAAGATATGTTTGAAGTATTCTATATATCTTTGTGTTTACTTGTGCTTCTTTGCAACTCCCTTTCTCACTCTATCTCACAAGTATTAGAGAGCATCTTGGGCCTCCTCAAATTCTTGCTTCTTTGTACTAGCTCCCATTTCATGTTCAATTATTTCACAATACTATCTCTTGTCTTGTCCACCTTTGGAATGGCAGTTTGGACTTTGCAAGTCCTTGAATCGTCTCTAATTCACCTTGGGGATCTTCCTACGAGTTGAGTCTTCTTCCTTCCCAAGATTTTGTACAATACCTTCAATATTATCTATTGGTTTAGGTTCCAGAATTTCTTTACCTTGTATAATATCTCTCAACCATGTTGTATTGTGCATTCCCCTAATCCAATATTTGACTTATCTTGATTTTGATCTTCAATTGGGATGATTGTTGTGCCTTCACTTGGGCCTTCATTTGGAGGTGGGATTTGACCATCTTTAGGAGACTCCTCAATATCAATAATCTCATCCTCATTCTCTTTTTGTAAGGGAAGATTTCCTTCCATTTTAGTTGAACTCAAAGGAAAATATCCTAAAGAACTTTAGCTAACACCATCCTTTGATTTGGAGGTGGAATGTTTATTCACTTCTTTTCCCTTGGGTAGCATAGTCTTTCCTTGTTTTGAAGTAGCACTTTCTTCGGATGAAGGGGCAGCTCGCTTTTTCTTCTCGGCTTGTGGCTCCTTAATCCTTATCCCTTCATTCTTAAAATTCTTATTTAGTGGAGCTTTTCCAACACTTTCTTTTCTTTCCAACTTCACCTTGTTGTACACTTAATGCTTGAGGTTGCTCAGATGACTCTTACTCAACTTCTTCTACCTCTTTCATCTTCTCATATGTCAGAGGGATTCCTCTTCTTACTAACTTGTCATCTTTCTATCGAGCCACTCTTGAGTGAAAACAGAAACTCAAATCATCAAACTTTCTAGCTCAACCACCTTATCATCATGTCAATCAATCATCTCCAAGTCCTAATTTGTAGTGACCTTGAAATCTCCTCTAACTTCCAATTGGTCAGGAACTTGAATTTGCTTCCATTTGTATTTCCTAATGATCTTGCTTATTAGCCTTGAGAACATCCTCTTCCTAGCTTCCAGATCATCATTTGCATTTGCCCGATAATCTTCTTAGCTTCCAAATCATCATTTGCATTTACCCGATAATCTTCTATGTATGGAAGGTGGATATATCTATTCCCATATGCTCTCTTTATCCTCTTCTCAAGATCAAAGTTTCCTCTTGCCTCAATATCCTAGCCCATAGAATTCAAATTCTTGCTTCATTGCTTCAACCATTCCTTGTGACGGACAAGTCTCACTTTCAAGATTGAAGTGGGATCCAACCCCTAGCTTGTGTTTGTGCTTTAGAATCCTATCATAGGCAAGTAGTTGTCTTGCCACCTCCTTGATCACCATCTTATTTGTAGGATATCTTGGAAACTTCCTAGGACAACAACTACTTCCCAACACTCAAATGTATGTGAATTTGGGTATTGTATGTAACAAGACCCATTATTTTCAATCAATTTCTTAGCCTCTTCAAATAGTCTCACATGTGGGACTTCTTGCAACTCTCTAACAACTCTCATAGCAAGTGCACCATTGAAAACCTTAAAAATGTTCAGTTTTGTGAAGGTGTAGTTATGGATAGCATTCATGCACTATAACTTCTCCTATTGCCACTCCACATCTACACAAACTTGTTAATCCTTGAATTTGAAAACCATTGCCAACATTTACATAGAATAGGAAGTCGTGTAAAATATCTCTTTGCTCTTTATTGTCCTCAATTGGAGGTCAAGGTTGTCACTGAGTATTTTTGTCTGTAACCCGAAAGGCCTTACAGTCAAGAACATTGCATGTAATCAGTTATTTTATGAATCAAGTGTTGTGAATTGGTATCAAATCTTGTATTGTTGTTGTAGTTCCACTGTGTGGTTATTTGCAGGGATCCGGATTTCCTCCAGTAGGGGTACCCTTGGATTCTCACTACATCAGTCCACTCAAACATCACCTTTGTTTTAGATATCTTGTAAATGAAGTAGAACAGCCAAGACTCAAATATAGGTCCTTGAGGCTATCCCATTACCTTGCTCAATATGATTATGAGGCCACCATAATCCTCCTTGAAATCTGATCTAGTTATCTTGTTCAACTTCAAAAGTTTGGAATGATGGCTCCATGGTTCTACTAGCCACTCATTCATCATGTTAGTAGATGTATCCACTTGATCATTGTAGTGCTTCAAGGCTTGCTCCTTTGTGACATGGGCTCCAACCTTGTAATATGATATGTTGAAAGTTTCTTTAAATGCCTTTTCTAATAGGAGAGCCAACATCTTCTTGTCCTTTTTGAGGATTTTAATACATTGCACACTCAAGGACTAGCTCAGTTCATTGCATGATAGGAGGAAAAGTAGTCGCTCACACTATTTCATTCTTGACCATTATTCTTTCCACTGTTGAAGGATTTGCCTCTATAAATTTTATCCCTTCTTACAAGCACGTTGACAGGTCCAAGATTGGTATCCTCAATCTTCTTGTTCTTAATGGTGAAAGATGTCTCAACATCATGTCCATATTATTTTTCCCTTGGAGTTGTTTATCCTTCTTCGAACTTGCAGGGTTGGCTCCTAACATGCTTACCCCCGCCATCACAATTTCACCATTAGTCTTGAGTTTTAAATTTGGATTAGTAGATTAGAATTTGGAATTTAAACTTGGATTGGATTTCTTCCTACTTTGAAAACATATCATTCCATTGCTCGAATTAATGAGAATTCTAATTCGTAACTTCCTAATTTTCCTTTCTTCTATTGCATTCTAATTATTCTCAAAAGAAGACTAGAACTTGAATTGAGACCTCATTACTTGGAGTTGCAATTCCATTAATCAAGTATCTTTTCTCTTGCACATTTTGAAATAAATAAATGTTTGAAATCTGGTAAACAAGTGAGCTTTGCAATACATAGTGCCCAGATTTCATTATCTTACCAACTTCTAACCTCTGATCTTTTGAGAGAAATCTAATATAATGTTCAAAATCGCTGCCTTATAATATCTCAAATTATTCAAATTGTTGTTCTCACAAGACAATTTGCCACCTTAGATGAGGAAATTCCCTGCCTTTTGCTGCTCACAAAATAGTTTATGTCCCTCTTCAAGGTGACTTCCTTTCCTTATGATCTCCTTCTCCTTATGAGTTCGCTGCCCAAAGAGGATGTCTTACTCCTCTTTTAGGAAAAGATCGCTATCAATTCAAGAAGATTTTGCTGCTTCTTAAGGAGGTAATTAGTTGTCATAAGATATAAAATTGTTTTGATTTGATGTCAAAATGATTTCTCATCACCCTCTTTATATTGGCAATCAACATCTTGAAGAAGCATTTATTTATAGAGCAACTTGGCCTTTTTAAAACAATCAAAACATTTTGTTTAATCATTTTTTCTTCTCCATAAGGGTGACATGTTTAGAGGAAATCAAAGACGTGTTCTTTGTTAATCATTCATTGAATCACATATTTTCCTATCTCCATCGAGCCTCTTCTTTTAGGAGCAGAAAAAAGATGTAGAGAGGAAGAATGATTCCTTGCAAGGTGGCAAAATCCACCCCCTTTCAGGATTTTTCCATTTTCACTTGATCCAAATCTTTCTCAATTTCCTTGCTAATATGCTATCACTCATTGCTTCTTCCATTTTCATGTGATTTGTAGAGATGACATGTTTTGATTCTCAGCTTAGCTACTTGCATTTCCTTATTAGAATCCACTGCCCAAAGAGGATGTGTTACTCCTCTTTTAGGGAAAGATCGTTGTCAATTCAAGAAGATTTTCCTCAATCTTAAGGAAGTAATTCGTTGTCATAAGTAGAGGTAAAAAAAAGTGATTTAATATCAAAATAATTTCTCATCTACCTCTTTATATAGGCAATCAAAATCTTGAAGAACCATTTCTTCATAGAGAGCGTACTTGGCCTTTTTAAAAAATCAAAACACTTTATTTAATCATTTTTTCTTCTCTCTAAGGATGACATGTTTGGAGGCAATCAAAGACATATTCTTTGTTAATCATTCATTGAATCACATATTTTTGTATCTCGATCAAGCCTCTTCTTTTAGGGGCAGAATTTGAGAGGTAGAAAGGAAAAATGATTCCTTGCAGAGTGGCGAAATCTACCCCCTTCAAGGATTTTTCTATTTTCACTCTATCCAAATCTTTCTCAACTTCCTTGCTAATATGCTACCACTCATTGCTTCTTCCATTTTCATGTGATTTGTAAAGATGACATATGTTTTGATTCTCAACTTAGCTACTTGCTTCTCCTTATCAGAGTTCACTGCCCACAGAGGATGTCTTACTCCTCTTTGAGGAAAAGATCGCTATCAATTCAAGAAGGTTTTTCTGCATCTTAAGGAGGTAATTTGTTGTCATGAGCGGAGGTAAAATTGTTTTGATTTGATGTCAAAATGATTTCTCATCACCCCCTTTATATAGGCAATCAACATTTGAAGAAGCAGTTATTCGTTGAGAGCAACTTGGCCTTTTTAAACCAATCAAAACATTTTATTGAATCATATTTTCTTCTCCCTAAGGGTGGCATGTTTAGAGGGAATCAAAGATGTGTTCTTTGTTAATTATTCATTGAATCACATCTTTTCCTATCTCCATCAAGCCTCTTCTTTTAGGAGCGGAATATGAGGTAGAAAGGATAAATGATTATTTGCCAGGTGGTGAAATCCACCAATTAAAGGATATTTCTATTTTCCCTCGATCCAAATCTCTCTAAATTTCCTTGCTAATATGCTATCACTCATTGCTTCTTCCATTTTCATGTGATTTGTAAAGATGACATATGTTTTGATTCTCAGCTTAGCTACTCACACCCCTCATCTCTCACATTGAGTCACATCTATTTCTACACAAAAAAAGAAGCATGGTTGACAATTTTAGCATCCTCAAGGGATGGCAGAATCCAACATGCCTTGAGGGTTTTCCTCTTGTCTTCCATTTTTCAAACTCATCATTTCCCATGACTTCGGCTAGCTTTAGTCTTAATTCTTCCTCCTCGAGTTATATTGCCACTTTCATGTTTTCCTCTCTTTATTTTGTGTTTATTGTGCATACTAGAATGTTATTGTGTTTGCATCATTGCCCAAACAGGGCAGAAATTAGGGGATTAAGAGGATTTCTAATCCTTTCCTCCAAGCTCTTCAAACATATTACTTCCTCGTAAGATTCTGCCAAAGCTTGATTTTCCTTGTCATTCTCGTATTCTTGTTCATCATTCACTCTCCATTGTGCAAACTACAATTCAAGGCGGAATTCAAGATGGAGTGAGGATTTGTAATCCTTTACTTCCTTTCCAATTGCACTCCAAACCCTTAATGCTTCATCCTTTCATTTTATTTTTTCTCAACAATGCAAATTTGGAAGATTTGATACATGTTCCCAACGCCATCAAGGCAGAAATTGAAGGTAGGAGAGAACATGATTCCTTGGAGGGTGGTGGAATCTGCCACCCTTCAAGGAATTTTCCTTAATCATTTGATCATCTTTAAACTCAATTCCCATGTTTATATGTTTTTTTGTTAGTGTTTCCCTTGCCATCCAGAAGGCAGAAATTAGGGGGTCAAGAGGATTTTAAAATAGTTTACTGGACCCCACTCTTTACTTTGTGCAAGCCTCCACCTTGATAAGGTGAAATTCAAGGCTCTCTAAAGATTTTGAATTATCTCTTTCACTCTTCACATTCAGTTCTACCCTTTATATCTTTCATCCCTTTGTTTCCATTTCTCCCAACACAACTTGGAAGACTTTAGTGAATGTTTCTATCACTTTCTCACAAGGCAGGAAATTGAGGTAGGGTGAGGACAGAAAATTTAGGTAGGGCAAGGATTTTTTATCCTCTACTTCATTTCAAATTGTTTTCCACCCAAAACTTGATCTTGTCCATCATTCCATTTTCTTGTTTTCCATTTGTGTAAATTGAGAAGATTTTGTCTTGAGCTTGTTGCCATGAATCCAAAGCAGAAAGAAGGAATTCAAAGCAGAAAGAAGGGGGATGATGAGAGGATTTTGGAATCCTTTGGGGTGAGCAGATTCTGCTCTACCTAGACGAATTTCCTCTTTCACTCATCATCTTCCTTATTTCATCTCACAAATTGAAATTATCCACTTCATCCCTTGTCTCACAAATACATTTCTAGCACACCATTTCATTTTACCAAGATTATCCTTTTTCACACATCAAATCATGTTTTGTGTTGTCTTCCTCTAGATGGCAAAGGTTCTACCCCTTAGAGGATTTTCTTCACATTCATTTGCCCAACCATCTTGCTTTTGAGTCTAAAGCTCACATCATTTATGCTAATTTGGGGGAGAAATGAATTTTTTTATCCTTACGTTGACTTCCTTACTCATACTTGATGGTGGAATTTGGTAAGTAGAGAGGATTTTAAAATCCTCAAAGGGTGGCAGATCCCACCATGCGTAGAGGGTTTTCAACTTATAAATCCATCTTCTTTGTTTTATCTTGCAATTTCAAATCCATCCTTTTTCAATTCAATCAAGCCTTCAATCTTGCTTCTAAGATGATTTGACATTCAATCCAATCTCATTTGGGCTTAGTTGAGTCTGATTCCATGTTCATCTTCGTCTTCCTCAATCTAATATCTCAATACTCCCTAAAGATTTAGACTTCCAAGTCATGCCCATTTTCTCACTCAATGACTTGATTGCTTGCTCATAGGCGGAAATGATGGGTAGGGAAGAATTGCAAACAACAAAGACGAGGCGAAAATTTTGGGTGCTGAAGATCTTTGAATCCTCAAGGGCAAGCCAAACCCACCATGCCAAGAAGAGTTTCTCCTATATAACTCTTGGTCCGCACTTAATGAATTTATGCCCTTCAATGGTCCCACTTGAGATGAATTTACGAGGAAGACTTTTCTAATGGTTATACTTTAACCAAATTGAATGCTATAGCCTCCACTTATTTATCCTTATCATTCACTTGCTCAAACTCAAACTTAAGGACTTAGCTGATTTTGCTCTTTCTTTCCTTCCCTGAGTTGACCTTACAAAACCAAATTGAATGTTATAGCCTACACTTATCTATCCTTATCACACACTTGCTCAAACCCAAGTTAAGGACCTCATTGATTTTGCACTTCCTTTCCTTCACTGACTTGACCTTACAAAACTCTCCTTATTGACTAAAACAACCCCTCCACACCTAAGCAAGAAGGCGAAAAGGTAAAAAGAGAGGATCCCCATTTGCAATGGAGTGATGGCATGAAAACCTCACAACAATAAGTACACCTAACAACTACAGAAATATTCTCGTCATAGTCAACACCCTAACCTCTACCTACATGAAAAGCCTTGTACTTTTGCACACTACCATTAGTTGCACACCTTTCCTTATACAACAACATTTCCACCAATGATATGCCCACTAGTCTCAACATTACCTCCACATATTGTAATTCATTATGAAGTTGAACTCCACCATGGAATCCTACTACAACCTTCTAAATATTGGAAAGCTTCGTATCGATGATGGAAGATATCAAATTAACATAACTCAAAAACTTCTTTGGCAAATGACTTGCCCAAAAGGAGTTCTTTTGAGCATCAACTAGTTCCTCTGCCTCCTATAATGTTTATTGAAGTCATTTTGGCTAACTAGTTATGCAAGGGAATAAGGTTGTCTCCTTAATGGTAATAGAACCTATCGTATTTAAACATATAGTTCCTAAAACCTATGGATTAATACTTCAAGTATTATCTCTAAACCGTTGGAAGCTCTTGGGACTTGGAAGTCCCTGTATCCTCCTCCACCTTCACATCCCAACCCACTCCTATCTTCTTGTAATATATAACATAGATCTTGTAAGTCTTAGAGGACTTATTGTGGCCAAACAAAATACTCTTCAAACTGGAGGGTCCAAGTTTCATCTTCTTCTCTTCTAGAGCATGAAAGAAAATAGACTCCTAAATGCTTCGAAAGGAAACATATAATTTACCCATTCTATAAAATTCCTATTATATCTTGTTCTTCAATACTCTAGAAGTACACTTGGTCAATGTAGATCATAGGACTACGAGCTTCTACCTAAAGAAACATAAGCAGATCTAAGTCATTAATTGTAGACTTAACAATCTCTACTACGCACTTTTTTTTCCTTTGCAATCCCACTCTAATAAGGATAGTATGTTATAATAAAGCTCCTCTTCATCCCTATTCTACCAAATGAATCAGTTATTGGAGATATAATCCACTATATTGTTTAGTTCTTGTCATCTCTCACTTTCAAACATGGTCTTCTAGGTGTAACTTTGATACCCCTCTTGACCATATCTCCTAATCAATCTGTCATCTTCCAGTTTCCCTGCACCACCTCCTAGACCTTTATGTGGCCTTCATGTCCTGTCGTTTAAGACTAGGTCAACCTGGATTGGACTAGGTTGACCTGTCCTCCCAAGTCTGCCTAGTCCCCGGTGATTGCAAGGTTCAAGGACCAAAAGTGCTCGAGTTTACCAATTAGTTCAATTAACTCCCCAATCGGCCTAAGTTTTTTTCCCACTCGAAAACTAGTATAAAAGGAGGCTTGGGAGCTTCATTTTCATATCTCATTCTCAACACATCAAGTATTCTCGAATCATCAAGCAAGGCAAGGAGTTAAAGCATTCAAGCCAAGTTACCAATTCGTCCCCAGATCAGCTAGATTCGCAAGAGGATACATGTGGATTCTGGATGAGTCTGAATTCCCTGCGTGTGTTGGCCGAAAACGAAGCACAGGCCTATAGATGGCTTCCAACCAGCACCCATAGGGAATTCAAACGCATCAAGAGGAATCCAAACCAATTGAACTGCTTGTGAATACTCATGAAGGCACAAATCTAGACAGCCTTCAAAAATATTTATGAATGGGTCCTAATCCTAACATTAATTGGTCTGCTTCACTTGGCTTTGCTTTGATTTGTGATGACATCTCACTAGTTAACCAATAATCATCATATCTTGACAAAGATTTGTATGCACCAAATTAGAAGATCCTTCTAATGCTTGTGCATGGTAATTATGAAAATATGTTGGTGATAAAATGCATGGGACCACATCTTCTAGGATACAGTGTATCCTAAACTGATGTTGCCATCCTTTCTTATGAACATAACTAAAACAAATAATAAAACTGTGTTCAACTCAATTTCTAAGCATCTGACTATAAAAAGTATATAAGAAAGCAAAATCATAGAGCTTAGATAAGAAGTAAAAAGGTGGCTAATATCCCCATGTAAATAATACAGTAGTATACATCAAGGAAGTAGTATATTTTCTTATGTGGGCAAAAATATAAAAATCACAAAGACAGAAGTAAAGGATATTATCCACTTGTCTGATAGTGAATTGAAATACAAGGGTGTAAGATGGCTTGGAATCCATGTGCAATCTACTAGAAGACTCCAACAAGAAAAATATATTAAATAGAAGGTTGATGATGCAATTTATTAGGATGATATATCATATATTGTAGCAAAAGCATCATGTAGTTGAATTGAAGACCATCTTCTTAAATAGTAGATATGAATATGGGGACGATTTATATGGTGCAGTTCTTAAGGAAAGGGCAACTAATTCAAGCTACGAAACATTTTCGCCAATTCAAGTTACAGACATGATTTTGAGATTCCAATGATTTTTTTTGTATATTTCTTCCATTTCTTTGCATATATACATACACACACTTTTCATCCCACGTCCGCATCCACAAATTTTTTTTTCAACGCATCCCATATCCACTTCTAGAATCCACTTTTAAATCAGTAACTTATCATTCAAGCATTCAAGGATCTTTTGTTAGCATTTCCTCTTCAAGATCTACCATTTTGTTGGCCATTAAGGAAAGAGATCTACATTGAGGCATTCATTATCTTCTTCATTAATGCACATTTACATCTATGGCTCCATGATGTCATTATGGTAGGTCCAATGCAATTGTGGAGATATCCTACATCTTTCATATCGAATTCATGATCTACAACATACATCACGACAAATCCTTATTAACAAGGATTTGTACAAGCAAGGTGAATATTTACATTTATCTTGTTTCCTTTACTTTTACCTTTATCATTTACGGTTAATTCCTTAACCTAGGGCTTGACCAAAGCAAGCTTTCCCCCAACAAAACCCCCAAAACCCTTCTTTTCTATGTTGATTTGCAAGTGGCCAAAGAAAGGTTTACAAATCTGGAACCTACTTTCCAACAGCTTTTTGGAGAAGTATGTTTTAGGTCAACAAACTACATCAACCTAGTTGTAGGACGTCCTTCCAAGTCGACCTAGTCCTTCAATCTCCCTTTTCGGGAAGATTTATGGGTTTTGTTCCTATCGTCATTTTATTCCAAGATTCGCGGACAAATATTCAGAAATAGTTCAAATCTGCGAGTTGTGGAGCCAAAATACATCTTCCTCTACACATTTCAAGGTGAGTATTCCATGTTTTATTCCCTTTCATAACTTTACTCTAGATCTATATTTTAATTGGGCTAATTGTCTTCACGAAGCATCTAGATTTACATTATCCTATTAAGGGTCAAAGAGTATACTTCCTTGTATTGTATTCCTCTTTATAATCTGAATTTAGTATTGGAACCCTTCTTCCTTTGGTTCCTAGCTAATCTAATTTGGATCATAAGTGGAATCATATTTTGAAATTCTTTGCTTTCCCTTTCATACATATTTGAATGAATCGGTGCCTTGTAAAGTGGAGGCCTATATCCTATTAAAGTGCTTCCACTTTACCACTTAACATTTTGGTGAGTTAGATTGTTTACATTAGGTATTTACCTTCTTTTAGGTGAACCCGGCACCTTTTCCTCTTCTATTTGCATTTTTGGAGTTAGATTGCTTTATCTCTTCTTTTTGCTTTTGTAGTTGCACAAGCGTATGCATTTCACTCATGTTGCAAAAGTTGTTTAAAGTATTTTTCAACCATTCCTTTATCCCCTTCTCCATAAAACACGATCCTCCTTTAAAGTATGTTTCATCTAAAAGGAATCACTTTAGTGTACGTGATGCTGCCTTGTCCTCTATTACACTGCCTAATGTTGCAAAAGTTGTTTAAAGTATATTTCAACCATTCCTTTATCCCCTTCTCCATAAAACACAATCCTCCTTTAAAGTATGTTTCATCTAAAAGGAATCACTTTAGTGTACGTGATGCTGCCTTGTCCTCTATTACACCGCCTTATAAGGAACCATTAGAGCAAGATTACGATTTTAACATCTCTCTTAATGCTCCTTTCTATTTGTGAGGGAAAATTAGAAATTGATGTTAAGCATTTCTCCTAATATAGACCTTATCTTTGAGGACACTTTCGGTAGAGATGATTTTCTACCTCCTTTCATGGTATGCTTTCTTGATAGAGATATTCTTCTCTAGGATGATTCTCCTTTTTGGGATGAACCCTAGGATGATGACATAGATTACTCTCTTCCTCATGAAACAACATTACTTACGAACAATGATATAATGGATGACACCTCTTCTATCTCATTTTCACGTGACATAGTTGAAATTTCTCCTCCTCTTAAAACATACCTTCCTTTTAGGGATATTTTAGCGCAAGAGGAGATCATTATAAAAACTTTCATCAATGTTACCTTGCGTTCATTCGATGATCTCAGTAGAGATGAATTATTAATGGATATTTACAAACCCTATTCTAAAGATTCTTTAGGAAAAGAGGATATCAAAAACCTCCTTAATGCTCTCTTCTAGTAATGTGTCTATGGTGAAACAAGCTCTTAATCAAGTTAATGTTGCTCAACCTATTCTCACTCTCAAGGGTTACCCTTTATCAAATAAACCTCTCATTGACATTTTGATGATGAGTTTGACGAAAGATCGTGCATACTTTGTTGCGTACATCTATAATTATGATCAGCAATGGTATGAAAAGAGTATCCATGCCACCCATTGCCTAAGGGCACATGATTTTCATCACTAGATTTAGTAGATTCATCAAGGGTAAAATCGTGCAACAAGTTAATGCTATGCACGAAGTTCCTTCAACTCTTCATCAAAAAGTCAAGTTTATCTATAATAAGATGTGCAATCTTCATACGGATACTAAGCCAAATAGTTGTCTAAATGTCAAGGAACGACAATATCAAGAATCTAGTGATGATACTCCTTCTACAAGTGTTCTTTTAGAAGATGCTTAGAGTACATTAGATTTTAATCCTACTTTCATTGATGAGTATAGAGTCAATGATCTTTCATTCTCGAAACCTAAAGAAACTCCTCTTTCTAATAACCTTGTTAATACTTCCACTCATGTTGAATCTCTCAAAGCTAGTGATATGGATTTTTATTTTCATCCTATTATCATTGATTCATTGAGGATGGCTTTCGTAAATAACCACACCATAATCATATGCCCTTAGGCAATGGGGGGCATAAGCATTCTTTTAACAACAGTGCCAACCATAAACTAAGATGTGTGCAACAGAGTATTGAATCTCATTCTTTGTCCATGTCCTCTCACATATCTTCTACTGATCAAGAACTTCTTTTACCTAAACTTCTTCGTACTAAGGTGATTACTAGGCTTAAACATAGAAAAAAATATGGTCAAAAAGTCATGAATCTTTTGCTTTGCATGTATCACCATTATCATGATCATGTTGAATTAAAACTCATAAATCTTTTGCTTTCCATGTATCACTGTTATCATGATCATGTTGAATTAGGAGGCTCTGCTGCAAATGTATTAAGCACTGCCTTTGTATGTGGTATGTGTGTTCCAAATGCAACATCCTCTTAGATTTACATCAAATAATTAATATAATAATATAATAATATATATAATATTAATTTCTCTCATATATTTGCATTTCAATTTTATCTCATATATATATATATATATATATATATATATATATATATATATATATATATATATATATATATATATATCTGACATAAGCTATCAAACATCAACACTCCCTCTTAGCTAGGTTGGATAAACACAAGATAGATATTAAATCATTGGTAATATTATAAATTTTAAGGATATCTCAGAAGTTTTCTGCCATTTGATATTGCATTCGATATCATAAGTATTGGCCTCCCAAAATATCAATGATATTCATCAAGTACTCAAAAGGTTTTGATATCACATCGGATATCAAGTGTATTGGCCTTCCAAAATATCAATGATATTCGCCAAGTACTCAAAAGGTATTGATGTCACATCTAATATCAAGAGAATTGGCCTCCTAGAATATCAATGATATTCACCAAATACTCTGAGTAATGGCCTTCGAGAATGTTGAGATGCAAGACATTCACCATATACTAAATTTGTTTGATCTCATAATACAAGTTACTGTAAGATCGTCACCTTACAGTAACTCCTGCAAATACAAGTGACATCATTTGGAAGTCGTCACTTCCTCATGATGTACACAAGTGGTAAGCCCATTAAAATCACATAGCCACAAGGTATATTCATGAATCACAGTCCTCATGACTGCTTTAATTTATTGATCACTGGAGAATCCATCTCGGCATGGTTTACTCCCTCTAAATCAATACAACCAAGATCACTGAAGGTTGACTGAACCATATCCTCTATCTACTCCCTCTCTTTCAAGGTTGCTTCTAATGAAATGTCAAACTCCCTCTAAATCTCAATCTCCCTCTTCCTGCAATAAGATTCTCTCACATGAACTTTACTTAGCGGTGTTTATGTTCCATGTATCCCAAATGTGGAAAGCAATTCACACACGTGTATAATCTTCTTTGGTGGTCCCTCCATGTCACTATTACATTTGTGCAGGAATTGGAGACATTAGGTGATATAAAGCACCGAAACCTTGTTACTCTCCTAGCCTATATAGCTCGGCTTGATTGCCATCTACTAATCTATGAATACATGAAAAATGGCACCCTCCGTCAAGCCTTATCGAAGGTTGGAGAAGGAACATTAGAGCTATCACGACCTGTTCATCGTAAGATCACCATGGGAATAGTTGCCAGTCTACAACACTTGCACTTCCACAACATAATGGAGATTATTCAGAGTGATCTCAAGCCAAGAAACATCATCTTCGACAAGGACTTTGAGGCCCACGTTGCTGATTTAGGCCTTGCCAAGGTGCTTCCTGAAGCAACCACACATGCCACCAGCTCAAATGTAGCGGGAACAATAGGTTGCATCGGTCCCAATATCATTAGACCTTGAAGTTAACAAACACATGAGATGTCTACAAAATGTAGCGAGAACAATTGGTTGCATTAGTCCCGAATATCATTAGACCTTGAAGTTAACAAACACATGAGATGTCTATAGTTTTCGCGTTGTTCTTACTGTTTTAGCTTTAGGCAAAAAAATCATATGACGATTTCTTCCAAACGATCCCGCAAGCCAGCATTTTCCCCTCCCACAATCATAACATTGATGCCTCCTCTGTTAATGATCTACTTCACAAGTGCCAACTCCTTCCTCTAATTAAAGGACTATACGGTTATATTACACCAGCGCATTCAAAATCTCTTCAAGAATGTCTTAAAAAAAAAATTTGCGCAATCAAATAAGAATATTAGTTGCAATTAAAGAATGCATTGTCTAGTAATTGATTTGACCATTGTTGCAACCACAAATGATATGCACGAAAATATGGGCTCAAGAAAACGAATATGCAACCAACACCAATGTTTTAAATGGTGATTCAAAATGAGAACTTGTGATCTGCTTTACCAAACACCATCAGCTAATCACAAGGCCCCATCTATAACATTGCAGCTACTAATGCCTCCTCAATCAGGTAAAATGCAATTGCCACAAGTAAAGGATGATGTTGCCCTTTGTGACACATTAATCACCACAAATAGATGTTCTAAAGCATGGATGCTAAGCAATTGATGGTTGATCACAAAACAACCATTAAGACCTCAACCAACATAAATACCAATCACGTAGCCATACCTTAAAAAGTAAACCAAGACCAGTTTATGATGCACTCCAAATTATTTTCATGTGCTTATGCAAAGTTGCTTTGAACTAGTGTTAAAACATTTCATATTGACTAATAAAATAATTAATGACTGTGACTGTGCCATTGCAGCCATAGTAATTGCAGCATTCTTTCTAAATGGTGAAGTCATCAACCTCCACATTCATAAATGTCGGTTACGTCGATACCCTCATGTCATTAATAGAAAGCATATATCTTTTGGTTTCATAAGTACAATCTTGACAAGAAATCTTGCCTAAGACTATGTATTTTTCTCATATCTATATCACCTTTTGCAACAATCTTAAGCCAATCTTCGAACTAAGTTGATCCCTAAGATCAAGTTGCTTTGATAACATGTTGAAATTGGAGAATCTGCTGCAAATGTATTAAGCACTACCGTTGTATGTGGTATGTTGTTCCAAATGCAACATTTGCAACATTCTCTTAGATTTATATCAGATAATTAATATAATAATATATTTAATCATATATATATTTTATCTCATATATATATATATATATTTTATCTCATATATATATATATATATATATATATATATATATTTCTCTCATGTATTTGTATTTCAATTTTATCTCATATATATATATATATATATATATATATATATATATATATATATATATATATGTTTATTTGACAGAAGCTATCAAACATCAACAAATCACTCTACTAATAATTGTTGAGCTTTGCATTACAAAATTCAAAAACTCATTAATATTGGGGCTATTCACATATCTCCTTATAATGAGCTCTCTTTCACGTATGATTTCTTTTAATAACATTTAAGTCCCTATTATGTTTCTCCGTGCCATGAAACATTGTAGCCTTCTTTCTGGCGGTTCATTATCATACATGATTTTCTTTATGAGAAGCATAATACGTTTGTTTTCTCTTCTCTTGATCCTATACTTGGGGGGCAAGGGACTCATATCTAATCTTACATCATTTGCAATTGGATTTTCATGGTAGACAGCTCACTTCCCTGGGAGCCTCATAATAGTGTATCCTCCTTTTCAAGGATTTCCTTTTTCACTTCTTGCATGGTGTCTCGTTGCTTTCTACCCTTCCATGACCTCATAGGAGCTATGACCTCTTTGGTTTGGACTAGGTGTTGCTTATGGATACTATCTTGATGTTGGAATAGCTTTATCCTCCTCCACTTCCTTAAGATGTTAAAATAAGCATTTATTTTTCCATCTTAAGGGGGCATACATGGTCCCCTTATTTTCTTATGTTTTATTTTTCAAACACAACATATAGAGTACACTAGCATAACACAACTTGCTAGGGCCAACTACTCTCTCTCTTTATACATGTCTTGGATTGGTTGACTAGCATGCCACACACACTTGCTAGACCATTTGACTTATCCTAGTGCATACACAAATCATTATTGTAATATAGGAGTACTATATCATGAGTGTAAAGAAAATTTGTGGGATTGACTATTAGGTACACAAACCTACTAGACCATTCAATCCTTCACTTTTCTTCGCTTTGTGGGATTGACTATCGAGAACACAAACACGTTAGACCATTTGATCCTACCTCCTTTCTTTTTCATAGGATTGAATATCGGGCACACAAACCCGCTAGACCATTCAATTCTATCCTCTTTTGTGTGATTCACAATAAGGAACACAAACCTTATTGGGCAAGTTAATCACACCCCCCTTCTCTCTCTTTCTTTATTTTCAATGGTATCTCTTATTGTGATTTTGGGATATGATGAAGACTCAAGTTCCTTAGGGGCAAACACGGATTCTGAGTATGGCCTAGAGTAACTTAACCTTTCCGGCTTGGTATGATCCTTCAAATATCTTCAAATCTATGCATTGTTCCTAGCTTGATGATTTCTCTGTCTCCTAAGTTGTAATAAGATCATCTTTTTATTTTAATCTACCTTACTGTGAGTTTGAGGCAGCTCATACTCCCACTAAAGTGGGGGCTAAATGTATCATCTTAAAATAGACACACTTGCATTTTAAGACCTTTTAGCACCCTTTCCATAATTCCTCTCTCAGACCACAAATAAACCTGTGCTTGATGTCTCTTTTTTCTCCTCTCCCCTTCCATTTCATGCTTCTTCGTCATCTCTCGCTTTTTGGCATGGTGTTCTAGGTGTCGCTTTGATACCCCATTTGACCACATCTCCTAATCAACCTGTCATCTTCTAGTTTCACCTGCACCACCTCCTAGACCTTTCTATGGCCTTCATGTCCTGTCCTTTGGGACCAAGTTGACCTAGTCATCTCAAGTCAACCTAGCCCCTGTTCGTTGCAAGGTTTGGGGCCCAAAAGTCCTCAAGTTTACCAATTAATTTAATTAACTCCCCAGTCGGCTTAGTTGTTTTCCTACCCCAAAAACTATTATGAAAGGAGGCTTGGGGGCTTCATTTTCATATCTCAATCTCAAGACACCAAGTATTCTCAATTCATCAAGCAAGCAAGGCAAGGAATTCAAGCACTCAAGTTCCCGCCTGAAAACTATTATAAAAGGAGGCTTGGGGGCTTCATTTTCATATCTCAATCTCAAGACACCAAGTATTCTCAATTCATCAAGCAAGCAAGGCAAGGAATTCAAGCACTCAAGCAAACAAGTTTCTTCAAGCATTCAAGGATCTTTTGTTAGCATTTCCTCTTAAAGATCTAGCATTTTGTTGGTCATTAAGGGAGGACATCTACATTTATGCATTGATTATCTTCTTCATTGATGCACATTTGCATCCATGGGTCCATGATGTGGTTATGGTAGAACCATTGCAATTTTGAAGATATCCCACATCTTGCATATCGAATTCAAGATCTAAAACATACATCAAGACAAATCCTTATTAACAAGGGTTTTTACAAATAAGGTGAATATTTACATTTATCTTGTTTCCTTTACATTTACATTTATCATTTACGGTTAATTCCTTAACCTAGAGTTAAACCAAGGCAAGCCCTCTCCCAACAAAAGCCCAAAACCCTTCTTTTCTATGTTGATTTGCAGGTGGCCAACAAAAGGTTTACAGATCTAGAACCTACTCTTCAGGAGCTCTCTGGAGAAGTTAGTTTCAGGTCGTCAGACAACATCAACCTAGTTGTAGGATGTCCTTCAGTCTCAATTATCAGGGAGATTTCTGGGTTTTGTTCCTTTTGTCGTTTTGTTTTGAGATCCATGGAAGGATATTCAGAAACAATTCAAATTTGCAAGTTTCAGAGCCAAAATACATCTTACTCTAAAAATTTCAAGGTGAGTCTTTCATATTTTATTTTCCTTCATATCTTTAACCTAGATCTATATTTTAATTGGGCTAATTGTCTTTAGAGAGCATCCAGATTTACATTAGTTCAATTTCACATTCAAATTATCCCATTAAGGGCCAAAGAGTAAATTTCCTTGTATTATATTCCTCTTTATAATCTGAATTTAGTATTGGAATCCTTCTTCCTTTGGTTACTAGCTAATCTAATTTGGATCATAAGTGAAATCATATTTCGAAATTCTCCTCTTTCCCTTTCATACATACTTGAATGGCTTAGAGGCCCGAAAGAGAGAAGACCTACAATCCTATTAAAGTGTCTCCCTTTTTCCCCTAACTACCTATTAATGAAGTTCCACAAAGGTCTAAATGAATCAAATCCAAAATCCCCCTCAACTATATGCTCACTGTTTAAAAAATAGGGCTTGGTATGCTTTCCAAATGTGTGCACATCTCTTCTCCACCTTTAAGTCAAGGAATCAAACCTTTATGTCCTTTGAAACATAACACAATCCATAGCCCAAGGCACTATTTCTTCTTAGCAAAAGCTTGCATAAATTATCTCTACTTCACTAGATCTAACAACCTATAAAGGCAACCCTTTTGAACCCACTTTGCCAAGATTTGTACAAGATTGAGGCTAGCACTATTGATGAGTATTTGTTGATCATCAAACTCAACTCTAAAATTCAAATATATTGGCTAAGAAACTAAAAAGAGATTTGTAATCATCCCAATCATGCATATTATCTCATGTAGCTCAAGAACTTCCCTTGCTCACACGTACAATGAGATTGACCCTATCTCAATCGCTGAGTACTTGGCATAATCACTTAGATTTGACTTCTATGCTACTATCACATTCCTCTAATTTGATGAAGGTGCTGTTCAAAGTCATATCTCTCAAGCTCCCAATATCAACACAAATTCCAACACCAAATCTTATATTAGTGGAAAGGCACAATACCATGGCAAAGGTTAATGCTATTTGCAACACATCAATAATTTTCTATACAAGTAGGGAAAACCTTTCATCTTTTGTCTACTTCCTTGCCTTAACTTTGGATTCCCACCCTTGATATCTAGTTAGAAATGGACCCCTTAGTCAATTTTGCATTTGGAGGTTCTTTGCCTCCCCTCATACTTTAATCATGTTCCGAAATTGTATAAATCCTCATAATTTTCAAAGTTCAAGTATGTTTGTGCATATTTCAAGCCTTGAGTGAGCTCTCAAACTTTTCCCCACTAGCAAGCTTTTCTTATAGTCCCGACTTCCTAACATTTTTGGTTTTCTTCTAAGCCTTATGCACATTTTGAGTTTTTGAGCTTTGTTGTTATTCCCCTAAGCTTTCCTTCCCTGTCCCAACTTTTCCTTTAAATTTTAGGCCTCCAAGGTTTCGCTTTTCATCTTAGCTTTTCTTCAAACCCCACTTTTCCTCTTCTCTTTTAGCCCTAGGATTTCAAGAATGTTGTTAACTATATATCACATAAATGGCCAATGCACGACCCCCAACATCCTCTAACCTTCTTCCTTCTATTCTTGTTCTATCATAGTTTTTAGTCAATCCTTTTCCATTCATACACAACAGCTTCCTATCCATCCACGGGTAATCAGCTTGGAATATTCTTTCGTTTCACCACCATATACTAGGCATCAAGCATTAAATATTCCGCATCCTAGGCATCTCTTTTCCTTGAAGTCCCCAATACTAAGCTTCCAAGATTTGTGTAAGTAGTTTCTCTTCGTCTAGTTCTCCAAAATCCTAAGGCTCCACCATCTCAATTTCATTTCACCTTCAAACTTTCAAAGTTTATTGTCCTTCCTTACCTCGCCAACTAAATGATGAGGTAGCCCAAATTATATTTCCTATTGAAGTTGCAAAACCAATTTTTCTTTGTGTAATTGTTTGAGCTTGCAATTAAGTCATATCCCTGAGCCTCTAGCCCCACGACCTAGCAATCTATTAACTTTTCTTCTCCACATCATTCAGAAACAAATCTTCCACACTTCTAATCCCCTTGTTTGCCATTTGATATTACGTGTGCATGTTGATCTGCATTTTCATTTCCCTTGAGAAGTCCAAAGATAGGTTTCTCTCCACGCTTGCAAGTATCAAGTACTCCAACTTTTTGATCCACAAGTCTCATCCTTAGACCTTCAATATTTCACCTACTAGATTCTATTATGCCAAAGTTCATTCCATTGTCATCTTTGCACTCCAATATCGAATTTCCCACAATTATGTCTCTTTGATGATATCATCTTTGTCTAACCTTCAGAGTTTTCCCACATTGTCTCCCTTGGCATAATCATGTTCCATTCTCTACTTTCCTTATCACATGATACTTTGCCTCCTTCAACACTTTGAATCTTCTTCCACCTACCTTTCTTGGCTCTTGGACCTTGACTCCAACCATCTCGCCACTTCCCCTTGAGCCCATAGACGTTTGCCTACGTTCCACAAATTGTATGAGAGGACCCCAATCCATGAGTCCCTATTGTGTCACCATTTTGTTTACTCTCCTATGGACTCTATTCTTCACAATTCACTTTGAATCCTAGCATCCAAGTCTTTGAAATCCCAACCTCTACTATCATTTTCACCTTTGAAATTTCATGCTACTTTGTCCCTACAAACATCTTCCCCCTTGAGCATCTAGCATCGAAAACACCCAAATCTTGCAACTCTATGCATGTACTACTATTGGACTATTCAAACTTTTAATAATCATGTATCTACATCTACATCCCTTCAGAAATTTCACGCTACCTTGTCCCTATAAGACATATTCTTCCTTGAGCATGTAGCATCCAAAATACTCAAATCTCACTCCTCTACACATGTACTACTATTGGACTATTCAGACTTTTATTAATCATGTACCTAAATCCCTTTGGAATTAAAGCTCTCAACCTCCCAACGCTTTGACCAAGCATCAAACCTTCTCTAGGAAAGTACCGAGCTACCATTAATGCACTCCTTGGAGCTTGAAAAGGCTATTAAGACCCCCATATGCTTTTAGGTAGTTGTGTACCCTACAAAGACAAAAAAAAAAATTGGTGAGGCTAAAAGAAAATTTACAACCATAATAAACTATTTCCAAATAATCTCATAAAGAAATATATAAAAAAAAGTATTTAGAATGCACAATGCAAAAGAACAGATATACGACAAATGATGTACCCATAGGAAGACCCTCGTAACAAAAGAAAACTCTAAAGGAACTCACATAATAAATGCATTGTCTCATGAATTAAATTATAAGACACTTGCAAAGTCTCCATTCATAGCTTCTAAAACATTGAGCTCCTTTTTTGCACTTCATGTGAACAAGCAAATGAGAATTATGTTACTACACATCCTAATTCATGCCTCTCTTCACATATTCAACTTATAAGAGATGCTCAATCAATCATAGTCAACAAGCCAAAAGTTACAATAGCCAACCTCAACAGCTACTCATGTGCTTGTTTAACAGCAATAAGCTTGCAAAAAACTACCAAGTAGTATTAGCCCACAGCCCTTGTTATAACAGCATCTCATATGCCACTCAATGACCCTTGCAAAGACAAGGTCTAGTAACCCTATCACCTTGAGTAGCTTGTGAAATCTCCTTTCAAGAGAAGAATCATACCCTTTGCCTCCTGATTGTATATCATGTAGCCTATGCTACTAAACACTACGCAATCAATTCATCTACTCCTAAAGCTTATGCACTCCTTGCTAACAGTTTTTGTTGTTGCTTCTTGCCCTTCCCTTTCTTCTTCTTTGGACACTACAATGCATTGAGGCTATGCATATGGAAACTGAAGCATTAATATGACTTAAATTCTTCTTTTTCTAATTAGAAAACCGTAGTTCTTGTTTCTTCTTCTAAAGATCCCTTGATCCTTTCTCTCCTCCCTTCGTTGCCTTCCCAATCAAGGTCTGATTTGGAATATTATCCTACAAGCTGCAAGAGGTTCTTGTCTCCTCCAATGAGAGCATCCCACAACTTCTTAAATCAAGTAACTTATCTCAACCATTGATAATCTAAACAAACTTGTCCCACAACAGATAACCATTCAAAGCAATCCAAACTAATTCATTATCTTTGATTTAATAGTTGCTAGTTTGCAAATTTGTCCTTCTAAAATAATTCCTAGAAATGACTCCCTATGCCCGAGATTAAAGACAAATTAGAAACCAATCATTGAAGAGACCTTCATTGATTGGATGATCTTCCCCTAAATTTTAGATGTACAACTCCCTCTTATGATGCAATTGGGGTTTTTCAAGTATTTCAAGGATTTACATTGAACTAGAAAGTAGGAATGATAAATTAAAAGACTCACGAACAGTGGGAAAATGCAAAAATGACACAAATTCCACCTTCTTAATATAGCACACAACAAAAGAGGTATTTTAATAATCCAATTCTAGACAAATAAATGACCTAGAACTCAAAGTTTCCAACACAAGCGTATGCATAACCAGATCAATCGAGAGGTAGCAATAAGAACAACCATAATAACTCAAAGTTTGCTTTGTAGTTAAACAGAATACAAACAAACACATGGTTTAGAAATGTCTTCAGATGCTTAGATGCCAAAACAGATGACACAAATTTCACATGTCCCTGTCCAAAACAGCTACATTCCAGAATTTTTTAACGAGTATTTTCCCCTATTTTCTCTTTACCTTAGTCGCTCTATCCACTTTATATTTTCTTTTCCAAAAAGATTCTGTATGTATACATTTCAAAACTGTTCCTTTTTATAGCGGTCTTTGAAAGCAGCTGGTACAAAACAAGAAAAGGACTTGAAATGGAAAGACAGTTCTAGAAACAAAAATTGTCACTATCTCGCTAAACACGAATAAGTTCTTAGCATTTCCAAACAAGGAAAAAATTAACCTGCTTTGGGCATAGGGTTCCTGACTGCATCAAGCCGCATCTCCATGAAGAGGTCAAGAAGCTCAACTTGTCTTTCTTCTTATTCCAATAAAAATTTCATCCTTCGATACTCGATGTAACTAGTTTTGTCCTTCCATGCGACCAAGAGCACCTGAGAAACAATGTCTTCTTGTTCCCTAAGGCCAATTCAAGTCAAGTTGAACAACATGTGTCAGCTCTTTGCACAGAAACCTTCCATTTGGGGGGAGCCCCATTCTGAGAATATTCTTTTCAGTTATCATTGTGGGAAAGACTAAGTTTGAAAATGCCATCATCTTTCCTTTGCAGTCAGAGCTTTAAAGCTCATTTAGTTTTGCTTACAGATAATATGATTTGTCATCTCTAAAATCATGCTATTACCTTGACAATTTACTTCATCAAACTTGTCATTTAAGAGTTGTACTTTCTCAAGATTTGAAGAGACTGTGCTTCAAAAGATGTCTGACTTAATACAACTGGGGAGCCGGCATGCGGCATGAACTTGTATTCTGAAGAAAAGGCTTGATAATAACCCTGACTAACTGATAATCAAGGACTCGCAAAAGCGGCAAATAAGCAGTCATCGTGCAGTCGAGGAACTTAGGAACCTCTTTGATGTTCCAATCTGTGTAAAAAGATATGAAAGCTCAAAATTTCACCCAACTCCCTGATAACCAACGACTTAGTGTATTGGTGAGTCAAAAACTTTGCAGACTTTTGGCCAAGTTTAAAACCGAGTATAAAAATTTGGAAACTTGACTGATTAGGTATCCAAACAGATGAAACAACTGATTATTTTGGAAGAAACTTAACATGATTTTGAGTTGGACTCCATATTATATCAGGACTTTGAATACTCGAGATAACACCAAGAATTTAAAAATTTGGAGGTTAACAACCATCAACAACACCAATCTGAACTATAAGCTCTACTAGGTCCATAGATAACTATCAATTGTTTTTGTGCATGATCCTAGATGCATACACACTCTAATACAAGGTTCCCTAGCCACCATGCATCTCCTTAGTAGTCTTCTTGGTGGCAATATGAGGTATCAAATGCTCCTTCACTAGAATCAACAAGATTTTACTTCACCTTTACTGCCTTCTTGTTATGATTGGACAAATCTTTGGGATTTGTGAGAAGCAAACCTTTCTTCTCTACAATGTACCAGAACTCTGTTTCTTCTAGGATATTATGCATCTCAACTTTCATGGCACCTAGAGAGAAACCCTTCAACAAGCAACCATCTTGCATACTAGGAGTTTCCATTGATGCCACTGTTTAAGCAAGATTCAATTGCCACCAAAGAGACCTCCAGCTCTCCCAAATCCTCCACCTCAAGCCCATCCACCATCTCCCCCACCTGAAAACAAGGAAAATGTAACTGTACAAGAAGGGACTACACAACAAACGTCTGCAGCAAACAAAGGGATGCCATTTGGTTGAATTCAACTGTATAGGAGATAAAAATTAAAATGGATGAGCCACAAATGAAAACCAAGCAGTCGGAATCATGCAAGGCATCTCCAAAGCCCCAAGAGCAACAATCTCTAGATCAAATAGGGACTTGCACCCCAGCACTATTCATACGTCTGTGTGCCAATTATTAACACAATTCTGCTTCAACCATCAAAAAAGCTTTGGACATACAGCCCCATTGAAATCCTTAAAATAATCTTTAGTCCCGACAACTAACCTCCCCATATAAAAAATCTGGAATTGAAAACTCAGATCTAATACCATGTTGAAATTCCTCTAAATCATGGTAGCAGACTCTTCATTAACACTATTCAAAACTGTTAAAATTTCAATGGTAGAATCTACAAAAATATACAACAAAAACAATAACTGAATTTAGATCAGGTTCAGATCATGTGACGGTTTTAATGAGAATACACAAGTTACAATGCTTTGGAACACTCTAGAAACTGAATTATTAATAAATCTATCCCAGATCACCTTTAATGGCTAGAAAGAGAACCTTAAACAGAGAATGAAGGAAAACCACACAAAACTTCAAAATGAGATAAACTGCCCTATTTTAGAAGAATGTCAAAGCAAATCCTAGATTCAAATATTTTACAGCCTTGTCCCTCCAAAATCAGCACATGAATTTATAATTGAAAAAGATATTTATACTACCGATAAAATTTCGCAGCACCCTTTACTAATGATAAATTTGCCAGCATTTACACTATGATAATCCCAATTCAGCATAGTATTACTATAACAACTGATATCTGTGTCATTCTGACATATAAAAAAGCAATGAACATAAATGCAGTAGCAATCAAAAGAGCACAACTTCTGCAGATCGTACCAAAAACAAAGATTTAGGCTAGTAGCCTAATCACCGTCATCATCACTATCATCATCACTTGACACATCATACTGGTATATAGTGGGCTGCATGGATCGTCTTCGAGATCTATCAGGTATAATATTGTCAGGATCAACCCCATGCAAAGATTCATCAGAAAGATCCCCCTCATCATCTTCATCACTAATTTCTATTGCCTTTGCTTTTGGCTTTCCCTTGGCCTTCAGGGAACCTTTTTCTTTTTCATCTTTCACCTTGATATTCTGACCTGAGCCCAAACCTTTTACAGGAGCGCTCCCCTTAGATTGAAGAACAGACTTTTTCATAGGCTTCTTCTTTTGATATGTGTCTTCATCTTCAGAATCTTCATCATCATCACCAGACTCAGATGTGGTATCTTCTTCTTCCTCTTCCTCCTCTTCAGATTCTTCATCTTCATCAGTCTCATACTTGTCCATCTTTGATACACGCTTTGGCTTTGGTTTTGGCTTCTTTTTTTCTTTCGATTTTTCTTTCTTCTTCAAGGGACTGACCTTTCTTTTGTCTCCTATTGCTGGCTTCTTATCGGGGAAAGTCATTGATGATATGCTCTTTCTTTTATGCTTTTCCCCACTTTCTGCTTCAGCCTTTCTCTTGGCTACCAGCGCTTCCAACACCTTCCTCCGGTCTGACATGACTGGCCAAGCAACACAGGCGCTGCAGCCAATAGCAGACTTTAGTCTCTGTTATTCATTTTTTCAATCCATGAGGAAAAAGAGAGCTTGGAAATGACATCTTTTATTAGGAAAAGAGATATTTGCTAAACTGAACATAAAAAAAAATTATTCATCCAAATTTCTGGCATAGCAGATAGCATTTAGGCTTCAGTATATAATGAGTCAAATCAAAAGTCAAATATAGCAAGATAAGTCACGAGGGGGCAAATCTTACAGGAAATAGCGGAACTTGAATTTTCAATTCAACTATCTCAAAGACAATATCAGCAGGAGATTTGAAACAGAAATCATTTTGAAGCAACTCAAGGTCCTTGACTGCTCAGTGTATGGACAATGCATGCTTATATTAGAATTGAACATAGTCAGCAACACTCCAGGAGATGTGAGTACAAGGATTGGAGCTCAGTTTACTTGTTACATGTAGCCAGAAAGAGGCATTAAAAATGCACATAAAGATGCCAAATAAATATTCCAAAATGCGCAGATCAGTACTTCGGTGATAAGAGCATTCGAATGAACTGTCCTGGATTCTAATACTATACAATCCACGTTTTCCATGAAAAACCAAGCTTGAAGAAAATAAACAGAATATTAACAGTGCAACACCAGCACTGGGATACATCAGGATGGCGGGACACCAGAACAAGCTTTCAGGAGAGGGGAACAAAGGGCCTCAATTTCGGGACGGTGGGGGGACAACCAGGGACAGTGGTGGGTTGACGGTGGGGCAGGGAGGGGTGTTGTATACTATACATATTGAACTTGAAATGCTAGTTATGAAACGATGTTTCAGTATTACATACCAAATTGAAATACTTGACCATAGCAAAATTGCAACATGAACCAGAACCATTGAACATTCAACAGAGAAATTCAAGTACCCATCCCAACAGCAGCTCGGTTGCAGAACAGCAGAGGTGGGGGTACTTAGGTACTTCAAGCACCCAGTGTGGGGACCTCTCAAGGGATGGTGCTTCAAGGATTTTTAGGGGTGGGAGTCCTTCGGTTTCACTGAATATTAATGATCAATGATTAAGCAATAAACATTTGCAGCACCCCAAAATCTCACGAATTTGAAGTTTTCAAGATGAATTTACCCACCAAGGAAGTTGTAAGACACATCATAGCACCTAATAGTACAACTTTTTCTTGAAAGAAACATAAGTTACCGGGTTTGTACCAACAGACCCTGAACCGGGTTCGGGTACGCACCTAGTACTGGTTCATGTGTGGGTACTTGCAGGGTAAATGATCTGGCTGATTCAAATATATTTCAACTATCAATTGGCATTTGATATTTATCTTTTGGCATTTTGTGCTGATCAACGATCAAGTATCATACTATGAATAAATTTAATTTTACAATTCTGTCTATTTCTCTTATTTTTTGTATATATACACAAACACACATATACCTATACATGCCCAAACCCCTAAAAGAAATCCATGTACCCACATAGTGGGTTCTTGTACACACACACATTCCCATACGGACCCAAACCCCTAATACAAATTCAAGCACCCACATACCAGGTTCTTGTCCCTGCACCTGTTCCCGAACCCAAACCAGTAACTTAGAAAGAAACCAAACCTAAAATTTACAAAAAGACATCAAAAATCACAGAAATGTGTTCTCACACTTGTCATGAAAGAATATGAAAAATAAAAGATCTTAACTCAAAGTCTATGATCCAATAGCCCACTCAAATTAATACACGAAAAGGGACCCTGGTCAGTAAGGGCCAACAGGAAATGTAACATTTCTACTCAACTATAGAAAATTTTAAAACTTGGAATGAGGCTTACACTTAAATTCAAAAGGTGAAATAGCAACAAAAAATAAGTAGTCACACACTTGTCATTGGAGACAGGTAACACATAAGGTTTGGGAGTCAACGTCACTGGTGGGAGTGTTCTGCTAAACTTAATAGACAAGACGTGATACCTTACTTTGATCAAGAACACCACCTCAACAAAAATATATGTTGAACCTTCCATTATAACTTCATTCTGAGACAGACAGATTTTTGAACTTCTTAGCCTTCACAAACTAGAAGGTAAAATTTTGAGAAATTCTCAAACTAAGCAGACAACTGAGATTAAAGCCTCAAATTTGCCTCAACAATGCAAATGTTTTGTTACTTCATCAGAATCACAAGAACCTGATTTTAAGACTTCCCACTTTGTGATTGCTTGAAATAAAAAGAAAACTTACTCCAATTAGACAGCTTAGCTAATTATGCAAACAGAAAAAGCTCTAAACAGACGAAATTGCCTATTGCAAACAGTTAGCTCCAAACAATCAAATTACCTCAAAAAGTGCATAGTTAATATTTTGTCAAAACAAACCAAAACCTGCCCTTAAAAATTAAAATCTCATACTTTGTGTTTATCTCTAGGAAAAATAAATTTTGGCTTAGCAGATAAACAAGGCATTTGATAGAATTAACTAGCCAGGAACATAGTTAAACCCAAACGCACACAATTTTCCCTCAAAATGTAAACGTTTGCTATCACTTCCCAGGAAAACTAGATTTAAACTACACATTTTCAAAAGAAAACATTTAATTTGACCAAATTAGCCAGTTCTATGCATATTATTAAGCTCCAAATAAACATCTGCAAAATTTAGACCTGCCTTTAAAACCTCATAGTTGGTATTTGCTTGCAGAGGAATGCAAATTTCTAATCAGAATTTTATTAAAACACAATTTAAAGATTAAGACAATTATGCAGATGTTAAAGCTTCAAACCCTCTAATTTGCATCAGAATGTAAATTATACAAGAAACTAAGTAAATCCTGGCTTTAGAGAATCAGCGTCAGTGTTTGCTTTGAGAAAAAGCAAAATGAAAGAACAAATAAACAACTGGTTTAAGAAAATTGGCCAAAATTATGCACAGTTTTAGGCTCCAAACCATCAAATTTGCCTCAAAATAATCATTCCAACGGCATGCTAGAAGCTACTGCGAACAAGTCTTTAAAACCTTGAACTTAATGCTTAATTCCAGAAAAACATCAATGTACTCAAATTTGACAAAACAAAAGCGTATTTAGCACAAATAATTGAATGCTACTGATTGCCTCAATGAAAGCTTAAATTCGTCCAACTTTTAAAAAGGCTTCAGCTAATATAAACAGATAATTTTGATGCATGCATTGAAGCTTCAGACTCTATAATTTACCTGAACAAGTAAATTCCTATAGTTTACTAGAAACTAAAAGAAACTGTCATAAATATATTATATTTTACGTTTGCTTCGAGGAAAAAGTAATTAGACTCAGAAAATTAAAGTGGTGTATTTGAAGAGATGCACATAGAAAAGCTTCATACCTTACATTTTATTCAAAGAGCAAATATTTCAACATTTTGACAGCAATTTACACAAAGGATAGCTTCAAAAAAACTAGCTCCTAAAGTTCGCTGTTCGCTTTTTCAGAAGAAAACAAATTTCCTTTAAGTTTTCGAACATAAACACCGTATAGTGTACATATCAGAAATAGTTAAGCACGCGGAGAATGAAGCTTGAAACCCCCGAGTTCAAACATTTTGAGCTTGTTGACAAAAACTACGCAGAATCTGCCATTCAAACATTCCATCAAATGTTTACTTCGGGAAAAAAGGGCAAATTTGAACACTAAATTTTCTCGAATCTAGTGAAACTGACATAAGTAGCTAAAGGTGTACATGGGGAAGTTTGAAACCCTCCGAAGGTCTATATTTCAAACTATTGTCAAAAACAAACTTAAACAGCTTTTGAAACCTGCACTTGAAGTTTTCTTACGGAGAAAAAACAAAATCTTTGAACTTCAAATTTTCACAATTAGAAGCGTCTTTCACATAATTAGCAAGCAAGCTTCAAACCTTTAAAATTCTGCCACAGCCCAATATTTATGCTCCAAACGAAATTCAGCTCCTAAAGCCGTCAAGCACAGCACAACAAGCATCACAACACTCGGAAACCACTACAGATAGACATAAACGTAGATCTTTTACCCAGGCACTATACAGTACGGATTTTTACTTATGCAAAAGCAAAAGCGAAAAGAGATCTTTCATAGTGAAAATTTAGGAGCGCACTTTGCAAGGACAAAAAATATAAAAGCTTTAGTCAATACGTGTCGGTAAAATGACGAAGCTTGACCAAAGCTGAGAATTACGGGAGAGGCTTTAAAAAAACTGCCGTATTTTACTCCGTAATGAGTCATAAAAAATCATTCTGATAACTCAAAAGATTTTTCTCAATCCACCGAAATTTCCACGCATGTGCACTCAATCCAGCATTCAGTGGAACGGAAAGCGTTTTCCTAGAGTCGCATCGAGTGGCTGTTTAAGTCGTCGAATGAAAATGAGCATTTTATGTTCGAAGTGGCCCCCCATAAGAGGACCCTATGCGGTATTTTTAGTCCCGCCCATCCAAAAACGAGACTAATGTTTTCGCTCGTGGCAGTTTCGAATTAATGGCATCGAAAGTTGTGCCTGCACAAATAATAAATTAAAATTTAAATATTTCTAAAGTTTACAGTTCTCAAAATTTGAATTTTGATTTTCTTCAAATATTCGAGAATATTAAACAATAATATTGTTTTGATAAATAATCGTCTAGAAGGTAAATATTTTTACACATACAATAATTTTATAAAAATAAAAAAATATTCTAATATCTTCAATTTATATTTTAATAATATTTTAAATTGTAATTATTTTTATTATTAAAAAAATTAAAATAATATCAATATTTTTATTCTTTAGTTTGAATTATTTTTCTTTCAATTAAATCTAAAAATTTTATGATAAAATGGATGATCAAAATTATATCAGTAATGTATCTATGTATTATATTTTAATAAATTCAAAATAATTTTTAAAAAGTCTATATATATATATATATATATATATATAAAATTAAACATTAATTTATTTATTTTGAATTATATAAGGAGAAGTACAAAAGGAGGAGTGGGGAAGCAGAGTCTCAACCCATCAAGTTCACAACAAAACAATTAATATAAAGTAGGACAAATTATGACAGTAGATAACAGTTGTCGAGAGTATAAACACCAAAAAAGAGCCAATAGCAGTCAGAGCAAAACATTACTATAGTCTTCAATCCAAGAGGTCCATCCTTGAGCACCCTCCATCCAAACAACTTTCTTCCTTTCTAGGATATGAGCAAATAATTCAAGTTTATGAAAATAAGGCCCTCTAGTAATCATGATTTCTTAAGAAGCTTCTTAAGAGCATCATCAAAGGCAGTCTGATTGTCCGCAATTTTGGCCTATTCAAAGCCATTTTTCATTTCATAGATAAACATGGTGGCATGGTCATCATGATGAAATCTTTGCAGCTTCTCCTTCTCTAGACGCATCACACAGCAAACCTACGAAACGATTTTAAATCGTATGAGTTTTCTAAGAAAACCAATAAGAGCTCTACCATTACCTTGAAATTTTTCCTCATTTCTAAAGTTCCAAATAAACCAAAGGATGTAAGAAGAAAGGATATGCCATAAAAGGTTAGCATCTTCTTTTAGACCAAGAATAGATCCAAAAATGATATTAAAAGTATAAGCATGTTTAGTTAAGGAAATTCCAAATAGCATCCAAACTTCTCTGGCAAAAGAACAATCAAAGAAAATGTGCCTCATACTCTCAGGCATTTTACAAACAAGACAAGGATCAAACCTGCCTTGTTGAGTTCTAATAGATAGTCTATCCAACATGAGCTACCATTTGAAGCATTTAATCTTGGGGGGAATCGGGGACTTCCAAAGTTTTCTAGTTAGTCGAGGGGGGTTAATAGTAGCATACCAAATAGAATTAAGATGATCCAAAGTCGAGAAAGAAATATAATATCTAAAAACTTATTATATATGATTATCTATTTATAAAATTAAACAATCTATTTTGAAATATACATAGTTCATTATCTCATTTTACATATATATTTAGATTTGTTTTGTATAAATATATGTAATATAATAATAAATAAAATTTAAATTTAAATTTTATGTAATCTAAATATTTAATTTTATATCATAAATAATTTAAAAATATTAGATATTCAAAAAATAATTTAAATCTATACTTTTATTATTTTTCTTCCAACTTAAATATTTTATTTTTTTAGCATTAATTTTTTTCTAGCTAATGTTGAGCGCAATTAAATTTATGATCAACAAGTCTCTTACTTTTGCAATAAGGTGGGACTATAGCTATTACATAGCTCTTGTTTTCTTTATATAATGAATAAAGTCGGGATGATTGATACAAGGCCAGTGTATAGGTAGTGCTAAATCAAATTAGATTCAGGTATCAACCATGCTAGTATGCTAATTTGATGTTGTTTATATATATATATATATATATATATATATATATATATATATATATATATATATATATATATATATAAGCTAGTAGCAGTCGTTGCGCACCATTGAAAATATTTTTAAATTTTTTAATCAAGTGTATAGTTATATTATATTAATATGAGCCTCTCTATTATATG
Source organism: Cupressus sempervirens (assembly GCA_028749045.1). NCBI lineage: Eukaryota > Viridiplantae > Streptophyta > Pinopsida > Cupressales > Cupressaceae > Cupressus > Cupressus sempervirens. The sequence goes on along the minus strand of CM053789.1, from coordinate 290,395,187 downwards.
GATTATTATATTATTATATTAGATATATTAATATTTAATATATATTATTATTGTGAATAGCAAGAAGTTTCCAAGAAATTGTAATAAGAGTATCCCTAAGTCGTGAAGGCCATGCTCTCTAAGAAAACTAGGTCATACTGCTAAACTAGTGAACATGACAATACTAAAGAAATTTAAGTTAGAACTATTGACATATCAATCAAGTTTGTTATTAGTGACACACTTATTCAAATTTTGTATGGCTACTGAGCTCATTGAACAATTTATAGTGTTTGCCAAGTATTACAATTGCTACCGAGTCTTTTGGACTAATCCCAGTGGTTACCAAGCAAATACAATTAGTATGAAGTCCAGTAGTTCAAACCAAGCATTCCAGTATACATTGAGTTTATAAGTGGCTACCGAGCATTACAGTGCCTACTGAGTTCATAGTTCTGGTAATGCAAAGCTAGTGCTAACCGAGCTTACGATGATAGTGTTTATTGAGTCAGTCATGGTAAACAAGTGATTCAGTTTATGCTAAGTTGCACAATATCTACCGAGTCACCAATGTAGATCGAGATTGAGACTACTTTGAAGTGATCAGTATGGACCAAGCCTCTACATCTACTGAGTGCATGATGATGCCGAGTAATGATAGTGGGTTTCGTGTATTAGAACTTCACCAAGTCAGTCTTTAGAACCCGAGTGTCTTTATGTGGGCCGACTTTGTAATATTGGTGTTAACTTGTATGATGGTCAACTTTATAATTATGTAATTTGGGTTGGTATATACATTTAATGTATTGTATCATATCCATGTAGAGTAATGCAATGAAGTAAGGAGAATGTGAATGTGAATTGTGCAAGTAATACAACAGAAGAATTGTGAAGGCCATATCCATATAATGTGCAGCAGAGTCTTATTTATCATAGAAAGGTGATCAATACTCAAAAGGAATCTCACTCAACAAATTCAATTGTAGATTAGAGATCTATTATTTCATCCTAATAGGTGAACCAATCAAAATCCTTTAACAAGGTAGACCTAACAATCTTTCATAAAATATCTTTACCAATGCATACTTCATTGTATGTTTGTAAAACCTCTAATAACGTGGACCTAGTAGTCCTAATTGCTCCTAACAAGGTAGATCATTAGAAGTGATCAATGTAAGCCTTAACCAGCCAACTTTATGTTGTAGTATTGGAGTTTGTGGGTATCATCCCCACCCCAGTTTTACTTTCTATTTGGAAAGTTTCTAGGTTGCCAAATTTGTGTGTTCAAGTGTTATGGATGCTCTTATGTTTTCAGTTTCTCATGCATGCAATTACATTAGTTGTGATGAATTAAGTGCTAATTAATTTATTGTATTAAGAATTGAAAAAGGTAAAGTTTTAGAAGTTACTGATTTACCCCTCCCCTCTCAGTAACTTTGCATAGTCTTGAATATTTTCAACAATTGGTATTAGAGCATTGTGGTTCTCAGAAGAAAGTTTGATAGCTTGAGCAAAGATCAAGGATTATAGAGATATTTAGACTTGATAAAGCCATTGACAATGAAAAGCTAGATCTAGAAATGGCCATTGCTCAACTCAAGAAAGCAAAGGAGCAACTTTCCCAATCCATGAAAAGAAGGAAGGAACTTGCAAATTAGATGAATGATCATCTCTACATTGAAGAAAGAATTGAATATTTTTTCCCTTCAAGCAGCTCAGATGAAGCAAATAATGCAATCAAAGAACTCTTAGAAAAGAATGGTTCATTGCAAGAAGTAAGGAAACTGAGAAGAGAACAAGAAATCTAGTCAGTAAGGCTATGTGAAATCATGGAAGAGAAAAACAAAACAAAAGCAGAAATGGAAGGTAAAAATAATGAGATTCAACATCTATCCCTCCAGCATACTAACTTCATCATTCAACTCACTGATGCAAATAAAGAAATCATGAATCTGAGATCAGAGAATGAAAGATTGCAAAATGATCTAAATTCTGAAATGCAACTCAATGAAAGGATGATGAAATCCCAAGTAGACATGGATCAGTTGAATGAGAAAAATCTCTATAGACAAAAAGGAAAAGTAGGAATTGGATACAAAGAAGAAGGTGAATCCTCCAAACAAGGTGCTCAAAAGAATCAAAGACCTACTTGCAATCACTATGGTAAGATAGGTCATACATCAAACAAATGTTGGATTAATGGAAAGGAAAAATTCAATGGAAAGTGTTATAATTGCAGTCAGCATGGTCATAGGGCTAATGAATGCAAAGAAAAACCAAAATTTGAAGGCAAGTGTCACAAATGTAAGAAACAAGGGCACAAGGCATCAAAATGCAAAACCAAGACATTCAATCCAACAAAGAAAATTGTGAAAGCAATATTTGGTTAGGACTACAATACCTGGTGTAGATGTCATTAATGTGGAGAGTTTGGACACATTGGCATGAATTGTGTTAAACATCACATGAGGAGAAGAAATACCACAAAAAAGATGTTTCACTTGTATAGAACTTGGTCATCTTGCCAAAAAATGCATGAATATAGGTAGAATTGAAGATGAAAAGAAAGCAAAAGCTAACAACATCTGAAAGTAGATGAGACAACAATGAATTCCTAAGTCTACTGAGGATAATAGTCCAAGCAATGTTGATCAAGTCACTCAAGAATTGGGTGACTTCACCACTTCTAATTAAGTTCTTAAAGGAAAACTAGGACCAGGCTATCAAAGAAGACATCCAAAATGGTTCAAGTTAAAAGGTGACAAAGATCCAAATCTATATTCAAAATACAAAAGGGATCACTGAGCAAGATCGATGTTAATTATCACTGAGTTACCTTCTCGACCAAGTAAGGTCGGGTCATAGACTCTACCAAGCAAGGTTGGGAGTAACAAGACACTTGTTGTTATTGAGTCACAAAGTCTTCACTGAGTGATCAAAGAAGAATAGTAGATGACAACCTGTCAAGCATGATGTCAACTCATCCACCTTCATAGCGAGCATTAATGATGAAGTTTTAACAAAAGGCATGGAATTGAACTCATTTTTCACCATGAATTTTTAGAGCTATTGCAAAGAAGCTATTTTCAATGCAATCAAGCGACTTGAGTGAATTTCTTGCAATTTTTTTTTGAAATTTTCGCAGGCTACTGAGCAAAAATGGCATCTAGCGGCAGCAAGTTCAAGAAAGGGTCTGACATGTTAGTTTGAGGATTTGAATGGAAAGCGTCAGATTTCAAGCTCATGCCTGCGGTTGCTAAAACCCTAGATCCAAGTGGAGCTCAATCTCAAATCCCTCCCAAGGTACTTCTTATTAACGATATTTGTACTCATTTTAAATGTGTTATTCAAGAAATTGGTACTCTGGAGATGGATGATGCCCTAGGTCAGTTATGTGTTGATGGAACCCTAAAACTCGAGCACCAACATTTGGAAGCAAAAGGATTGACACATATTCCCCATATGCTCTAAGAATTTCAAATTAAATGGATTAGGTTTATCCTTAGTCGAGTACATAACGAATAACTATGGTTAGAGCAACCAATTTTGATTACCAAGAAGATGATTCATTGAATCACTAACCTTCCCATTCTTGCAAAAGCCAAAACAACGAAAACCCTAGGTTGGGCAGAACTAGAGAAGAAACCCCTATCCAAATGGGATGGTAGAGGTATGAAGATAAGCAGTGTTATAGATGCAGACTTGAAATTTAGAATTCATGTCATTACTCATAAGATATACAATTCAAGTTGTCTTAACAGTGTGTCATGTGAAGCTATGGATTTGGCATATAAAGTGTTTAAAAACAATTTATCTTATGACCTTTCCGACCTGTTGTTGAATCAATTCAACAAAAACATTGAAAGTATTAGAACTTCAAAGAATAACTCATGCAAATTTGGTTCAATGTTAACCTATCTATTCTTTTATGTTCAAAAGTTTTTCCCTTCTAAAGGCACAGTAATCTGGAGAAAAGATGTGCCTATACTATACCAAATAAATGAATATATTACAGAAATGGGTGAGAACTATGTCAGCATCATGGACAACTACTTCGATTTGTTCAAAGATAAAATGAATAATAGGTTCAGAATTTCGAAGAAGTTAGTTGAAGACTACAAGGATGATGTATCCTTCATGGTGGATAATAACAAGGTGTATATCCAGGTAGTTAGGTCTAGAGTTGTGTGGGTCAAACTTCTTGGCTATGAGGTAAATATTGATGAGACCAAGGATATCATTGAAGCCCTTATCAATGAACCTATTGATCCTAAGGTCCCTTATTTTGGAACCTATGATGAAGCTAAGGCCAGAATAGAGCTAGAAATAAAGCTCCCTCGGGTGGCTAACAAAGGGAAGAGAATGATAGCCAAACTAAAATCAAGTGCACCTCTCTTGTTAACCGAGGGCAAAGGTGAGGATATGGAGGAAGTAGAGGATGTGGAAGAATATAAGAAAGAAGAAGAACCTATAAAGAAGAAAGGCAAGGTGATCATCACCAAGCTAGCCAAGCCATCCACTGCAATCTTTACAAGAAGGTCAAGGAAGAAGGTAGACAAAGTAGGTGGTGATATCATATTCAGCCAACCTCCACCCACCTTCTAGGATAGACTAAAAGAATTAAGAGATGGAGCTAGTACAACCAACTTCAAAGCTTCAAAATATGAGACTAGGATAGAGGTTGAGCAAAAACAAATTGAAGATTTGGTCATGGACAAAATGGGTCAATGGAAGTATTCACCTAACCAGCTAGCCTCACAAATTCCCAGTGTCTTATGAGACAAAATCAAGCTGAGGTGGGAACATACCAAGCAAATTGTCAAAGATATATATGCACAAACCTTGAGACGGTACCAAGCATATTAGATGCTGAGGTGAATAAGGCGGTAAAGGAAAATGAAAATAAAATGACTCTCAAATTCAATACTTGTCTAGTTTTGATGAAAGATATTGAATATGTTGTGAAGAATGTAACAAATACCTGGAAAAATGTCTATCATCTTCACAAGCCAAGTGAACATTTAGTTGAAATAAAAGATGACGATGATGATGATAAGGATGAAGAGGATGATGAAGGTTCAAATTAGTTTTTCATAATTGACTATGAGGAATTCAAGGAGCAAGAAGCTACTGAGGAAGATAAGGAAGATGATGAGGAAATTGACCCAGTCAAGATAGCTATAGAAGTCGTTGCCTCACTTCCTCACTCTTCGAGAAAACCATTAGCTACATCAAGTACAGAGATAGCTTCAGCAAGTTTGGTTGTGACTACTATAGATACATCAAATGTCCAATCACTTTTTGCCCCAACTCAGCTCAACATATCAATGAGTGAAGTAACTTCTACTTTATTCACCGAGCTGTAGACTCCTTTAGCTATCAAGTTGAGTTCTTCAGTCTTCATCTCTCCAATTTTGACTTCTATAGTTTTAAGTACTTCAGTGATAAGCTCTTCAATTTTGTCTACTTCAGTTTTGGATTCTACAGTTTTGACTTCATCAATTTGGATTCCTTGAGCATCTCTATAAGTATTCCATCAGTCAGTATTGTACCAATTTTTACTGCAAGTCCAACTATATCTACTATTTTTTCTATTTTGGACACAAAGGCAATAAGTATAAGGATAGTTGAACCTAAGGCTCAACCGAGTACACAATTTTTGGGGAAAGGAAAAGAAATAGAGGATGATATTGATCTAGATGAGGAGATAATATTCCCAAATTGGGATATCTACAAGCTTACCCTAGACCAAATGCAATTATTTGGTGAACTCCTCCAGAAAAAGGAAAAACAACAAAGACTCAGAGAAGAAAGAGATAAGGAGCATAAAATTATTGATGATGCCAAGAACATTTTGTTAGAGGCAATAGGAATTGAGGTTGATTCTTCTCAACATATTTTGTTTCAATTAGCAAAAGCAATCCAAAAATTCAATGAGGACACAAATGGACAAGACAAGCTAATTGAGAAGGTTGAAAAGAAATTTGATAATAAAGTGTTGGAGTACATTACTTAGCAAATAACTATCCATCAAGTAGAGCTTTCTACAATTTTGGTCAATCGTGAGACATCCTGTTCCAATGTGCCATTACTTTTTCAAAAGCTATGTGATGTCTCAAAATTCATAAAGGAAATAAAAGACAAACTATCCAAAATTGATATGGATCTAAAAGCTAGTGCTCAATAGCTGCAACTTGACCCTAGTTCAAGCTCTGCACATTTCAAGAAGATCAGGGTTTTATAAGACATGCAAGCAAAATTGTTAAGAGAAGAAGCAAGGATCCACTCAACATTAATTGATATTCAAAATATGATCCTTCCAGTCATGGTTGCTATGTAAAAACATATTATACATTCAAAAACTCTAATCCATGATAATAACTTCTTTTTTGTAGACCACATGATTGAACTATAAGTAGAAGTGCAAATTGCAATTCATACATGCAGGGTCTTGCAAGAAAATTGGGATAAAACCTTGGCAATCATCCTCATTTTGGTGTCTCTATGTAAATATGTTAGAATATATCTTTGGCATTACTGTCAAAAAGGGGGAGAGACATTTAGTATACTATATTTTATTTTGAGAGACACATAGTATGGGGGAGAAACATGCTATGAGGGAGAATGTATATAGTAGAGGAGAATTTGTAGATATGATATATATAGTAGAAGTTGTATAGTATACCTTACAAAATCAGTTTTGAAAAATCTCAAAAATAGTATACTCTACCGAGTTAATATCACGCAATGATGAATATAAGGTATTTAGTTTTTTGCTAATAAGTATTTTTGTCACTAATGCCAAAGGGGGAGATTGTTGACATATCAATCAAGTTTGTTATTAGTGACACACACTTATTCAAATTTTGTATGGCCACGAAGCTCAATGAATAGTTTATAGTGTTTTCCAAGTATTACAATTGCTACTGAGTCTTTTGGACTAATCCCAGTGGTTACCGAGCAAATACAGTCAGTATGAAGTCCAGCAATTCAAACTGAGCAAATACAGTCAGTATAAAGTTCAGTAGTTCAAACCAAGCATTTTAGTATACACTAAGTTTATCAGTTGTTACTGAGCATTATAGTCAATATGAAGTCTTTTGGACTAATCCCAGTGGTTACTGAGAAGATACAGTCAATATGAAGTCTAGCAGTTCAAACCGAGCATTTCAGTATACACTGAGTTTATCAGTGGTTACTAAGCATTATAATGCCTATCGAGTTCACAGTTTTGGTAATGCAAAGCTAGTGCTAGCTGAGCTTATGTTGATAGTGTTTACCAAGTTCATTCATAGGAGTTCAATCATGGTAAACAAGTGATTTAGTTTATGTCAAGTTGCATAGTATCTACTGAGTCACTAGTGCAGACTGAGTTCAAGACTACTTTGAAGTGATCAATATGGACCGAGCCTCTATGTCTACTGAATGCATGATGATGCCAAGTAATGACAATGGGTGCCATATATTAGAACTTCACTGAGTCAGTCTTCAGAACCTGAGTGTCTTCATGTGGTCTGACTTTGTAATATTGGTGTTAACTTGTATGATGGCCGACTTTGTAATTATGTAATTTGAGTTGGTATATATATGTAATGTATTGTATCATATCCATGTAGAGTAATGAAATGAAGTAAGGAGAATATGAATGTGAATGCAAATTGTGCAAGTAATACAACAAAAGAATTGTGAAGGCCATATTAGTATAAGGTGCAACAAAGTCTTATCTATCACAGAAAGGTGATACATACTCAAAAGGAATCTCTCTCAACAAATTCAGTTGCAGATTAGAGACCTATTGTTTCATCCTAATAGGAGAACCAGTCAAAATCCTTTAACAAGGTAGACCTAATAGTCTTTCATAAAATCTCTTTACCGAGTGCATACTTCATTGTATGTTTGTAAAACCTCTAACAAGGTGGACCTAGCAATCCTAATTGCTCCTAACAAGGTAGATCATCAAAAGTGATCAATGTAAGCCTTAACTAGCCAACTTTATGCTACAGTATTGAAGTTTGTGGGTATCATCCCCACCCCACTTTTACTTTCTATTTGGAAGGTTTCTAAGTCACCAAATCTGTGTGTTCAAGTGTTATGGATGCTCTTATGTTTTCAGTTTCTCATGCATGCAATTAGATCAGTTGTGATGAATTAAGTGCTAATTGATTTATTCGATTAAGAATTGAAAAAGGTAAAGTTTTAGAAGTTACTAATTTAGCCCTCCCCTCTCAATAACTTAGCATAGTCTTAAATATTTCCAATAGGAACAACTCCTTAAAAATTAGTTTGATATTTTAGTCGAGCAGCATGAAGAACAAATTAGAGAAATAGTAGAACACTATCAAAAGACATGCAGGAAGCCAACACAAAACCCTAATCTTGGAATGCTCAAAATTGCAAATAATGAAAGAAACATTGTAGAAGAAGAAGGGTGGAAGCAAGTTCACACATGAAGGGAGGCACAAAAACAAACAATTCTAAAGCAAAAAACCAACAAGGGCAACCAAGAAGGAATTTTATAGAATCATGGAAAAGGAGACAAAGATAGATAGAAACAAGAAGTTATTTTCTTTGAGAAGACCACATATGCAAGGGTTACACAATTGAAGAATACCAAAACAATCAAATCATTCTCTAAGCACGAAAACAACATGAAATCAAGTAACAAATCTAAGGGTAGACAAACCCTTAAGTTCTCTATCACTCTAACACACCCTAAACCTTTTAAAGTTTCAGAAGCCAATAACATCCCTATTAATCCTCACCCTAGTATCCATTCAATACCCTCATCAAAATTTATCCCTGCTGATAAATCAACAACATCTTATCAACCCCAATTTCAATTTGGACAATTTCATTATGTTAAACCAAGCATAATATAGCCACACTCAAACCAAAAAGTAGAAGCAAAGATGGATACCACGATCATTATTAGCAACAAAGATAAATGGTTTGAGTGTGAAAAAATGGTTTGTACACTATATGGACAAGACCGAAATAAGAAAGATCTAAAATGGTGAAATGGTTCAAATCCATGGATTTTAAATAGGTATCTCTTTCCTTTTAGATTCTTTAGTGTATCTCCATTGCATAGATTTAAATTTTAGGGTTTTTTTTTCTTAAAAAATATCTTAAACACATAAATGGATATAGTTTAAATTTTTTAAATGGAAACCCAACTTTAATGAAATCGCAATGAGATCTCTTAATCTACAAATATGGGTATCATTAAATAACATCCTAGCTGAATTATATAACATTACTATCTTCATCCAAATTGGAAAGATACTAGGGGGAATCAAGGGTTATGAACCACATCACTCCAAATCAACAACAGTAAAACTCTTAGTCAACTTGAAACCAGAACTCTATGATCAAGAAAAAAATAAAATTATTATGAATAGGTAATTATATAAAATAAACTTCACCATATACCTAGGGAAAATCAGATATGTAAAATATCTAAAAGAAAGGAGAAGGGTGGCTTCAAATAGTTCATATTTTGAAGAAATTGGGTTGGATAATAACATAAAAGAATAACATCCAGAGTTGGTTACAAAGGAACAAGGAAACAACATAAGAGAGATCAAAATGGAGAACAAAATAGATAGTCTTATATTAGCAAATAATAAGGAGCTTGAAGAAGGTGAGATAATAGAACTATAGATCATATAGAGCATACTTAAGAGCATTGAAAACAAATCTAAAAAGTCAAACAAAGAAGACATCAATCAGATCACACAGAGGAGATATAGGGAAGGAATCAATCTCCTCAATTCATTAAGTGAAAAAGTAGCAAGTTTAAAAGAAGATTTAAAGAAACTAGAAACATAAGTGATGGAACTAGAGGAGAATATTAGAAGTATTAAGATACTTAATGAAGAAATCACACTCAAAATCAATGATGCCATAGATCATATAGAGATCCTAAAACCAAAAGGGGTTCAGGAAAAATCAAATAAAGAAAAATCTATATCAGAAAGTACAAAGGATCATAAAAAGTTGTTAAAAAGAGAAAAGAAAAGGAAAAGCAACAATTGAAAAAGGATTAGGAATAGGAGCAAGAAAATGGGATAGTTTAGAACAATAATAGAGAGGACTTAGAACATGAGAAAACAAGGATACAAGCTATTAAGGACATAGAAATTTTATGGCTTTTCAATATAGAGGAACATCAAAGACTGGATATGAGTACCCCAATACTGCATAAAGGGATATATAGAACAACATTAGTATCATAATAATCCAAAAAAAAAAAATTGGGAATCAAATATGATAGTTAATGAAGAACATAATATAAAAGGATTAGTTCCACTAGCAAATTTAGCACAATGGAGCAACATCACCATAAGGAAAGAGCCAAAAAATGGAGTTATACATTTTGGGAAACTCCAACAAATGGATTAGACCCTTTTGAATAACAACCCAACTTAGAAACAAAGGAGTCAGAAGAATACTCGGATAAAGTAATAATTTCTACCTCAACAAGAGAAGGTACAATATTAAGAACTCTAGAATAAAGCATTCATCAGGATTTAGTAGAAGATAATGAGAAAGGTAAATGGTAGAATTGGGAAGAAAATGGAATCCTAATGGATATAGAATAGAGGAATGCAAATGAAAAAGTAGATGAAGAGAGCACATAAAACAATATGAAATAGAGATTGATCTAGCATAACATAAAATCAAAGAACTAGAAGGAGAAAAAGAAAATGAGGAAGGAGAAAGTCATACAACAAGCATCAACAATATTCAAAAGAATCTAGAACACTTGGGAATCTCAATAAACTAGGCAGGCATAAAGACTCTGAAATGTGGTAAGAAAAAGTCAAAATGAGGGAGGAAATCACTTAAAGAATTAAGAGAAGTAGATGGGCAGGCATGAAGAACAACAAAAGATAGTCCAAACTCTAAAATTAGGGAAGGGGAAGAGCCTTCCCATGACAACATGAGGATAACAACATGGAATGATAGGGTCCTTAATGCACCTAGCAAAAAATGATTACTGTTGTCACAAAAGTTTTCACCCTTGTCCAAAGTTTTTACCTAAGGACAAACTTGTGAAACATGGAAACAACCTCTAATTTATTGGACTTGAACTATGGTGTTGAGTCTTTGGAGAAGGCCAAATTCCTTTGCTATTAGGATGCACCTAACTACACTTGGAGAGGAAAAGGGAGAAGGAATGCATAAAATCAAACTACCTAATCTAATCTAAGGGGGTGATGCACCAAAATAGAGTGTTTGACCTTATCTCTATCCATAAATACACAGTTAACCAGTTATAACCTCAAAGAATATAGATTCAAACCTTGCTTAATTCAACAACCACATGTAGATCAAACAAAAAAAGAATGCCATAGGAAGAATCTTCACTAATAAATATCATTCAAATGTCAAAAGTAGATACAATCATGCAAATTTCAAAATATAGACAAGAACATTAACCAGAGGCAAATAAATCTTGCACAATGTGTTAATGGCTAAAAGAGACTCAATAGAGGATTACAATGGCTTAGAGGCATGAGAAATCACAATAGTATGCATACCAACAATACTAGAGAATTAGAGAAAAGATCAGCCCTTACAAAGATTGCAAAATTTGCCTTTATAGCTCAAGCATAACTAAGATATTTCTAATTGAAGTTAATCCACAACCATTGTCATTAAGTACTCAAAGAATAATTAGGGTGATCCAAACAATAGATTTGATGTGGTACACTTGTAGAGGCATGAAAATCATGGAAACCTTGACTAGAGCAAACCCTGAAGTGATGGAAATGACACCAATCAATGCTAAAACTCCTTAAAATGGATGATTGGATGGTGGAAAGAGTGTCCTTTCTGTCATTTAAAACCTAACATTAACTTGGAGTGGTTGGGATCAATTAGAGAGATCGAATCATGCAAGAAAGCCCAATTTTCATTTGTTTTTGGCTTACAAATCAGCAAGGTCAATAGTCAAACAAGTCTTGCAAGTAGGATGAGCCTCATGGACCAATAACATTATTTATTTTTTCCACCTTGCAAGATCTTCATAAATTTGACTGTCCCATTGGCTAACTAACCGTGTCACCTTCTAAACTTGACCACGATGGCTTTATGAAACTGCTAAATTAACTACTATTGACTGTAGTGTTTATTTCCTAAACTAGGCCCACTGGGACACAAGGTAATTTTTTGCTTGTTTTCAATGCTTAATTTCTAACAAAGTCCATAATGTAGGCAAACGATGATTTTCGATCACCAAATGATCAATAATGACAAGAGACCCTAGTTTTTATTGTGCATGCTCTTAAAACTTATGGGCCCATTGAACACTTGACATCCACCTTTGCAAACATGTAAGCCCTTGACCAATCACCACAAAAAAAATGACACATATTTTCCACCTGGCATCCACCTTTTCAGCCCTAGCAATCCACATAGAAGAATGGACCCAGATGTCCACATGTCAAAAAGTCGCTTCCTCACATTGTTAGAAACTCTAACAAAATATAAAATACGGGACAACGACGACCAATCAAAATGCCAATGAGCACCAACATGTAAGCACTGTTAAAAGATGGCCTACAAACAAGAAGCAAGGCCCCACCTTGTACACATGGAAAAGGTCACTTCCCTACATTCATTAAAAATTGGACAATTCCCAAGTGTGGGAAAGTGACTACCGATGATCTGTGAGAGATTTGATGGTTAGAGAAAGTTGCGGGGATCAAAAAAATAACTTAGGAAAATAAAGAAATAATATAAGGTTTTCATTTAATTTATTTCATATTTCCATTCCATTGTTTAATATTAAAGGTGGGATGTGACCATTTTACATTTAAATTCAAATATGGCAATTTTGGTGTCAAGGCAAATTTGGTCATTTTGGTGACTTGGGGGGATGCAAGCTAGATATGTATAGACCAATAGCTTGTGCATCCATCGGGCAACATAGTCATAGAAATCATGAGAAACCGCTCAAAAAAAACCCTAAAATCATAGAAAACATGCCCAGGAACCTCAAAACTGCCTCTCTACAATTGAAACTAGGGATAAAAATCCTCTACAACCTCTACAAAAATACATGTGCTCGTGCACTTCTTGGAAAATAGGAAACCATAGGAAGGAAACTAACCTAATTATATACATGAGATATTCATCTTTTATCAAAAGCATGCCTTAAGATATATTCCATTAATTGGAATAGGCAGAATTTGACATTAGGCTTGCTTAATTGAAAGGCATTGGTCTGTTTGCAACTGATAACCACATAGCAACCACTCCATAGTGCATCAAATTTTGAGTGCCTACTTGGTTTTTGTCTATCTATATCCCACTTAATCACAAGGTCACCCTCTCTAAAGACTCTAACCTTGGCCCTCTTATCAAAGCTCCTTTTCATCTATTGCTAATATGCCTCTAGGGTCTGCATGGCCTAGTTTTCTCTACTAGCTCCATCAACTTTGCTATTCTTACAGTTATGGCATCACTTTCCATTAGCTCCAACTGATGAGCCAATTTTAGAGATGAGAATTCTAATGAAATTGGAAGCCTTGCTTCCCTACCATATACCAACATAAAGGGTGAATTTCTTATGGCTCTCTTATGCGTTATTCTATCTACCCATAGTATATTCTTTAAATTTTAATGCCAACACCTCTTGTTATCCTCTATAGTCCTTTTTATAATCCTAATTAGGTTTTTGTTAGATGACTCAACCAATCCAGTGCCCTAAGGATAGTAATTTGAGGATGTGCTCAAGTAGATATTATGATCAACTGTGCATGTACAAATCTGAGCTCCTACAAAAGATTTTGCATTATCTAAAATAATTATTGAAGGGGCACCAAACCTGGTAATAATTCCATCAAGGAATTCAACAATTGAAGATTCTACAGCATCCTTCAATGTGACTACTTCTGTCCATTTGATGAAGTAATTTGTAGCCGCTAGGATCCATTTGTGACTAGGACTAGAAAAAGGATTGATGGGACCTATGAAATCTAATCCCCATTGAGCAAATGGTTGATCTACTTGAATGGTGTGAAGAGGAAAAGCTACAAGTCTTTGCTTACTAGAGAAGAAGGCACATTTTTCACACTTCCTCACATGTCAATGACAATCACAAAACAAGAATGGCCAATAATAACCAGCTCTCATGACCTTAATTACAATTGTCCTTACTACAAAGTGGCCACCATCAGGACCATCATGGAGCTCTTTGATCATTTATTCAGCTTGGTTTGTGCCAATGCATCTCAATAGGGCTCCATTGAAATCCCTCTTGAAAAGGGTACCATCAACTATGGTATAAGGAATTGACTGCAACCTATACTGTCTCCTTTTAGCTCTATCCAATCCTTGAAGATATCCATTTCTTGACAAGAAAGTCATTATATCATCCATCCAATTTCTTGGGTTATCATTTCTTGCTTCTTTTTGTCATGTCAATACCATAGCAACTTCCTCATCTGACTCCTGAGATGAGATCATATGTTTGCACAATCCCTTCCCTCTTACCAACTTGGTAATTTGGATATCAACACCCTATTCCATTACCTTAGTGATCCATCCAGATCTCTTCTCACTAATATCTTTTCTTAAAAGAAAGTCCTTCACACTTGCATGGGGTACTAACAAATGGATCTTGTTGTGTAATAGAAGGTACTTGAATTTCTTCAAAGCTCTTATGACTACAAGGGCTTGCTTTTCTACATAACTATATTTGTCTTCATATTCCTTGAGCTCCTCACTAAAGAAGACAATAGGTTGCTTCTCATCCTTATCATTTGTTTAAGTCAAGACAACATAAATGCTTGACTCACCACCTAAGGTATAAAGAATAAATTCCTTCTCAAAATTTAGATTGGTGAGAATAAGGGCTGAGGCTATGGTTGCTTTGATCTCTTCAAAACTTATCTTCCCTTCCTTGGTCCATGTAAACACTATATGCTTTTTAAGCATGGCTATGAGAGGTTTTACCATGGTAGCTAAATTAGGGATGAATCCCCTTACAAAATTTATTCTACCAATACAAGTTTGCAAACCTTTATTATGACTAGGAAGGGAGAGAGCAAGTATTGCATTAGTTCTCTTTGGATCAATGGTCAGACCATCCTTTGATACAATGTCTCCTAATAATTTTCATTGATTGGTCGCAAAGAAATACTTGCTTGGGTTAAGCGATACCCCAAACTCTCTACACCTTATGAACACTTGTCTAAGATGACCAAAATGAGTTGCTACATTTTTTGAATATACTATGATATCATCAAGGTAAACAAACACAAACCTTTCAATCATGTTCTTGAAGGCCATCTCCATTACCTTATGACATGTAGGCATTTTACTATAAGCATAGGTGCCTTATTTGGTGGTGAATATAGTCTTGTATCTATCAGAATCTTTAACTAGCACTTGATTGTAACTAGAGAATCCATCAAGAAATGAGAACCTCTCTAGATCATTGACCTTGGACAATATCTGCTCCATGGAAGGAAGTGGGTGGTGATCTTTAAGGGAAGCTTGGTTAAGATCCCTAAAATCCACACATAATCTAATTTCTTCATTCTTTTTCCTAACAGGACAAGGTTTGCTACCCATAATGAGTGCTTGATAGGGAAAATTATATTAGCTTCAATTAGCTTGGATAGCTCTTTTCTCATTAATGGTTCAATCTTAGGATTCATTGGCCTCTACTTTTGTCTTACTAGTTTGACATTATCAATTAATTCTATGGTATACTAAAATAAACTTGAGTCAAAACCCTTTAAATCATCACATGTCCAAGAAAATACATCATTAAATTCTTGACATAAATGAATAAAATTTTCTTCTTCAATTTTAGAACATACCTTTCCCATGTTTAAGGTTTTCCCATCAACAGCCACAACTAGTGTATACTCATCTTTGTCAGCAGTTAGGTTCATGCTTTTGTTTCTTGCTTGCTTATTATGGTTGAAGACACTCTCTAAGGTAATGAGACCTCTAGGCAATTTATTAGAACTAAGGTTGATGATTTGACCCCTATACTAGTCATGCAACCTAGGTTGGTTTCTCTCTAAAAATTCTTCTTCATTCTACAAGAAACTTACAATTTGTGCATCAGATTCAAAAACTTGTAAATTGGTGTTGTTGTTGGGAATTATAGGTCTAAGTACCACTTTGATTTGTTGCTTCTCCTCCTCCTCAAGATTCCTTGGCACATCATAAGATGCACCTACTATTGTGAGTTTGTCAACATGCCTATTCTCTTTTCTAGGGATGCTTCGAATATTAAATGCATTGAAACTTTCAAGCAAATCCCATACTTTATGTTTATAAGGCTTGAGCAAACCGTTCTTAGTGATATTCTGATTTCTCACCTGATTGATCACTAACTCGCTATCTCCATATACACTTAATGCTTGAATTCCTCTTTTTTGAGCAAGTAGAAGACCTTAGATCAAGGATTCATACTCAGCCACATTATTGGTATAGCTAAATTAGAGCCTAAAGGATAAGTGGTACCTTACTTGTGCAGGAGAGATCAAAATCACACCTACCCCTGATTCATTCTTATTTCTTGATCCATCAAAGTACATACTCCATATACCACTCATATCTTCTTTGGTCCTCATAAAGTTAGGGACAAAATCATCCTTTTTTGATATGCAATACGTGTCAAGGCCTATCTCAAGGGTTTATGATATGGGATCAAATTGATTAGCATTAGCCCATTCATCTAAGATAAAATTAGGTATCCCTATTAAAGAAGTGGTAGACTCATTTACTATGTCATTCTCATCTAGCTCTAGGATAGTGCAATTCATATTGATGAGATTAGGGGTGTAGGGTTCAATATGCTAGAGGGCTATCTGACTCTACTATGATTGAAGCCTTGGTTCCATATCTTGTTCTAAAATATATATATGACCAATCAGAAGATATGTAATCACCTATTTGTTTAGTGAGGTCTCTTGACAAACAAATGGAAAAGTGTGGCTTGACCTTAGCAACTAATATATCTTGAGTTATAGTACAATCAAGGTATACATGTAGGGCCATTTCAACATTCTTGAGGATCCCTATAGTCTTGACAGTGCTACCGTCCAACTTTAATACATCCTTAACAATAGGCTCATATTTCATCTCTAAAGCACTAGCAACACACCTAGGCATCACTAAACTACTAGCCCCTAAATCAATCATGCAATTATGCACTAGATTATCCATTATAATTAGAGAAATATAAAATGGAGGTCTAACCTTCTTACTTGTTTCTACCTCCCTTGGTGGTTGTATTGGGCTTGTGGCACTTTCCATGCTAGGTGGCTGATCCTTTGGTTCAATACTTTCTAATTCTTACCACAACAACCTCTTTTGCATGGATATAGTAGCAACAACATCCCACATGGAAATATTCACATTTGTATTCTTCATCTACTATATCACACTAAATAAGCTGTTAGGTGCTCTAGTAGAAGCCTTGGGAACTTCATGTGTAGGGGATTGAGTTGGAATAACCCAAGGGCCATTCATATCTCTTCTGCTATTATTCTATCTTTTTTTGTTGAGGGACATTGGCTTGATCATTCATCATTTGCTCATGAGGTACTAGATTTGATGTTGAAGCTTGATTAGGAGGAGTAGGGGTAGCATCTTCAATAGCTCTTCTTTTTCTCCTAGTATTGTGAACACTAAAATCTTGGTTTACATTACAATGTTCCTCCACCTAATGATTCATAAAGGAGCAATCACCCTATCTTTTCATATGTGAGACATCTTTGGGTTGCTTCTCAATATATGACTATCCTACTGTAGGCTCTTAGGTGGCCAAAGCCAAATAAGATTTAGCCTTTTGACACATACAATAGGCATAGGAGTAATTGTAGGAGGAGCAAAAATCTTGGTCTTGAGCCATATTATTTTGAGGGACTATGGCCCTACTTTGATTTGCATTTGAGGTAGAAGCATGAATATTCTGCCTATTCTAATCAAAAGAAGTATTCCCATAATTATGATTTGGAGGCCTACCATTGTTCAGAGTTTGATATTGCAATTGATGAGCCTTATTACCTTGAGCTTGTTGTCTCTCCATAGTCACCACTTTGTTGCTCACTTTTTGCATAATAGAGAATCTATCTTCCAACTTCTTCTGTTGACCTTGAAATCTTTATCTATGTTCAAAATCATAGATTGAATCATCTCTTTAATTTCATCCATTCCATTCGAAGATGTGGAAGCAAGGGGTTGTGATGTAGAAATTGTGGGAATAGGGGCTATTGTTGGTTGGTGACTTGGGATATCAAGGAAAAAAAGGCATAGGAGGACTTGGAGCTAACTTTCCTCCTTGTATCAAGATGTTTTCTACCCTTATTACTATTTCATAAGTATCAGGTAAGATATCTCCTCCCATGGTTTGGATTGTAGTGGCAATATCACTATTAAAATATCTAAGGTAATGCAAGAAGGCATTTCTAGGGATGGGATTCACTAAAGTAGGTATTTTGTCCCATGTCTTCTAAAATTTGTAGTTGAAATTAGTCATACATTCATGGGGGGCTCTTTTTATAGTAGTTAGCTTTTCTAAAAGTGATAAATAGTCACTTTTTTCCTCAAAGTGTTTACATAGTCCTACTCCTAATCCATCCCAATCCATTATAGAACCATGTGATAGTCCCTAGTACCATTGTAGGGGTTTCCCTTTCAAAGATGAAGCTAGGAGTCTAATGGCCACATCATCTTCTGTAATACAATGGATATTATATACATTTGCAACCTCTTGAATGTGTTCTACGAGAGAGATAGAAGTTTAATCAGTAAATTTAGGTATACTTTTAAGTGCAGCTACTGGTATGTCATGTCTTTGGGCCAATAAAAGAGGACTTCCACCATTAAAGGTGGCAAAAGCACGAGCTCTACCCATATGTAATTTATTAATATGAGCTGATGGATTTCTAGGTTGAGATCTCACAATAGGAAGAGTGGAGATTGATCTTGTAAGGGTATATATTTCTTCTCTACTCCTAACTGGTGATAGAGACAATCTAGGCTTTCTTCTTCTAGGATTAGAAAATGAAAGCTCTTGATACTCAAATTTACCTCTAGAAGATGCCCTTGTTTTAGCTTTGGGCACAAATCACAACATGGTTTGGAACCAAATATGAGGGGTGTATAGTCGCCAAGTGCTTTGTAGAAATGAGCTTCTTGAAGGCCTAGAATACTAAGAGCAACACTATCTTCTCAACATCAATTTGAAATTCTTCTCTTTTGACACCAGTAGGCTTTGGAATCTTCTAAATATTGTCCCACTGAGTGTGCCAAAACCTATTGTCACAAAATTTTATACCCTTGTTAAAGTTTTTACCTAAGGACAACCTTGTGAAACATGGAAACAACTTCCAAGTTGTGGGATTTGAACTGTGAGGTTGAGTATCCAAAGAAGGCTAGCGTCCTTTTCTATTAGGATGCACCTAACTACACTTAGAGAGTAAAAGGGAGAAGGAATGCATAAAATAAAACTATCTAATCTAATCTAAGGGATTGATGCACCAAAATAGAGTGTTTGACCTTATCTCTACCTATAAATGCACAGTTAACCAATTATAACCTCAAAGAATATAGATTCAGACCTTGTTTAATTCAACAACCACATGTAGATCAGACAAAAAAAGAATGTTATAGGAAGATTCTTCACTAAATATCATTCAAATGTTGAAAGTAGATATAATCATGCAATTTGTATAATATAGACAAGAACATTAACCAAAGACAAAGAAATCTTACACAGTGTGTTAATGGCTAAAAAAGACTTAATAGAGGATTACAATGGCTCAAAGGCATGATAAATCATAGTAGTATGCATAGAAACAATACTGGAGAATTAGAGAAAAGATCATCCTTTATAAAGATTGAAAAATCTTCCTTTATAGCTTAGGCATAACTGAGATATTTCTAACTGAAGTTACTCCACAACCACTATCATTAAGTACTTAGAGAATAGTTAGGGCAATCCAAATAGTAGATTTTATTTGGTACACTTGCACAGGCATGAAAATCATGGAAACCCTAATTGAAGAAAACCCTAAAGTGATGGAAACAACACCAATCAATGCTAAAACTCCTCAAAATGGATGATTAGATAGTGGGAAGAATGTCCTTTGCATCATTTAAAACCTAGCATTAACTTGGAGTGGTTGTGATCGATTAGAAAGATCAAATTATGCAAGAAAGCACAATTTTCCTTTGTTTTTGGCTTACAAATCAGCAAGGTCAGTAGTCAAACAAAGTCCTACAACCAAGATGAACCTCTTGGACCAATAGCATCATTTCTTTTCACCACCTTGCAAGGTCTTCATAAATTTGACTGTCCTAATGGCCAACTAACCATGCCACCTTCTAAACTTGACTGCAATGGCTTTATGAAACCGCCAACTTGACGCCCAGTGACTCTAGTGTTTATTTCCTTAACTGGGCCTACTAGGACATGTGGCCATCTATCACTTGCTCATAATGTTGAAAATTTGAGCAAGTCCATAATGTGGGAAAGCGACAATTATTGATCACCAAATGATCAACGATCATGAAAGGCCCTAGTTATTACTGTGCTTGCTGTTAAAACTTTCAAGCGCACTAAACACTTGGCATCCACCTCCATAGACATGTAGAACCTTGACCAATCTATACGAAGCAACTAACACATATTTCCCACTTGGAAACTAGTTGGCATCCACCTTTTCAGCCTTGGCAGCCCATACGAAAGAATGGACCCACATACCCACATGTCAAAAAGTCACTTCTCGACATTATTAGAAACTTTGAAAAAATACAAAATGCAAGAAAGCAATGGCCAATCAAAATTCCAACAATTGCCAACATGTCAGCAGAGTCAAAAGATGACCTGCAAACAAGAAGCAAGGCTCCACCCTAGATGCGTGGCAAAAGGTTGCTTCCTACATTCATTAAACATTGGGAAATTCCAAAATGTAGGAAAGCGACTACTGTAGATTTGTGGGAGATCTAATAGTTAGAGAATGTTGTGGGGGCCAGAAAAATAACTTAGGAAAATATGGAAATAGTATAAGGTTTTTATTTAATTTATTTTGTATTTCTATGGCATTGTTTAATATTCAAGGTGGGATGTGAGTGTTTAACATTTAAATTCAAATATAGCAATTTTGGCGGGAAGGAAAATTTGCCAACACTTACTAAAGAGAAATATATCACTATTTGAATCCAAAATTATATTAAAACAAGAAACTAAACTGAATAAAGAAGAAGGAATTAAATTAGAAAGGAAACTGGGTAGTTGGAATATAATACTACAGGAATGAAGAGGAGCTTCAGGAGGGTTAGGTATGATATGAAATCCAAGGAAGATAACCCTAGATTTGATAACCTCGAATCATAACTAGATGAGTTATAAAATTCAGAGTGTCAGGAATAATCTCCAAATAATATTAATAAATATATATGGGCCAACACATACCGTAGATAAGAAACACTTATGGGAAGAAATAAGCATATTCATTAGAGACTATAGCAATGAATACATACTAACAGGTGGGGATTTTAATGTTATACTAAATTTGGATGAGAAATACAAGGGCATGCAACATATTTCACAAGCTTTTATGGACTTCAAGAGATGGACATAACAAAACAACTTATTAGATATACCTACCAATAATGGAACTTATACATGGAACAACTTAAGGAAAACTTTCACCTACATAGTAGAAAAATTGGATGGATTTTTCTTCAAGGGGGATTTAAGAGATATAGACATGGTATTATAGTCAACAACCTTAGCAATAATAGGATCATATCATTATCCGATAAGATTTGAATTAACTAAACCAAAAAAACCTTTAAGAAATTCCTTTAAATGTGAAAAATGTGGTTTCCAGATAACATTTTCATGGAAAACATTAAATTATGGTGGTCCAAAGGAAACTTCCAAGGGTCAAAAATGTATTGCTTTGTGTTTAAGATGAAAATGATCAAATAAAATATACTAAAATGGAACAAAACACACTTTAATAATATTTTTTAAAGAAAAATTAGATAATGAAGAAAACCTAAAAAATCTAAACAACGAAGTGATAAAGATGGAATGGATATAGAGAAATACCTAAAAGAAAAAGAATTACTTTCAAAATAGGAGGAAATATTGGCGAAAGAAGAGATCTTTTGGAGACAACAATCTAGAGAAACATGGCTAGCAAAAGGGGATCATAATACAAAATGTTTCCATAATAGCACTGTTTTTAACTGATCTAGAAATAAAATCACAAAAATCAAGGATACAGAAGTTAAAGTTATCAAAAACCCTACAAATATAGTAGAAGTATTTCTAGATTATTTCAAAAACATATTAAATAACTTTGACTGCTCTAATAGGTCTGCTAAAAATAAGATGTTAGAATCTATCCCAAAATTGGTTTCTATAGAAGATAATAAATTTCTTAACAAACCTCTATCCTTAGAAGAGGTTAAGTCAATACTCTTTAGCCTTAACCTTGATAAATCACTAGGTCTAGATGGCTTTCAAGCTTTCTTCTATAAAAAATGTTGGGATATTAATGTGATAGATTTATGGGAATCTATAGAAGCATCTAGAAATGGTAGATCAATGTTAGCAGAGATTAACCATACATTCTTAACTCTCATACCCAAAAAAATAGATTTAAAAGATCCTAGGGATTTTATACTTATAGCTCTTTGTAATATGATGTATAACATCTTCTCAAAAATATTAAGTAGATGACTTAAATTGATACTTCCTAAACTCATATCGGAGGAACAAACAAGTTTTGTAATTGAAAGATCCATTTTAGATGTTATAATCATTATTCAAGAAATGATACATTATGCAACTAAGAATAAAAAGACAAGTATGTTTATGAAATTGGATATATAGAAAGCATATGATATGGTGGATTGGAGATTCTTATGCAAAAACTTAGAAGCCTTTGTTGGATACAATTGTTAATTGTGTATTGTCTTTGATGTTACACAAATGTCATATTAGCCATCAGATAGAGTCTACCGAGCTCAGACGGTCGGCAAAGAAATTTACAGTGTCTACCGAACGTTCCTGAACATTACACAGTAAGTTAGCTCTTACCGAGCTCACTCGGGCATCAAAGGATCTTGTAGCAGAAAGTTAATGTTAACCGAGCTCCCAAGGTTAACAAAGGGAAAGTCAATGTTTACCGAGTTCAATGTCTATCGAGTTCACTCGGTCATCAAAAAGAAAGTTAGCTTTTACCGAGCTCACTCGGTAAGCGAGAGAAAGTTAGCTTTTATCGAGCTCACTCGGTAAGTGAAGGAGGGTTAGCTTTTACTGAGCTCACTCCGTAAATGAAGGAAGGTCAGTGTTTATCGAGTTAACTCGATCTCCGAAGAAAGTTGCAAGGTTTGCAATGTTTATCGAGCTGTACTTGGTTAACACTGGGGATACCATTCTGGAGAAATGGTCACCGAGCTGGGTTGGGCAGCAAAGAATTTTATTGTTCCAAAGAATTAAGTTTAATTGTCTTGTGGAGCTGAGTGATTTAATGTTTTTCAGTTGTTGTAACTTGTAATTGAGCCGACTTGATAATCTGAAAGGTATATATGAAAGGTCAAGTTGTGAATTCATAAGATAAAAGAGTGTGGATGCATAAGAGTGCGAATGTATGAATGAGCAGATATATGAGCGAATGTTGAGGAAAGATTAGATATCCTTATGAAGCTGCAAAGTTGTGTTCGATCAGTGAGGATCTAGTGAAGCAGAACAGAGATCTGTATTCAACAAAGATAAGTTGCATATATTTCAGATCACTTGATTGTTGCTTTCTAATCATTGTAACAGTGATTCAAAACCTCTTAACAGAGTTGGTTTGACAACCATTTTGTAAATCCTCTAACAAGGTGACAATTCAGTTGAATTTTTTTAAAGACCTCTGATAAGGCCACTTCTAACAAGGTGATTAAATCCTCTAACAGGGTCACACCTAACAGTGTGTTTTGTAACCTTGAACAGGGTTGGCTCCTAATAGGGCTCACTTCAGAAGAGTGAAAATTGGTAACTAGTTACTTGGTGGTTTTTCCCAAATAGGGTTTCCACGTTAAATCTGGTGTCTCTTGTGTTCATGTTATTTCTTTATGCATGCATGTTAATCACTTTAAATGCTTAATAAGTTAATAGAACATCTATCAAGTTTCAACATTTATTTGTGTGGTTACCGAGTGTCAGTAGCAACTTTATTTTAAGAGTTCCAAGGATTTGTGGATTTATTTTTGTGGTAACTGATTCACCCCTCCCCTCTCAATTACTCCATCTCTATTTCCAACAATTGGTATAAGAGCATTTGGTGCTTGTAGGAAAGATTTCAAGGATCTAAGCCAAAGATCAGGATATCTTACAAGAGGGAAATTTCAAGGCTTAATAGGAATAACTTCTTAGCATGGCAAGGGTCGATGAGACTTCATCTAGCTTCTATTGGAGATACAGGACTAAAATACCTTGATGAAAAATATGCAGAACCAGCTGGTACACTATCTATTAATGATATTGCTGAAAAGAAGACTCACAACATTATGATGATAGATATAGCATCTACTCTGAGTTATGAAGAATTTGATGATATCAAGGACTGCAAATCTACCTTTGAAATGTGGAAAAAGTTGAAAGAGATCTATGGAGGAGATGATAATGTTAGAAGAGCCAAAGTAAAAAGTCTGAGAGGACAATTTGATCAAATGAGGATGAGAGAGGATAAAAACATTGCAAAATATGTTGAAAGAGTTAAAGCATGTGTCAGTGCAATCAAAGCTTTTGGAGGAGATATCAGTGAAGAGATAGTTATAAGTAAAGTTCTCAGAACTCTACTTCCCATTTATGCAATCAGAGTTTCTGAAATTCAAGAAAGAAGATGTGAAGCAAATCACAAGATAAATCTAGAGGCTATAGTTGAAAGATTGACTGCATTTGAACTGGACAACTTTGATAACTATGTTCTAGCTTCCAAGAACATTGAATCAACATTTGAAGCCAAACTTTCACTCAAGAAGAAAGACAAAAAGAAATCTCAGTCAGAAATTGAAGATGAATCAAACCAAAGTTCAGACAGTGATCTTGAAGTAATTGAAGCCCTTCTAGCAAGGAAATATTCTAGAGGCAGAGGAAAATACAAAGGTAAAGTACCCCTAATCTGTTTTTCATGTGAAGAAGTTGGTCATATTGCTGCTAGGTGTCCAAACAAGCAGAATAAAGATGAAAAGAAAGATCACAAATGGAATGGCAAGAAAGATTTCAAATCATTCAAGGATAAAGGTAAGAAAACATGTTTTATGGCTAAAGATTCTAATGATTCTAATAATGAAGAAGAAGATGAAATTGTCTACATTGCTGTGAAAGATGAATCTGATAATGATGAGGAAATGACACTCATTTCTCATATGAGCAAAAATGATACATGGATCATAGATAGTGGTTGT
This sequence comes from Cupressus sempervirens, assembly GCA_028749045.1. Taxonomy (NCBI): domain Eukaryota; kingdom Viridiplantae; phylum Streptophyta; class Pinopsida; order Cupressales; family Cupressaceae; genus Cupressus; species Cupressus sempervirens. The sequence continues at coordinate 290,369,756 of CM053789.1, read as the reverse complement.
TCTCATGACATGACTGGTGACAAAACTAAGTTTGAATACTTTGAAGACTATGATGGTGGTAGTGTAAGATTTGGTAACAATGAACCTTGTTGTATAAAACGAAGAGGAAGAATCTCTCTAACCAAAGAACTTATATGTGATAATGCCTATTTGGTAAAAGGACTAAAGCATAATTTGTTAAGTGTGGCACAACTACTCAATAATAGATTCAAAGTAGAATTCATGCATGGTAAAGTAAGACTGCTGGATGGCAAAGGAAAGCTGATTGGATCAGGTACTCAAACTAAAGGTAACTTGTTCTATCTTGAACTAGGTGAATGTTCATGTTTCATTGCTCAAGTTGAAGAAAGTTGGTTATGGCATAAAAGGTTGTGTCATGTAAACTTTGATAATTTGGTAAAGATAAGAAAATTCAAGAAAGTAAGAGGCATTCCTAACATAAGGAAACTTGAGGTCGGTCTATGCAAAAATTGTCAGATTGGAAAGATGGGAAAGATTAGTTTTAAAAGTTACAAAAACTATCAGTCTGAAGATATATTAGAAATTGTGCATACTGATTTATGTGGACCCATTGGAATTGAAAGCTATACTAGAGAAAAGTTCTTCATTCTTTTTGTTGATGATTACTCAAGAATGATGACAGTCATGTATCTAAGAAACAAATCAGAAGCATTTGAAAAGTTCAAATGGTATTTGGCCAGAGTATAAAAAGAAACAGGGAAAAGATTAAAATGCTTGAGGTCAGATAGAGGTAGAGAGTTCATTTCACATGAGTTTAATAACTTTTGCATTGAAAGAGGAATCAAAAGACAGGTATCAGCCCCTGGAACACCCCAGCAAAATGGAATAGCTGAAAGAAGAAATAGATCCATCATGGATTGTGCAAGAACTTTAATGATTGAAAAGAGCATTGCTATCAAATGCTGGAAGGAAGCTATCATCACTGCAGTTTATACCTTGAATCGAGTACATCTGAAGAAAGACTCATTCAAAACCCCCTATGAGTTATGGTATGGCTATAAACCTAATATAAGTTACCTTAAAGTATTTGGAAGTAAATGTTACATTTTGAAAGAATCTAGAAAAGACAAATTTGATGTGAAAGGTGATGAAGGTATATTTTTTGGATACTCATGCAAAAGTAAGGCATATAGGTGTTTGAACTTGTCTACTCACAAAGTCATAGAAAGTGCACATGTGAAAGTTGATGAGTTTGTAGAAAGGACTAAAGAAGAAAGCAAAAGGGAACCAGAAGATTATAAAAGGTTTGTCTTCAGTGAACCTAATATAGTACCAGTTACATCAGAGAATTAGGAATCTTCTACTCCCGAGTCATCTGTAACCGAGTTACAGGAAATTCAAACTGAGCAAGTGTCTACCGAGTTTGAAGAACTCGAGCAAATATCTATTGAGCCAGAACAGACAGAAACTGAAGTTGAAATGCAAGAAGATAATAATGAAATTCATTCAAAAGGCAAGGAACCTATATTAGCTAAGTATGTCAGGAGACATCATTTAGCAGATCATATCATTGGAGATAAATCTGAAGGAACCGTGACAAGAAATAAGTTGAAAGCTACTTGTTTACTTGCTGATTTTGAACCTAGAAATGTCAAAGATGCATTGGAAAATGATAGTTAGATTGAGGCTATGAATGAAGAGATAGTGTAGATAAAGAAAAACAAGACATGGACTCTTGTACCCAGACCTAAAGACAAAAATGTGATTGGAACTAAGTGGATATTCAAAAACAAGTTGGATGAAGATGGTAAGGGATCAATAAACAAAGCTAGACTAGTATGCAAAGGATATGCTCAAGAAGAAGGAATAGACTATGGAGAAACTTTTGCTCTTGTTGCAAGATTGGAAGGAGTCAGAACCTTACTAGCATATGCTGCTCACAAAGGATTCAAAGTTTATCAGATGGATGTCAAGTCAGCATTCCTCAATGGTATACTAGATGAAGAGGTTTACATTGAACAACCTAAAGGTTTTGTTGATCCAGATAAGAAGAACATGGTCTGCAAATTACACAAGGCATTGCATGGTCTAAAACAAGCCCCTAGAGCATGGTATGAAAGATTGCATAACTATCTTATTCAGATTGGTTTTTAAAGAACTAATGATAACAGTAGCTTGTATATTAAGGAAGGACCAGATAATAAGATTGTCTTGACAGAAATATTTGTAGATGATACTATTTTCACAGGGAATGATGATCTGTGCAAAGAATTTTTAGAACAAATGAACAAGGAATTTGAAATGTCTATGTTTGGTGAGATCAAATTTTTTGTTGGTCTTCAAATTCAACAGAATATAAATGGTATCTACATTACTCAATCAAAATCCATCAAAGAGATATTGAAAAAGTTTGGAATGGAAGATTGTAAACCAGTCAGGACTCCTATGTGTACCGAATTAAAACTTACCAAGGAAGATGAATCAAAAGAAGTAGATCAAACAATGTATAGATCTATGATTGGAAAGTTGTAGTATGTAGTTCATACTAGGCCAGATATTGCCCTTGCAGTTGGTATAGTAGCAAGATTTTTAGAAAAACTAAGAGAAAATCACATGATGGCAATCAAAAGAATAATGAGATATTTGAAAGGAACTGAAGAGTATGGTTTATGGTATAAGTTTGGAGGAAATTTGAATTTGAAAGTATTTACTGATGCTGATTGGGTAGGAAACCTTGATGATAGAAAAAGTATAAGTGGAGGTGCATTCTTTCTTGGAAAGAGGTTGGTTTCTTGCACAAGAAAAAAGTAGAATTGTACATCTCAATCTACAGCAGTGGCAGAGTATGTTGCTGCAGCAGTAAACTATTCTAATATTGTTTGGTTTAAATAGTTGTTGGAAGGCATGAAGATAGAAATCAAAGAACTAGTTGTTATGTTCTGTGATAATACAAGTGCAATCAACATATCTAAGAATCCAGTGATGCATTCCAAAACCAAGCACATTGCAATAAAATATCATTTTGTCAGAGAATTGGTGCAAGATAAGGAGATCCGATTGGAATATGTTCATACAAAGGAACAAATTGCTGACATATTCACTAAACCATTACCTAAGGATGCATTCCTATATCTAAGAGGTAAGTTAGGGGTCACTCCCCTATCTGAAGTTCACTAAAATAAAGTTTTAGTGATGCATCAACTCATACCAGATTGAAGATCTATCAGTTGATGTAGCATAACCAGAAAATACTGCATATGAATCAGTACTAAAGGTACACTGAAATTTATTTGAGTTGAGTTGTCTTTGGCATGTGTTGTCAAAGAGGGAGAGTTTTATTGTCATATCTCTCTGAAATTTGTTCAAAATATAAAGAATTTGCTATGTAATTCCTTCACAGAGGGAGATTACTGTAAGAGGGAGAGTTTTCTATCTTAGAGGGAGAATTTTTATGTTGACATGTTGTGTTGCCATCAATGCCAAAGAGGGAGATTGTTGGATACAATTGTTAATTTTGTATTGTCTTTGATGTTACACAAATGTCATATCAGCCATCAGACAGAGTCTACCGAGCTCAAACAGTTGGCAAAGAAATTTACAGTGTCTACCGAGCGTTCTTGAATATTACACAGTAAGTTAGCTCTTACCGAGTTCACTCGGGCATCAAAGGATCTTGTAGCAGAAAGTTAATGTTAAGTGAGCTCCCAAGGTTAACAAAGGGAAAGTCAATGTTTACTAAGTTCAATGTCTACCGAGTTCACTCGGTCATCAACGAGAAAGTTAGCTTTTATCGAGCTCACTCGGTAAGCGAAGGAAGGTTATCTTTTACTGAGCTCACTCGGTAAATGAAGGAAGGTCAGTGTTTATCGAGTTAACTTAGTCTCCAAAGAAAGTTGCAAGGTTTGCAATGTTTATCAAGCTGTACTTGGATAACACTAGGGATACCATTTTGGAGCAATGGTCACCGAGCTGGGTCGGGTAGCAAAGAATTTTATTGTTCCAAAGAATTAAGTTTAATTATTTTGTGAAGCCGACTGATTTAATGTTTTTCAGTTGTTGTAACTTGTAATTGAGCTGACTTGACAATCTGAAAGGTATATATGAAAGGTCAAGTTGTGAATTCATAAGATAAAAGAGTGTGGATGCATAAGAGTGTGAATGTATGAATGAGCGAATGTTGAGGAAGGATTAGATATCCTTATGAAGCTGCAAAGTTGTGTTTGATCAGTGAGGATCTAGTAAAGCAGAACAGAGATCTGTATTCAGCAAAAATAAGTTGCATATGTTTCAGATCACTTGATTTTTTTCTTTCTAATCATTGGAACAGTGATTCAAAACCTCTTAACAGAGTTGGTTTGATAGCCATTTTGTAAATCCTCTAACAAGGTGACAATTCAGTTGAATTGTTTTAAAGACCTCTGACAAGGCCACTTCTAACAAGGTGATTAAATCCTCTAACAGGGTCACACCTAACAGTGTGTTTTGTAAGCTTTAATAGGGTTGGCTCCTAACAAGGCTCACTTCAGAAGAGTGAAAATTGGTAACTAGTTACTTGGTGGTTTTTCCCAAATAGGGTTTCCACATTAAATCTGGTGTCTCTTGTGTTCATGTTATTTTTTTATGCATGCATGTTAATCACTTTAAATGCTTAATAAGTTAATAGAACATCTATCAAGTTTCAGCATTTATTTGTGTGGTTACCGAGTGTCAGCAGCAACTTTATTTTAAGACATCCAAGGATTTGTGGATTTATTTTTGTGGTAACTAATTCACCCCTCCCCTCTCAGTTACTCCATCTCTATTTCCAACAGCCTTCGGATTTTGTCGCCAATGGATCAACTTTATTTTCAAATTTATATCAACTCCTAAACTATCATTCCTCATGAATGGAACCCCAAAAGTATATTTTGATATTATAAGAGGTATTAGACATGGAGCTCCTTTGTTGTTTCCATTTCTATTCATAATTATAGTAGAAGCTTTTGGAAGGACAATAAAAAATCTCAGACAGAAGGTAAAATTAGAGGCATCACTATTACAAATAATATTTCAAATATTACTCATCAACAATTTGTTGATGATACAATTCTTCTAGGAGATAGATCCTTGGAAGAAGCTGAAAACTTCAAAATTATAATTCATCAATATATGGAAGCATCTGGTCAAAAAGTAAACATAGACAAGTCAAAAATTTTCTTTATCAATACCAAGCTTGAATTAGAAAACCAGATATGCAACATTATGGGATATAAAAAAGGATCATTTCAATGTAAATATCTAGATATAGAGTTATAAAAAGGTACGAGACACAATAAAGGTTGGAATAATATTCTAGAAATAATAGACAAGAAAATGGGAAGTTGGATAGGAAAGTGGCTAACAAAAGAAGGTAAAGTTACAAAAATTAAAATAGTACTTTCAACTCTACCCACATATCAATTATCATGCATCATACTCCCTTAAAAAGTGAATAAAAGGCTAGAAGGAAAGGTCAAATTTTTATTTTTTTTGGAATGATACAGAAGATCATAAGAAAATGACACTAATAAAATGGGAAAACATATGCAAACCCAAGGAGCTAGGGGGTTTAAGTATTAAATGTTGGAATTCTTTAGAATAACTAAGAGGGGTGGTGAATTAGCTATCCAAGGTCCAGATGTACAAATAAAACATTTCATAGCTTAGTGAAACCATATCCATAAAACATTATTATGCATGCAACCATTAGATCATGCAACACTTAAACTTTGTAGGTTACTGTCAAAACAACTTTGTAGAAATGTAAACATGAAACATAGAAGATTCAATAACACATTTGACATAAGGATTTTACATGGAACCCCAATTTGGGAAAAACCATCAGTAACATGCTACTAGTGCTCACTCTTCTAAAGTGATGCTCTGTAAAAGGCCAACGTTGTTAAAGGTTACAATGCACATTGTTAAATGTGATCTAGTTAGAGGATTTCAATCAACCTATTAGGAGTGAGCCTTGTTAGAGGATTTTAGACCATTCACTTGGAATGTCACCAAGTTAAAGGATTTACAAATGATTGTTAGGTCAATCTTAATCCAAAGGATTTACCCTAGATTCATATAATGATTAGAAAGTAATAGTAAGGCTTGATCTAATAACAAATTATAACTCACTTGTAGATTACAAATGTCTATTTTAGTCATCCATTTTGCTTGGCTTTCACACACTTTAGCACTGATAGCTTGTTCACCCTTCAAGCATTCATCCTCTTTAGTCTTCTCTCTTTACATTCCAGTTGCAGTCTCTTTTGTTCGACCATTGAATGAAGCAGTACACTAGACTCCTCATTTGCCTTAGGTTCTCACACATGACAACCTTTGCTTCTGACCAACTCTCTCTATAAATAGATATTTAAGATCTTTTTTTGTTTAACCATAATCATCCATTTTAGGGTTAGGTAGGATTAGGTAGGATACAATGAATCTACCCACTTTTTCATTTGTTTCCTCTAGAAAATTCTTCTAGATTCTTCCTTGAATTCACCACAAAATGGTTTACCTTGAATGTTGTGCCATCATATCATCATATTTATCTTCCACATGCTTCACACAATTCAAGAAAATAAAATAGTCAGCTTAGATTCATCAAATCTATGATTTAACATGAATAGTAGAACTTGGCATCAATATGCTATCACTCAGCTTCCATACCATTCGTTCACTTGGACAACACTGGTTCACTTGGCAATCACTAAAATTTCTAGATGCTCCACATCAACTAAAATTTCCTTGACTTACACTATATTTAGTCAACATACATTGAATCTTCACTTTTCTCAACTCCAACTAATTTTCTACTCGACTTGCACTTACGTTGCTTGGCACCTATTGTGCACTCGATCAAGCTTGGCAGACACAATTCTTCTTACTTGTTCTTCTAGACTTAATCAATATATCCAACCTCTACAGCCTTAAGTAGATAAATAAAACACTATATTATCACTGTTTAATTAATCTTTGTACTCCTTTTTCATACCATAACTCAACCTTTCCTCTAGGTTCTCTTGTTATCTCATTCGATCAAATCCTCTTCATCAATCAAACAAATGATAGTACTCAAATCAAATAAGTAGTTATCTTACTAACAAGTAGTAGGTTTGACATTAGTGACAAAAAAATGATTATTCCATTATAGTTTCTTCACTTCAAAATAATCTCATATCAACATTAAAAACCTCAATCAGTAGAACGAAGCTCTAGGAGCAAAATTGGTATGGTGAATATATTAAGAAAGGGAGAAAAAATGGGCAAACATTCTATACAACAAGTATTTAAATGAAGTTGATCTTACTTCCCTCTTTAGAATGCAAAATTTACCTAAAGGATCATAAAGTTGGAATTTTATAGTGAGATGTTGATCTCTAATTAGTAAATGCATTACTTGGGATATAGGTAAGGGAGAAGAAGCACTATTTTGGGAAGATTCATGGGATGGTCTTTCCTCTCGAGATAGCTTAGGAATACCAGCTAATATAAAAATGTATTAGAAAACTTTTGGGGGACTAAAGTAAGCACTTATAAATATCTACAAGAAGAAAATGGGAAAGATATGTGGGTTTGGAAATCATTAGAAAATATAGAGCTAAACCCTAAAGAAAAGGAGACATTTGAGGGAATACTTCGACAGTGAAAGGTTAACCAAATGGAAAGAAGAGATAGAATCGTATGGAGAGCCTCCAAAGATGAAAGATACAATGTCAAAAAAGGATATAACCTAATAATACAGTCACAAAGCTAGGAAGACATTAGTATCGGGACACAACTTGCCTACCAAAACCAGAAATTCTTCAAAAAAGGATAATAATAGAAGAAAGACTTAGGACAATAGGTATTGAGGGACCCTCAAGATGCTATTTATACAAAAAAGAAAGTGAATCTATATACATCTATTATTTCAATGTTTGTATGCAAAGGAATGCCGAGAATGGCTCTGACAAAAGCTTTGTTGGAAATCACCTCAGTTAGGCAACCTTGAGAGCCACTTGATAGGTTGGTCTAATGGAATCTCTTATAACATTTATGAAAAAATTTGGAATATTAGCCCATCCATTCTTATGTGGGAGATCTAGAAAGAAAGGAACAGATAGATTTTCTATGATTCAGAAATGAATATTGCACCATTAATTAACAAAATAGAAGCATGTATAGTAGAAGTCATGAATACTCATTTAAGGAAAATAGTAAAAGAGGAAGGATCCTTTACAGAATGGGATGGTGAAACGAAAAGAAATTGGAGAAAACTTATCAATCCACCGCTAGTATACAACAAGAACAATAAGGAAGCAAGGAAAGAATGTAAATGGGAATCACCACTGAGAGGGTGGTAAAAATTAGACTTTGATGGAGTATTTAGGGGTAATCTAGGAAAATTGGGAATAGGATGTATCATTAATATGTATTTTGAAAAATTGATCAATAAAAGAGCCAAACCTATGGGAATTATTACGAATAATTTAGCAAAACTAGAAGCCCTTCAAGAGGGACTTCAATTAAGTTTAAGTTTAGGTATTAAGAAACTAATAATTGAAGGGGATTCCCAAATTGTGCTCAATGCATTAAGGAAAAGGAATAGCCCAAATTGGGCATTGAACTCAAAACTAGAAGACGTTCTAAAATTATCTAATCTTATTGAAGAAACAAAAATTCAACATATATTTCAAGAAGGTAATAAAAAAGAAGATTATCTGGCAAACAAAGGAGCAGATGGTGAGGATATATTAATATATCAAAACCTATAAACTCATGACCTAGTATTATACATTATCATTAGTATATTTATCTATTAATCAATTATGATCAGTTAAATCAACTAGCCTCAGGAGCTTAATTAATAATCATTATCGATATCATAGTACCTTATTGATAATTTTAGTGGGGAAAGGTCACAATCATAAATACATTTTAACCATTGCTATTTTGAGCATTTCTAGATATTTCAATCTTGACTCCCTCTATAAATTTGATGTCATTGTCTTTTGTTCTTAATGTGTCACTTTCTTCATATTTTTTTGGGAATATGTATTAGAGTTAGGATGGAGACTGTTGTAGTTATTTTTCATTCCCTAGAAACCATAACTGTGGCATTTAGGGCAATGTCAAGCCTAAAAGGTGGAACACAATACTAAAACTCGATGGATGATTTATCTAGGGTAGTAGTTAGTAGGTTCTTAGGTGAGCAATTTTTCAATTATGCTTTTACTTGGTGCACCAACAACTCGGTAATTGGGTCTTTCATAGCTTGCTTAGCTAGGGAAAACATAGGTCACATTGAGATTATTAGCCTATGTTGAAATGCTTTTGATCTTACTTGGCTAGAGGGTTTAGAGCATGTTGTTTTCAGTATCAACCATCAATAGAGGATTCCTCTTCTTGAGGTTTATATGAGCCACATGCTTAGTAGTCTAGGGCAAGCTAAGGTCTATAGGCATCCTATTTTGACAATTAGGGATAATGCCCTATTTTATCAAGCATGGCCAAAGATGGAAGCCAATATTAACTTTCTACTATGTTGGAGAGGGATAGTGGAGGAGTAGAACTTGGAATGGCTTCATAATTACCTGAATCTATACTTTGCATACATTGAGCCAAAGGTGAAATTAGATAATTTGGAAAATGTGGAATTTATTCTCCCTAACTTATTCAAGTCCAACAAAGATAAGACAACTTATGTGTTTCCTCTAGGATGTCCTATGTCAAATATTTAGTAAGCATCAAAAATCATTATGGTTTGTCTGAAGAAGGATGAGGATTAGACCTTTGATGCATGGAGTTTTATACAAATGTTTTGGTGGCTTTTTTGGATTTAGGTCTTTGGATCCTAGGGATTTTTTGGTTTTTCTTTAGCTGGATCCTGGTGTTATCTCTATTAGATATCTATTATGTATCTTTTACATCATCAACCCTTTATATTCAGGATTAAATGGTTTCTATCTATAGCTAATAATATCCTTAGTTCTGTTAGGGTTTGGTATCAGTTTGTAGATGCTTTTTTTCATCCTTCACTACATATAACTCTATTTTTAATCTTTTATAGTTTGTCATAGGGTGATAGTGGAATGTGGAATTCTTTGCTGATGCATATCTTAGTTTCCATTTTGTCATGTTTGGAACAATCTGTTAATTGTATATAGAGTGTTTTTTCAACATTTTTGTTTTATCTTTTTTGAGGGTTTCTCCCTCTCCCCTATTCAAACATTGATCGATGCCTTTTGAGTGATTATCAGGCATGATCCTAATCTAGTTTAGGTTTGGTATTATCTATTAAAGTAGACAGATCTTTCATTTCTTTGAAATAAAGGTTGGATTATCTTAGAGGACCCATGCATCTAATATTGGAGACTTTCTTGCTCTCTTTGTGCTAACAATATTATAAGATGTTTAAAATATATAACCCCCACCAATTTTTTTTTTTGAAGGGTTTTTGAGCTCTAAATTTTTCTTTTAAATGTTAATCTTAAATAGGTAGTATGAATAATATACAAATCAAACATTGAAACCTACAACAAAATACACTATAGTCATTAAATCAGGATTATAAATCTAGAAATCAATGGAACTAAGCAATTATATATATATATATATATATATATATATATATATATATATATATATATATATATATATATATAAGTGTTTCAAAAACAGATTAACATGAAAAGGAAGGAAAAATTGATCATCTTGGATTCTCTCCTAAGAAACTAAGGAATTATCTTAAAAATCTTGAAAAATTATGATTTCTAAATTGTAATGTATAAATCATTTTGTAAATGAACTGGGGTATGCCCCTTTTAAAGTGTAATTTGTATAGGACAAAAGTCTCGGGTGAGACTAGAGGTTTTCTTCTCTGTTCTTTCCTACCAGTGCTTGTTTGAATGGAGAACCATTGTAATGTTATATTACTATTCTGTATAATAAAAAGGCCTTAGTTGTTTATAGATAAAAATAAAATAAAAAATTTAATATATATTTAATGATAATATTAATTATAATATGGATTATATTATTATTAATAATAAGTGGCAATTAATATTATTATGTTAAATATTATAATTAAAGTTCATTAATTATGATTAGGTATTAGGATTATGGTTAGTATTTAGGATATGGTTTATTTGGGTTCATAGTAAGATAAAAATGTGTATGGTTAATTAATGTTAGGATAAAGCTTATAATTAGAGTTAAGGATAAGATCATGGGTAGGTCTAAAGTTAGAATCAAGACTTAGGTTATGGCTTAAAGTTATGGTTAGAATTATGCTCTCTCTCTCTCTCTCTCTCTCTCTCTCTCTCTCTCTCTCTCTCTCTAGTTAGGTCCTTTAATTATCCTCCCATTCTGTCCCCTCATTTCATTACTCTCTCTCTCTCTCTCTCTCTCTCTCTCTCTAGTTATGCCCTCTAATTACCCTCTCATCCACCTCGCTCATTTCACTTCTCTCTCTCTATTCTTTATATTTATATATATATATATATATATATATATATATATATATATGCTGAGAGTCATCCTTCTCGAGGTGCCTATTTTAATTCAAGTTTTATAGTTTTTTTGTGTGGGTTAGGATTTGAATTATAATAGGCACCATGAGAAGGGTGACACTCGACATATATATATATATATATATATATATATATATTATAGTCGTTGCACACCATGGAAAATATTTTTGAATTTTTTAATCAAGTATATATTAATATGAGTCTCTCTATTCTATGGATTATTATATTATTATATTTGATATATTAATATTCAATATATATTTAATAATAATATCAATATATTTAATATTAATTATATATGGATTATTATATTATTAATAAAGTGACAATTAATATTATTATGTTTATAATTATAGTTAAACATTATTAATTATGATTGGGTATTAGGATTATGGTTAGCATTTAGATTATAGTTTATTTGGATTCATATAAGATACACGTGTGTGGTTAATGTTAGGATAAAGCTTACAATTAGAGCTAAGGATGAGATTATGGATAGGGCTAGAGTTAGACTTAAGACTTAGGTTATGGATTAAAATTGTGGTTATAATTATGGTTAGCTCTCTCTCTCTCACACACACACACACACACACACACACACACACAACACACACACCACACACACGACACACACACACACACACACACACACACACCTTTCTACTCTCTCTAGATATTCCCCCTAATTACTCTCTCTCTCTCTCTCTCTCTCTCTCTCTCTCTCTCTCTCTCTCTCTCTCTCTCTCTCTTTGTGTAACAACCCTATCTCTACCTCTATCTATAAGTTCTCTTTCTATTAAAAATATAATAGAATCCCTTGCCTCTCTTTAGATATGCCCCCTAATCACTCACTCTCTCTCTCTCTCTCTCAAATATACATTCCTCTATGTCTTATTGTTTTCTATATATATACCCCCAAAATTTATCTCCCTCTCTTTTATCGCTTCCTCCATATCTTTCTCAATCTCTCCCTTCCTCCACTATCCATTACCTCTTTATCTATATATACCCTAATCACCCCTTTGTCTACCCCCTATACCTAAGTTCTCTTTCTATTAAAAATATATTAGGATCCCTTGCCTCTCTCTCTCTCTCTCTCTCTCTCTCTAGATTTTCCCCTAATCACCTTCTCTCTCTCTATCTAGTTATGACCTCTAATTACCCTCTCATTATCCCCCCCCCCCCCCCCCCCCCCCCCCTCTCTCTCTCTCTCTCTCTCTCTCTCTTCCCCTAATGCAGGAGCATCAAGCTTTGGTTTTGGTAGAGCTATGATTTTTATGGTTAGGGATGTGTCAAAGACACATTGGGGAACCTTTCCTCATGATTTTATAGAGATTTGATGGATTGAGTTGATGTTTGAGCAATTTTTACTTTGTTAATGGAACTGCATTTTTTCTAGTTTTTGGGTGCCTATTGTAGGATGTGTAACTAATTATCCTTAATGAATTAGAGGCTACACACTTGAAGGATTGAAGAGGACTTAGAGTAATTCCTTTTATCTAGAGCACAAGTTCTAATTCATTACGAGTTGAGAGATATGGCAATTCACCTACAATATCGATTTCTGGCATACTGTGTGACAATTTTCTGTGCATGATTTTCAAGATGGATGTGTAGTTGTTCTTAAGAAATTAGAATTTACACATTTAAGGGGTTTTAGTGGACCTAAATTAATATGTACAGTTCAAAGTGTGAGTTCTAGTTCAATTAGTGCTAGGAGATATCACGATTTTACTTCGATATCGATTTCTGGACATTTAATTATTGTTGCAAGTGGACTTGTGGTATTTAATTTATGTATTTGTATTTAATTTGTGTTCTAGGCTGACTTGTGGCTTAGATTGGTATAAGTAGGGGCTGTTTTAGAGTCTTTAGTCATTCATTTTCATGAAAGGATGATTCATTCATGGAATGATTCAGGTAGGACCAACTGATGGGCGAGTTTTCCTGAGTCTATGGATAGAGCAACCGAATGTGAGGTAGTCTGCAGTAGGATTATGATGGAGTTGTGAATGTCGTGGATAGAGTGCCAAGTATGAGATAGTTTACACTTGGATCTTGGATGAATTTAGAGCAAAGCTAGGGCTGCAGTTGGAAAACAAGGAGATTTCTTGGTAGGCTTGCAAGCACAAGTTTAGATTTCCTTGGTGGTTTTCTTCAGATTGTTGTTATGTTATAGATTTGGACTAACTAAGATTGGTTGTTAGTTGGATCTTGTAGAACTAATTTTTTAATTGCTATTTTATTGGCCCTAACTTGAAATGCCTTACAGTCAGGCATATTGCATGTAATCAGTTATGTTTTATGAATAAAGAGATTGGATTTGGTATTAGATCTTGCATTTGTTGCTTCTTTCTTTTGTGTTTTCACTGTGTGGTTTTATAGTTGGGGGCTAGGACATCTTCTTTGGGGATACTCCTACCTTGCATTGTAGTAGAATGGTATTAGAGTGAAGGTTGTTCCTGAATGTGTAGATAGATTGATGAAGCTGAGGCAGTTTACACCTGGACTTGGGTTGGAGAAGTAGATCTGAGAAGATCTTGATCTAGTGGTGGATTGTACTTTTTGGATTCTTAGATCTCTTGTTTGTGAGGTGGAAGATCATGGTATAACTTGTAATTATAGAGGACTTGTAGATGGATAGATGGATGCGAAGATGGAAGACTGATCTTGTTGAGAGATGATCGTTGAGAGTTTGTGGATTGCAGATCCGTGGTCCTAGACTTGTGATGTGGTTCTTGATTATTCATGCGAGGTGGTAGGTTATGATCTGACATGCAAAAAAATTGGTTTTTATCACAAGGAGTTTGGGAAGGATTTTTTGTAGAGGGTTTACGAAGATCTTGGAAGATGGCTCCAAGAGGATTGGACCCTAGGATGATTGTGAATAGCCGTGATATAATGGAAATGAGGATTAATGAAATAATAGCTTGGGTGGATGTTGTTGTGGATGCTACCTTTTCTAAAAGAGTTGAGAAACCAAAGAAAGAATTTGTATGCTATTGGAGTTGGAGTCTATCGATTAGAAAGGGATTTTTCTAGCTAGTTAGAAGACTTGTTTGAGAAAGTAGATGACATAGCAAGGTCGAGGTGGAAGAGGGTTGGTTTTGTTGATCAGTTCGTGGAGTTTGATATAGAACCTGCAAAGCAGTTGAGGTTATTGCTGAAGATATTTCTAACCTTGCTAATGTTGGATAGTGGTTGGTTTTCATGATTAGTCAGTTGAGTCTAACATGAAAATTGTAGAGCAATTGGTCATGGATGATCTAGTTGCTGTTGGTGGTGGCTTGTATGTTGCAAAGCACCTTATTATGAGCAATGAGATTGTTGGTGTTGAGAGTTTGGCATATGTTGTTGAGGAGTTACATATTGCTACTAATATGGAATTTGTTGCTGCTAATCTTGATTTTGTTGCTACTGATGTGGAGTTTTTTGCTACTGATGTGGAGTTTATTGTTGTTGGTGTGGATTCACTAGGTTGTTGATGTGGATGAGGGATTACTTTTGAAGCATTATGTTCAGTTTTTTCTTGTGTATGAGAATGTTGATTAAGTTGCTGATATGTATTTGATTCTAATGTTTCATTGGATGGAGAATAGATGTTTGATTTTCAAAAAAAATTTGTTGACTTTGATGAAGTGGAAGCATTTGGTAAAGATGAAGTTGGTTGTAGATCTTTCTTTGGGCATCAAAGTGTGGGACACACTTTTCTATTTACTTGGGGAGTCTGATGCAGGAGCATTGAGCTTGAATTTTGGTGGAGCTATGATTTTCATGGTTAGGTATGTGTTGGAGACACATTGGGGAACCTTTTGATGTTTGTGTAGTTTTTACCTTGCTACTGGAACTACATTTTTTCTAGTTTTTGGGTGCCTGTTGTAGGATGTGTAACTAATTATCCCTTAATGATTTCAAGGCTACACACTTTATGGATTAAAGAGGACCTATATTAATTCCTTATATCTATATCACAAGTTCTAATTCATTATGATTTGAGAGATATGGCAATTCTCCTACAATATCAATTTCTAGCAGACTACATGACAGTTTTTCTGTGCATGACTTTCAGGATGGATGCGTAGCTATTCTTAAGGAATCATCCTTTTCACATTTAAGGGGTTGTATTGGACCTAAATTAATACCAAAATTTTGAAGCATGAGTTCTAATTCAATAAAAGCTAGGAGATATCATGATTTTACTTGGATATCAATTTCTGGACATTTAATTGTTGTTGCAGGCTGACTTGTGGCATTTAATTTATGTATGTGTATTTAATTTGTGTTTTGGGCTGACTTGTGGCTTGGATTGGTATAAGTAGGGGTTTTTGTGGAGTCTTTAGTCATTCATTTTTATGGAAGGATGATTCATTCATGGAATGATTCGGGTAGAAGCAGCTAATGGGCAAGTTTTCCTAAGTCTGTGGATAGAGCACTTAATGTGAGGCAATTTGTAGCAGGATTATGATGGAGTTGTGAATGTGTGGATAGAGCATTGAATGTGAGGCAATTTACACTTTGATCTTGGATGAAGTTAGAGAAAAGCTAGGCTGTAGCTAGAAAACAAGGAGATTGCTTGGTAGGTTTGCAAGCACAAGTTTAGATTTGCTTGGTGGTTTTCTTCTAGATTGTTGTTATGTTACAGATTTGGACTAGCTAAGATTGGTTTTCAGTTGGATCTTGTTGGATCTTGTAGAACTAATTTTTTAATTGCTATTTTGTATTGGCCCTAACCCAGAAGGCCTTATAGCTAGGCATATTGAATGTAATCAATTATGTTTTATGAATAAAGAGTTGTGATTTGGTATCAGATCTTCCATTTGTTGCTTCTTGCTATTATGTTTCCACTCATCCCCCTCCCTCTACTTTCCATTATCTCTCCTTATATATACCCCCTAATTACCCTCTCTCTATGCTAATCTATAAGTTCTCTTTCAATTAAAAATATAATAGGATCCCTTACCTCTCTCTCTCTCTCTCTCTCTAGATATGCCCCTTAATCATCTTTGTCTCTATCCAAGTCTCCCTCTATGCCCCTCTTTATTAAAAAATAATACGAGTCAATCTCTCTATCTCTCTCTAGTTATGCCCCTTATCACCCCCATCTCTCTCTCTCTAATAACCCTCTCACTCCCCCCATCCCCACCTCTCTCTCTCTCTATATATAACCCTTAGTCACCTTCTCTAGCACTATCTCCCCTCTCTTATCCCATCATCATACTCCTCTCCCTACTCCTATCTCTAAGCTCTCTCTCTCTCTCTCTCTAAAACATAATGAGATCCCTTTTGTCTCTCTCTAGATATGCTCCTTACACCATCTCTCCAACTCACTCCTCTCCTCCATCTATCTCTCTAGATATGCCCACTACACCTTCTCTCTAACTTGCTCCACTCCTCTATCTCTATAGATATACCCCTCTCTCTAGCATATATATTTGTATGCCCCTAATATCTCTCTTCCTTTCCCTCCCTCTCTTTTTTATCACTTCCCCCATCTCTCTCTCTCTCTCAATGTCTCTTTCCTTGTACTATCTATTACATCTCTCTATTTATACCCCTTAATCACCCCTCTCTCTTTCTATTAAAAATATAATAGGATCCCTCATTGAGCTCTCTATAGATGCCCCTAATCACCACACCCCCCCTCTCTCTATAGTTATGCCCCTCTAAAAAACATCTCTTACTCTCCCTCATCATTTGACTATTCTCCCCTCTCTCTCTCTCTATATATATATATGTATATGTTGACTTATATATATATATATATCCCTTTCTCTCCCTCTCTCTCAATAGTTCTCTCCCTCCCCTACCTCTTTCCCCTCTCTCTATATATGTCCCTTAATCACATTATTTCTTACTCTCTTCACTCCCTTATCTCACCCTCATGTTGCTCTCTCTACCCCTATCTCTCTCTTTATTAAAACATAATAGGGTCCCTTCTCTCTCTCTCTCTCTCTCTCTCTCTCTCTCTCTCTCTCTCTCTCTCTCTCTCTCTCTCTCTCCTCTCTCTCATCTCTCTCTCTCTCTGTGATAACCCTCTCACTCCTCCTCTCTCTATATATGTATACCCCTTAGTCACCTTCTCTCTCACTATCTCCCCTCTCTTATCCCCCCCATCATACTCCTCTCCCTCTCTCCCTAACCCTATCTCTACACACACACACACACACTCTCTCTCTCTCTCTCTCTCTATTTAAAACATAATAAGATCCCTTTCCTCTCTCTCTAGATATGCCCCCTATACTATCTCTCTAACTCGCTCCTCTCCTCCATCTATCTATCTAGATGTGCCCACTACACCTTCTCTCTAATTGTCTCCTCTCCTCCATCTATCTCTATAGATATGCCCCCCTATCTGCTATATATATTTATATGCCCCTAATATCTCTCTCTCCCTCTCCCCCTCTCTCTCTTTTATCCCTTCCCCCATCTCTCTCTCTCTCTCTCTCTCTCTCTCTCTCTCTCTCTCTCTCTCTCTCTCTCTCTCTCTCTCTCTCCCCTCTCTCTCTCTCTCTCTTTGTACAATCCATTACATCTCTTTATTTATGCCCCTTACTCACCCTCTCTCTACTCCTATCTCCGAGTTCTCTTTCTATTAAAAATATAATAGGATTCCTCATCGAGCTCTCTCTATATATGCCCCTAATCACCCCCACCCCTCTCTCTCTATAGTTATGTCCTCTAATAGACCTCTCTCACTCTTTCCCATCATTTGAATATTATTACTCTCTCTCTCTCTATATATATATACATACATACATACATACACACACACACACACACACACATGTATATGTTGCCTAATACACACACACACACACACACACACACACACACACATATCCCTTTCTCTCCTTCTCTCTTTTACCCCCTTCTCAATCTCTCTCAATAGTTCTCTCCCTCCCCTACCTCTTTCCCCTCTCTCTACATATATGTTCCTCAATCACACTATCGCTTACTCTCTCCACTCCCTTATCTCACCATCGTGTCACCCTCTCTACCCTATCTCTCTCTCTCTTTCTCTATTAAAACATAATAGAGTCCCTTCTCTCTCTCAATAGTTCTCTCCCTTCACTACCTCTTTCCCCTCTCTCTACATATATGTCCCTCAATCACACTATCTCTTACTCTCTCCACTCGGTTATCTCACCATCATCTCTCTCTCTCTCTCTCTCTCTCTCTCTCTCTCTCTCTCTCTCTCGCTCTCTCCTCTCTCTCTCTCTCTCTCTCTCGCTCTCCTCTCTCTCCCTCCCTCCCTCCCTCCCCTCCCTCTCTCTCTCCCCCCTTTATAAATGTAATATGAGACTCTCGTCCTTGTACCCAACTCTCTCTCTCTCTCTCTCTCCTCTCTCTCTCTCTCCTCTCTCTCTCACTCTCACACATGCACACACACAAACACAACATGTCTCTATTAAAAATGTAATACAAGGACCTATCTCTCTCTTTCTCTCCTTCACTTTCCTTTTATCTCTAGATATGCCCTCTCTCTCTCTAACATAACATGCTTGCCACCCACCCACTTCTCCCTCCCCCCCCTTTAGATATATCCTATAAATCACCTTCTCTCTCACTTGGCTCTCCCCTCCCTCATCTGACCATCATGACTCTTAATTTAGTTAGGTAAGTCTTAGTTAAGGGATAGTGTTATGATTTGAAATATCAATTCAAAAAATATTGTGTAGACAAATTTTAAAAATAATTAAAATAATTATATATAATAGATTATGAACTAAATGTACATTCCTATTACATTCAAAGAACTCATTAAATATGATTAATAATATTTGATGTGTTAAAAATGACTTCAAATTCATATTTTATTAAAAGTCAAGCCTTGATATAAAATTATTTGTCTCTAATCTTTATTTTCATGACTATATATATATATATTCCTTTTAATTATATATGTATTTACTTCTAAAGAATTCATAAAATATTATTAATAATAGAAGGTAAGAACTATTTTATAATAAATTTTAAAATGATAATAGAAAATAAGAACTATTTTATAATAAATTTTAAAATAAAACAATTAAAAACAATTTAATTTTCTAAGTAAGTGATAGGAGAAATATTTTATCGATTTTTTCAATATTCTCATTAATAAGATGTTTCTAATTGCTCTAAAATAAAATTTAGATGTTTCTATATTTTATTTTCAATTTTTAGTTGAAAACAAAGATGTTTATAATTAGAAAATTATAAATAAAATACAAAAACATATTCTCAATTAGAAAAAAAAGATATTTCAATATTAATTTTCTTATATTATATTATTATTATACATCTTGCATCTTATTAATTATATTTTCCATATAGCTTTTACAATTTATTAATAAAATTAATGAAAAAAAATTGATTTTTTTTTCTAATTCAATAAAAAGTTTATAACACTACATATTTGTGTTCTTCAATGGTTGGAAAATATATATAGAAATTTTCAAAACAACTTCAACTCAATAATAGATAATAAAAAATCATCTAAATAAAAAGATGAAAATTTATATTGAAAAGAAAACTTCCAAATAAACCTCGCTAAATTGATGTTCATAAGAGAATGTTGATATTTTGCAATTTGTAATAATTTCTTATGTAATCAATCTCTTGGTCTTCATGCCCAAATGCCTCACTATGCTAGAATTGGAATAGGCATGTCATTCATGTTGGTGTTTTAAAATGCACAAAAACTACTAAGCGACAAAAGACTTAATACCAAGATAACAGTACATACACAACCTAAAGAATAGCCAATTCTTACTTGCAATTGCACATGCAAAGTACTTGGACCCAACTTTAACAAAACCACAGATGGTTTCCTGCTCTTTTGACTCTGCAAAACCAGGGCGGGTATACCTAGGGATGGTTCAAAACTGGAACAACTATATATGGATTATTCTTAGTTTCATTCTGATTCTCATTTCAAGATCCTCAAACATATACATAATTCTCACTAACTTGGTAAACACATCCCATAAAACAGATATGGCCAAGAATTCTTCTATAGATCTGTAGATGTTTTTAACAACAATGGCTAACTGAAGCTAAAACATTCCATGCAGACAAGTACTGGCCAACTTTGAAGATCTACAGGAAATAAAAGTAAAATTTGATTTGATGATGCATTTGAATAACCATTTATAATATATTTCTCCTTCAGCTGAAATAACTTAATCAGTGCCTAATCCATTAGGGTTCAGAGTCTATAGCAAATTCTTAGATCTAATTTGTTGCCTTACAACAAATTCTATCAGCAATTCTTATCAGAACTTATCATTCAAAATCCTTTTCAATACTTAAGAAATCTCATCACATTCATCAAAGCCTTTATTTAATCCATTGAATTAACATCAATGATAAATGGACATACAACCTAACTAGATTGCATTCAATTGCACAAGCGTTTACTCATACGACATCAAGGTAGCTAAGTATTTAAAAGGAGACAAAATTCAAAAAGAACTGATATGGGGACAATTCATAATTTGTATTCATTTCCTTTGAAAATGGTATATCCTTTACAATAGACTCAGAATGGCCTTCAGAAAGAAACACAGCTCATTCTATATTCATGTATTCTCAAAGAATTGATAGAAAAATACATTACAAACTTACTTTCAAAATTTGGACCAAAAACAAACTAAGCATAATACTTAGAAGAAATAGAATTTAGACCCTTCTTTAGCCTTGGAATCTCACTTAAATAGTGTGAGATGCAACAAGCTTCGGGCTAAAGAAAGTGACATGTGTCTTCTAAAAGATACTGACAAAAGTCTGTCATAAAAGACAAAAAATAATAATAGAAAAGCTAACATATCAAATAATCCTTGGTGGGTCCCTTTCTGTTATGCTTCTTAGTTGTTGAAACAAGAAGATAAGATCTGATTCTTCAATTATTCTTCATCCTCAGAGTAAATAGCCACGAGGTTTGAAAGTGATGTATCATCTTCAATTACCTGTAAATTTATTTCAACCTGGGGATTTTCCATGTCCTCATTATTAACTACGAGGGTGACTTTTACTTTTACATTTCCCTCATTTGTTCTAGAAACTGGTTTTTTCCATTTATTAAAAGCATCATCATCTGGCCAATCAAAACTTAGAGCTTCTCTTTGTATCATTATTAAAGAATTTGCACTTTCTTCTAAATCATCAAATTCTTTTCTCATAGCAGTATAAAATAACTGTATTTTTACTAGCTCTTCATTTGTCTTTGCCCAGAACCAGTGGCTATTTTCACTCATGATGTTTATTATTCTTTCATTAAATAACTCATCCAATTCCCTTTTCTACTTTTCCTTTTCCTTTATTGTATCAACAGATTCTAAAGCACAAGGAAATAGAGTAAATTTTTCAGCAATATATTGGGAAAAACAGAGTGTTAATCTTTTCTGTAAAGAATCTCTTTTATCATCAAAATTTTTTAGCTTATTTAATAAATCAAAAATTTTCTCAACTTGATGATAAGGCATTTGGACTGCAGATATACATATGATTGTAATATCATTATTCCTTTCCCTCCATTTATGTGCAAGAGGAGTTAGTTTATCCTTATCCCTGTTCAACTCATCCATGAGGGTTGCAATTCTTGTCAATTGATCAAAAAAGGTTGACCATTGTATTTTATCCCTCAGATATATTACACCCTGCTTTAATTTTTCTTCATATTGATTTCTCAATTCTATCTGCAACTCATGCAATTTTGTTTTTTCCTCTTCAAAGTCCTCTACAGTATAGAATTGGGGCCTTTTAGGGGTGTCAGGTATTTCAATAATAGGGGTTGATCCAGATCCAACCAATGGCTGTGAAGGGTATGCAATTGTAGGTGCACTGGATTCTCCCATTTTTCTTTTCCCCAATATCCTCTCCATTTGAGACATTTTGTTTTCCAGTGATTGTATCTGTATACCCCTTTCCTCATATGCCTTCAAAACTTCTTCAAACCTAGCATTGAGTTGGGAAAACTTATCTTCTTCTTGTCCAGATACAACACCACCCAATTTTAGCATTTCTGAAGCCATTCCCATTACTTCTTTACTACTTACCTCACTAGCCCTGTATATCGTCAATGTACCAGTATGCTTTGCAGTGGGAAACTCATGCATCCTGGTACTTTCTCTTTTATCTATGGATGACAAAACAAGGGCTTGGTGGTCATCACTAAATTTGACCCCTCTATGAGCCTGTAGTACTTCTTCAGCAGTTGTTAGTTGAACATCCTTCTGCTTCCTTACTGAATAAAAAACAATAGCATTTGCTATATCCCATTCTGGTAGGAGGAGGACTCCTGATTGTCTAACTATCTGCCTTCCAGCTTCAGGAGTGAATTGGGCAAAATCACTCAAAAAATTTGATTTTACCTCTGCCTTATAACCGGGTCAGATTTATTTGGTTGCTCAGCCTTGATCTTCTCACAGGCTTTCTCAAAATTCTTTATATTTAATCTCCATAAAAACTGAGCAAAAGCCCTAGATCTTACAAAATTTTCATCATTAATAAATCTTTCAGAAGCCTGGGCAACAATTGGGTCAATTTCCTTACCTTGGTAATCAGCAATGGTCAGGTCCAAGGAAGGTGTAGGAGGTTCTTGTGGCTCTCCAACATCTAGGTTTGTAGAAGTGACAATCACATCCCCTTCTCCTCCCATTTGTCTAAGCTGTTCCTTTAGAGATGCCTCATCATCTATCTGGATTGGAGACTAGCTTGGGGAGTATTGTTCTTTTTGAGAAGAAGAAGACCCCTGCTCCAATTTTCGTCATTTTGGAGAGCTGGCTGCAGATGGACTTCTTAGCCTTGGCTTCTCATTAGGGGGTACCTGTTGCACACTCTGAACCATGACATAACCTGCCCTTTTCTGCAATGTATATTGGCCAAGAGTTACTACATTTCTACCACTCATTCTTCTT
Source organism: Cupressus sempervirens (assembly GCA_028749045.1). NCBI lineage: Eukaryota > Viridiplantae > Streptophyta > Pinopsida > Cupressales > Cupressaceae > Cupressus > Cupressus sempervirens. The sequence goes on along the minus strand of CM053789.1, from coordinate 290,346,364 downwards.
TGTATTTCTACTGCCTTGTCTGGTTGTGCCTTAATAAACATAGCTTTCTTTTCATCCATAGTCTGAATTATTATGGCAAAATTATTCATTAATGCTTGTATTTTAACTCCCCAGTATTTCTTATCTTTCAATGGGTCGTATTGGGGGTCGAAAGCATTAATGAATTCTAGGTTTTTACTGAAAACTATCCATTTCTCTTTCCTTAATTCTTGCTCCTGCAATGTGAAATTATTTCTGATTATATCTTTCGGATAGTAAACCTAATGTACCATATGGGAAGCTCTCACCCTTTATTTTAATAGGTCATAGAATCCTTCAGGGTCAATGAATCTGGCGTGAGATTCTGCCATGTTATATTTATTCAAAAACAAATTTAAATGCTTCCACCCCTTTTTAACAGAAACAAAATCATGCACTACAGTAACCATTGGAAAGAAAGTGCCCTTCTTGACCAATTCCCTCTCATATATAGTACCTATCTGCCATAAGAGCTCAACTATCCCTATCTTCAAAGGTACGTGAAAAGGTAACACATGAGGTTTTCCTAAGAAACCATAAACTCTTATTACTATTGAAACATTGTAGGGAATTATATCCCCCCAGTTGTGACTGACCAATAGCCCTTTAGCATGGTCCTTGGGTTTGACCAATTCTAATAATGCCTGTGGGATTCTAGGGCTATCTCCTCTTAAAATCAGTCTAAGCTTTGATGCAAAATACCTGTCAAATCTTACATAACTAGCATCAGTGGCCTCTGAAGTCATATCCACACTCCACAACTGCACTGGATTCCTTTCTCCATCCTTTGTTGTTTCTAACTCCATACCCTTGGAGAAGAAAGTATATCCTTTGTATAAACATACATGCATCATTAATGAATACCAACAGAATGGTTTGTTTACTTTCCCCTTTGTTATTCCAACCAGACCATTGTCAATCTCTTGTGCTAGGAAAGTGGCTAAATCTAGAATGGTACTAATTCCAAATTGAAGGGTTTGAGCAATTATAAGGACCACAGAACCTGGAATTTGATCACCCTCATCTATTCCCAAGATCTTGCAAAGAGAAAAATATAGTGCTTGAGCTCTCAAATTGAAATGTCTTCTCAACAGTGGCTCTGGAGTACTAGGTCTGATTACAGGCAAATTACCAACCCTAGCAGCATGCTCCTGTAGTGGCCCTATTCTCAGGTACAGTCATTGTGCATCATATCTAGCTTGCAAATCATCCAGATCAATGATTTCATGCACAGCGTGGTTAGGGTTCAGGTTGAAAACCTCACTGAACAGCTCAAGGCAAACCCTAAAAAGGTTGACCCCCGAATGATTTTTTACCCACCCCGTGATAGGATCATACTTCTTTGCTAGGTCCATCAATAAATCACTATCAAAGAAAACACTAGGGACTACTAATTTTTCAATGTCAAATTCCCATACATTGCTCATAGGACTATCTAGTTTTTGCTCTGAAAACCATTTCTTAAACAACTCCAAACCTCCCATGGAAACCTGGGCATCTCTTATCCAATTTGCTTTATCATAAAATCCTTCTACCACAACTAATCTAGGGTTTTTTGGAATGAGTTCCCTTCCCTTAGTTATTTCATGCACTAATAAGGGGAATTGTTCGAGAAAATCATCATGCACTGAACATTTTAGATAATCTTTTTGTCTAGTAAACTCTTTTCGGGGCGGCATTTTTAATGAAACTTTGGAAAATTCACAACAACAGATGCTTCAAATTTTCTTAGAAAGTCACAGAGCACTTACCCACCAGAAATCACACTTTTGCACTATATGATGTCTTTAGCAATTTTACTGGAGTATTAACTGAGAAATTCTGTGCCTTAGCTCTGAAATCTTGAATGCCCTAGTGTTCTTTCTACGCTTTGGTGATTCATTAATGGTGAAATTGTGGGTTCTTTTTATGAATTAAAATCGCACGCACCAGGTCTGGATCACATTTACTCTCAGTAACCGTTGCCTGCAATTTGCACTCAAATTTGAATCCCATCCGTAGATTTCATCAGATCGCGTGGTCCTGATTTAAAAATATCAAGCTTTATAGTCTTTTAGAAAAATTCTACGTGTCACCATCATGCTTCCTCGCATTACTTAAAAACCTGCATCTTCATAATGCGGGGATGTGCCAACCATCGATCAAGACAAGATCGACGATCAGAATAATCCATTTTTTATTAACGACCAACTAGCTGAATTGACCAATAGGAAATCGCCATATTAGCTCATACTGTCTGACAGCATTCCATGCTAGCGGATCCCATATCTTCTTCTGAGCAAGCAAGTGTTTGACATCATCACGGACACGCGTCACAATTGCGCTTCCTCGCATTACTTAAAAACCTGCATCTTGATTATGCGGGGATGCCCCAACCGTTGATCAAGACAAGATCAACTGTGATGCTGCTTGGTAAGTAATCTTCAGAGCTCTGCCGACGAATTCACCAATGATATGACGGGAAAAAAGAAAACGTGTGCAAAAGTACTGAAAAATCTGACATACAAGAGCTTTTGCGATGTACTGAATCTCATAAAACATCAGGGGCCACGTGTCGCAAATGCGCTTCCCCGCATTGCTTAACGACCTACAACTCTATAATGTGGGGATGCGTTGACCCTTGATCTCTGATAGATCAACGGTGATTGAGAAACACTTCAACTTGGTGTGCTTTCAAACGAAATATCACAATTAAAGGTACATGAAAGGTTTACAAAAGGCATTTTGACGTAAATAAAACATTAGGATAAAAAAGCCCTGCCAAAGAATTTGAAGAAAATACCTTTTTAAAAAAAATTGAAAACGAGGGCACCACAAAACAAAGACATAACTGATTTTTCACCCAAATATCAAAAATTTTCCTATACTATGAAAAACCACACCAACAATTCACATAATAAATACTTTGAAAATGCAGGGTTGCACAATACCTCCATGGATTTCAAAAAGATGTTTGAGGCCATCTTGTACTTGTCAAAAACTTTTGTAACCCTCTTTCACTCTACAAATGGAAGAGGATAGTAGATCTTGGCCAGAAATAATTCTATTCCACTGCCATTCTCACTCGCTAATCCATCTAGGTCTTGGCCATTTGCATTCTGCCCTGTATTGCATCTTGGTGATGATCTTTCATCCTATTTTCATCTTTTTCAATCTTACAAAAGTAATTTTTAAATTTTTTTTTATATTTATTGTTCATATCTATGCTTAGCTTATATTGGCTATATGTCATCCTCCAAATAGAGCATGACGAATTCATTATAAGTTAGAAACATGTAATTTGGGTGATGATAACTCTACTAAAATTGCTTGTAATTGTGATTTGGGATGCCCAAATTGGATCCATAGTCCCATCTCATATGTTTACTGTGTAATGCCTATTATTGTAATTTTCTCCTCTTATCCCTGTGTAGAGAAAGAGAAAGAATAAATCACTCCACATTTTTTTCTTATTTGTGTTACTGATAATTTAGAAACAAAATGAATATTTAAACAACACAAAACAACTTTGGCACTATAGAGAATAAGACAAAAACATAACAGAATGATTGGCTTACATGGTTCTTTGTTTAAAGTTAGATTAGGGAAAACTCTTTTTTATATTCTGTATTGCAACAAATATGCTTTGTTTGTAGTGCCTGCCCCTAAGTTACATTTTTGTTATCATTGTTGAACTCTTTTAGGTCAAGTTTATGTTGATGATTATTAGTGGCATTGTTTTGAGATTATCAGATATTGTATTTTACATTCAGTTTATTATATGATGAGATTACTTGGTACTTTATAGTTCATGTATGTATGATGATTATTACAGTGTTTGCAGTTATTGATGATGATTAGTTAGATGATTTATTAGCATATGTGTTTTCTTATGGATACTTACCCCATACTTGCATGTGTATGGTGTGTGTGTTTGTTTTCTTTCTGTATGGCATTTCTGATGTGGTTAAGGAAGGGAGTCGTAGTCACCTGCTAATCGGGATCTACATGATGCACCACTTCCTGCCATTGCCTATTTAGCTTAGTATGTATTGTGCTTGTACATGCATGGATTTTATGTAGGTTGCAAGTACCAAGTATCAACTTCCTTGAATTGCTAGAACGAGCATACCCTATCGCATTATCTCAATGGTAAGAGAGGGGAGATAAATTCTCAAGTCCAAATCCCAACCCTTTAAGCCATTTGTCCTAATTGAAAATTAGGACAAGTATCTGAGTCAAGTACCTTTCGAATGCGTCGGATGACGTAATTCGTGATATTAACCCTTGGTTTGATTTTGTATGTGTTTGTCTAAGATGAGTTTTTGTATTTTACTTGATGAGTCTTTGGTGTATTTTCTATTAATTAAGTCTAATTAAAAGATTTAATTTAATGGAAAATTATTATGATATTTTAATATTTTATTTTATTTAATTAATTAGGAAATTAATTAAATAAAAAAAAGAATTTTTTTTGAAGATTAAAGTTATAAGTTTAAATTTCGAACGTGATAATATTTATTTAATTTAATAATAATATATTTAGAGTTCATTTTTAAGTAAATGCTAAATAATATTATTATTTAAGTTAATAAATATTTTATCAATTAAGTTTTGAAAATAAATTTAAAAGTGGAAAAGATATTAAAATTATTAAAAGATTCTAGATCACATGATGCGTGCATGTGATTAAAATATATTAAGATAAAACAAGTGGATTTAATAAAGTGAGTGCATGAGATTTAAAATTAATAAATTAATTTAAAAAGTAGTTAAGTGAATATTAAATAAGAAATTTAATTAATTAAGTAATGTACATTATTTTAATATTTATTCACATAGGAGTATGCGAACTCTTGTGAGTTGTCATGTTGACAACACAGGAGTTTGCACTCTAATTATGCGCATGATGTCTACACTTAGGAGTTAGTGCATTATTTGAGCACATGGTGTCTACAACATTCTAGACACTTCATCATGTTTATCTTCTTATTGTGGAAGTTATGTGCTTAGTTGTCATGCTTATCTCCTAGTTCTTTCTAGACACATTCTACATGCATCTTAGAGGCCTTTATATATAGGCTCTCCTAGTGTGAATGTACAAGCTCGTATGCTTTGACATCCTCATATGCTTCTACAAGCACTCCTACTCACTTGGGGAGGTTCAATTATTGGAGGAATTACGAATGTTGGAGAAGGAAAGAATTTTCGGATAGGAGAGGGATCTGAGAGGAGGAGCTTCTCTATGATTTTATGAGGCATAGCAAATTAGCATCAGTGTCTAGGTAGGCACTCATGATTATTTTGCATATTCTATTATGCTCTCTTTCTCTTCCTATCTTCATTGTGTCTGCTAAATGACTACTTGGATAATTCTTGTGATGAATGTTCTATATTGTGGAAATTTGGGTATGCATGTTGTTTTATCTGAATTGAGGAATAAAAATTATCATTACAACCTTCCCTTAGTAGAATCAAAAATTTGAAAACTAAATCGGGTTTGGGTTGAACCGAGCTGAAATTGAGAAATTAAATTTGGGAAGGGTTTGATTTTTGAAAATGAAAACCTTAGAAAACTTGAATAATTGATAGTGAATTTTCTACTAGATTATACTTGCAAATTATATATAATTATATATATCTGAAGATGTTAATAAATTGTTAAAGGGATGAATTTTATTAAAAATATCTAAACAAAATAATGTATGAACTATTATACTTGGGGGGATGGTTCTTATATATATATATATTCATTAAACAATGAATTATATTGCCGAATATCGAAATGAATTCATAAGGAAGGAGAACGTTTATTAAACAAAACAAAAACATTTTTATAAAAAAATTATATATATATATATATATATATATATATATATATATATATATATATATATATATATATATATATATATATATATATGAAGTGGGGCAGGGAGGGAATAACCCCATACCCCCACCCCATATGAGGCATGAATGCCGGCGGCTCTGTGACAGCAGGCCACGGCTCTGCCACTCATAAATAGCGACTGCTATTAAAATATAACAGCGCCTACTAATAATATGATTGTGGGTACATTTTGTTTGATTTGTTTTCCTTTAAAAAAAAAATGTTATAACATATATTTGTTATATGCTATTTAACATTAAATAAGATTTAATATGATATATTTTAATATAGTTGTTAATTGATATTATACTTATTTTTGAAATGAAGTTTTTTATTGCTAATATATTAATTAGTATTATTAACTTTAGCATATGTTATTTAATATATTAATAAGTTTTATCTTATTAAATGTTGATAAAGGATTATTAGAGATGATTTGAATCATTAGCAATGAATTAATTAAGTGACTTAAAGTTTACATAATATCAAGTTTTAATCAAACTATTATGATTAGGAATCATAGACTTTGAATCATGTATATTATTAATTAATTTAATTAATGTGGTTAATTAAGATTGATTAATAATTGAAGTGTTGTAATGAATTATGAATCAATTTAAATGGATTTTAATTGAGATTGATTTAGAGGGAAGTATTTAATGGAAATGAAATTTATTCTATTATGATAATGATTTAAAAAAAAATCAGAATTATTCCATTGAGAGATCATTAATTATAATCTTAATGATTTAAGTTATTCAAACACTTACCTTAGTTGATCTTAGAGAGGTTGACTTCAAATATTTTGGGGGTTGAACCTTAATTTATTCAGTTATATGTATAGGATAACTATAGGATAAAAGAGAGTCTTCTCACTTGATAACTAAACCTAATAATTATTATACTCTATATAGACACATACTAGTCTATGTTTGAAAACGAGAACTTTAGTGGTTCTGATAACCATTGAGTTATTAATGTAGTTATGTAATTATTAATTAATTTAACTAATTATAGAATTAATTAAATTTGATTGATAATTAAATTATGCAATGGAGTGTTAATTGTTAAGACTATCGAAAATACCGATTTTAGGGAAATGGTAAATTATTTACTTGAAAAGTATTATTCTAATAATTTGAATAATGGGAGACGCTTCTTGGGAATCAAGGGAGTTTTATTTAATTATTAATAACATTGATTTTAGTAAAATGATTTTATTAAAAGTCAATGGAAATTAGTTTAATGATTTAAATAAGCAAACAAGTATCTTATGATTATTTTAGAAAATTGTTTTAAAATAATGGAGGGATAATTTCTATGCTTAATTTGAAGAGATAAATGGGTTGACTTGGAGATTAAACGAAGAGTCTTATATACTTGGAACGGAAACCAAAACCTCATAGTTGGCATAGCCATGTGATTGCAAAAGCAAACTAAAATATGTGTTTGTATCTTGTTTCTCTATGCTATTTGTGTTTTGGGGTTTTGGGGTTGATTAGATTGTTGACTAGTTATAGGATGTCTACCAAAGGCTTGGGGGTTATGAGATGTGATGTCATGTTGATGTTATTTGATCTCGATCTTTAAAAAACCCAACCATGGTAATGTGATGGTATGCTTTATGAGATGTTTGTATTTATCGTTCGTTGATGTTTTTCAGTCTTCTTGTGTAAAGCTAAGATTTATGTGTATGAGACACTTGACTTAACCATCTTTGAGTCATCGATCAGTTATACTTGGATTACTTTCTAGTTGCCTCAATGGGACTGAAGTGTTTGTTTTGATCGTGATGATGTCATGTTGTGACAGGTTTGACTTGACCATTTTGGGGTCTTCAATCAGTTTTATTTTGAGATACTTTTTGGTTGCTCATTGAGAACCGATGGATATTGTGATTTATCATTGATGCCTTCAGTTGCTTATAGAGAACTGTTGTGATTATTATGATTATCATTTGATACTTCTCTATTATTATGAGACACTTGACTTAACCATCTTTGAGTCATCGATCAGTTATACTTGGATTACTTTTCAGTCGCCTTGATGGGACTGAAGTGTTTGTTTTGATCTTGATGATGTCATGTTGTGACATGTTTGACTTGACCATTTTGGGGTCTTCAATCAGTTTTATTTTGGGATACTGTCTGGTTGGTCATTGAGAACTGATGGATATTGTGATTTATCATTGATGCCTTCAATTGCTTATAGAGAACTGTTGTGATTATTATGATTATCATTTGATACTTCTCGATTACTCATGGAGAACTGATGTGATTATTGTGGATTATCTTTTGATGCTTTCTAGTCACTTGTATAGGATTGAGGTGATTTTGTGATTTGTGATTTGTGATTTCATGAGCCTAGGGTAGGTTATCTACTTGTAGTGTTGGGAAGTGGCTTGCAATTGGGGCTGGGGCCCTAAGTGGTTGCTAGGGTAACTCATTGTAAGTTGTATTAATAAGTGAAAACATTACACTAAATGAGGATTAAAATGAACCTAATAAGATAATTGTATGTTCTTGCCCATGCCTCGAGTGTTGGTACAGACTAGGATGGGAGTAGAGAGAATGCTTGGTTGCGACCTTGCATTCTGTAGTATACCTCGTCAGTACGAGAGGATACTAGTGGCTGCATAGGGATCACTAGGGGGCTAGGGTCTATTGAGAGACTACCAGGGTAACTCTAGCATGATTCATGCGATGACACTTTCCCACTTACATAGTAGATTCCTACATGTCTTGTGTGCCTCTGGGAATTAGATGTTGTTTTGTGTTAGAACCTTTGAGTTAGAATACTTTTAGGATTCCTGGACTTAGAAAGTATTAGTGTTATGTGATTTGATATCCTGTTTGGGACTTGAGACTATCTCCTCAGCGCAGTGGGAGTGGGCCATTTAGGTTCCACGCAATCAAGTGGTAGTGCTTTTTCACTCTTACCATTTGAGATCCATCCATAGACACTGTGGTTGGAGCATTCTTTGTTGGTATTTATCTTCATTCAGTTCTTGGATCTTATGATGGATGTTATTTACTGGTATGTTTCTTTATATTGATGATTAACATGTGGTAGATGATGTTATCTAATTTGTAGGATCATCTTATGCTTAATCTTTGCATGTTAGATTTCTCTATGCATATGTTGTAGCATGTTAAATTTCCTTATGCATAAGTTTTAGTATGTCTTAGGAGTGACATTCCTACTATGATAATACCAATGGTCTCTTCAGTGACTTGGGATGTTAGGCGCAGAGGGATGGCTAGGGCCCACGATGGTCTAATGATGCTATTGATGGCTGGGAGGAATTGTGCACTTAGTTAGTTGTGTTTTATGATGGATGGTTATCTTTTACGATGGTTGTTATATCTTTATTGATGGATGGATGTATCATGTATGTTAATGGTTTCATTTACTTTATTGCACTTGTATCATGGATTCAATGAGGATGATGTATCTTTATTTTTACATATGTATATTCTTTTAAGCCTTTCATACCCTATGACATGTACATTGGATGACTAAGCGTTCGAAATAGGCATTTGGAACAGATGTATAATATGGAAATTGGACCTTTTAATTATTCTTTCATGTGGATGTGGTAGTTGATAGATTTAGTTTTAATTAAGTTAAAAGTGACTCAACATCTTGGGATCCTTAAGGAATGTAATTTGTTATGTATGCTTTAGTTGATTGCATGTTATTGCTTTCACTACTATGTGATTGATATGAATGGTTTATCTTTCATGATTAAAAAAAATTGTTTGGAAAACTTAGTAAAACTTTAGGTTAATTCTTTTGGATCCCTTGGCGGGGTGTTACATTGTTCTCTTCATTTATAGAAGCGTTTTAACTATTTGAATATGAAGAGTCAAGAAGTAGATAAAGAGGAGAGGAAGAGAAATAATCAAGTGACTATTAGATTTCATAGATTTAATAAACTCTTAAAAAAATCAAACTGGTACATATTACATCCAAGAAAATGGTGTCTATGCCAATTGTAGAAGAGTTAATTGTGATTGGCAACTCTTTAGTATTTCAAATAGGCCTGGAATTTGATGGTCATATTGATCATTTTTGCACTTTTAAACTGTATATAATAGACTAAAAAATTGTATGAACGTATAAATTGATAGGCTAAAATTTTAGAGAACCGTAGATATGTCAAATAAATTTATTAGTAAATGTTCAATACTTGTTATAGACAAATTAGTATTTTATTTAATAATATATACAAAAATATGATTTTATAATATGTATAATATATATGCATGATAAATATGTATTTTTAAAAAAATATATGTTTCTATTTTTTCTTTGTTTCTATTTAAATATGTTTCTATTTTGATGATTGCATATTTATATTAATTCACAATCTTTGTTGAAATAAGAATATAATGAATTTTAAAAACTTAGTTTTATGAATTTTTATATTACTAATTTAGAAACTTCTCCTTTTATTTTGAGATTTTTGTATATATTACTAATTTATAACTTTAAGTTAGTCATTAAGAATTTTGCACATATTATTAATTAATATTTATTATTCTCATTTATAAAATATTTAAATTTAAAATGATCTTTAAATTATCTTAAAAATAAAAAAATAGACAATCCATTTTTTTCTTAAAACATAAAATGAAAGGTAAGAAAAAAAGTTAGCCGTCATTGAAAAATCATATGATAGGCAGGGGTGACCATCAAATTCAAGGCCTGATTCCAAATATCAAATTTTGTTTGGTATACTAAAATGTCATTTGATTTTTTTTACTATTGATAAATTATAATTGTGGAATGTCAAGTGGTAATTCATTTTTATTTTCATATTCAATTTCACTTGTAACTAGGTGAGTGCACCAAGATGGTGTACAAAAAGGGGGGTATAAGTGGACACCTTTTTTCTGAAGTCAGGTAAATCTGAACTTGGAGGAGACATTTGAGGTTCATCCACTCAAAATGACAATATGTGTAAAATATTAAAAAAATATTTCTTTGAATGTACTTTCTAAGCTACTAGAGTTTGTACAAAATGGATAAGATCACATGGGTCACACCCTGCGCACATGAAGAATAGTTCCTAGCTTTTTAGAAAAGATAACATAGCTATTTTCGTCTGCAACACAAAAGACCTATTTATATTTAGTATTTTTCATAACCCTTTGGTAGGATTATAACTAAGATCCATATCTAGAATTTGTGTTTTTTTGTAATTTTCTTATGAGTATTTTATTTTTTTATGAATTATTGAACTGAATACATCTTGAAATTTTGGTACTTGTTCATGTGCTGAATATAACTTGCATCAAAATAATAAAAAATGGAATTAAAAAAAAATGGAAGTTTATAGAATCAAGTGTAGAACAATAATATATAATTTATTTTGAATTTGGTTAAGTATATCAAAAGTTATTAAAAAATGGTAGACATATGTCTATGAGGAATGTCAAGGCATTGGTAAAAGTAATTATAGTTTGCATTTTTAATATTGTCCAAAGATAGAAAAAAATATACGGTTAGAAAGCTAAGAAGATGTGTAATACTATGGTAGTAATTTTAGAGATACCCACTTCACCATTAGCAAACCTGATGAAGGAAAAGATGGGAATTCATCTTAGAAGATGAAGCAATGTCCAAAGACTTTTTTTTGGAGGAAAACAACCTCCCAATCCTTTGGATAATTTCCCTATGCTATCACCACACCATAAACCAATCAGGTTATGAAAATGAAAAAGTGCATTCAAAGCCTGATCGGGTTTTGAAGAACTAAAAGTAGGCTTTACTCTAAAGGCCATAACTTTCACATACATAGTCTGATTGACTCCATTCAAAATGTATTGGAAAGCTATTGAAGATCTTTACAACATTATTTAGATAAATCAATCCTATGTCATCAAAAGTTTATTTTCCATTAATTTGAATTAAGTATAATCCAAAATAGGTAGTTATTATTTTCCACATGCGTAATCAATAGGTAGACACAAATTCTAACATATTGTTAATACTCTCTCTCAAACACACATGCACACACTCACAAACTAACTAAATAAATCCTAAGATATCTCTCTGACTAACTCTTAACCTCTCTCTCTTTCTCTTTTTCTAACTTTTTACCCTTAAGCATTGTCTCTTTCTAAGTAATCCATAAGCCCACTCTTTCTTACTAACCTCTCTCTCTCTCTCTCTCTCTCTCTCTCTCTCTCTCTCCCTCCCTCCCCATGCTATCCCATTTTCTCCATATTTCTCTCTCTCCATCCTATCTCCTAACCTCTCTCTCTCTCCATCACTTCATCTCTCTCACACTCTCTTCTCACTCTCTCTATCTCTCTCACTCTCTGCATTTCTCTTTCTCTCTCCATCTCTCTCTCTCTTATCCTATCCCCTCTCCCTCATCCTATTCCCTACTCTCTCTCTCTCTCTCTCTCTCTCTCTCTCTCTCTCTCTCTCCCTCCTATATCCCTCTCTCTTCATCACTTCATCTCTCTCTCACTCTCTCCATCTCTCTCTTATCCTATCCCCTCTCCCTCTTCCTATCCCCTACCCTCTCTCTCTCTCTCTCTCCATCACTTCATCTCCATCTCTCTCACTCTCCATATCTCTCACACTCTCTCTCCATCTCTCTCTCATCCTATCCCCTACTCTCTCTCTCTCTCTCTCTCTCTCTCTCTCTCTCCATCACTTCATGTATCTCTCACTCTCTCCATCTCTCTCTATCGTATCCCCTAATCTCTCTCTCCTATGTCCCTCTCTCTCTCCATCACTTCATCTCCATCTCTCTCTCATCCTATCCCCTACTCTCTCTCTCTCTCTCTCTCTCTCTCTCTCTCTCTCTCTCTCTCTCTCTCTCCCTATGAACCTAGTTTAAACATATATATGTTAAGTATTAATATAGTTTTTAATAATAACAAAAGTTTAGTATACTCTTTTATTTATATCATTAAATAAAATGCATATGTTTTATTTTTTTAGAGGGTACTGAGGACATACAAGGGCAATCCCCCAGAGGATGAAACTTTAGGTGGCTCAAGTACATCACATGTTCTATCCTACACTTGTGTTTTTCTCAAACAATATTTTTTTAAATAGATCTAACTATATTATTTTATGGTGCTCTAACAATTTCATTTTTCAACTCCTTCCATTGATCCTCTATTCACTAAGCCACCATCTACAAGGAACAAAACTAAAGAGGCACTGCCGATTACAAATTTGGCAACACATAGCTTGGTGACAGATGTGGTGGCACCACCTATTGGTAAGTAGATTCCTCTTTTCTCTCTCTCATTTTTAATGTATTATTTTTACTTGAACTATTATTTCTTAGGGGGCATTTTGTAATATTGGATTAATTCTATGCAAGAGGTGATGAGGACCTTCATGGGTGTTCTCGTATTAGATTTATAGGAACAATAAAGAATTGTGATCAATTGCTCATTAGCAATGAAGATGGTCTTCCCCTGAAAGTAGTCCAACTTCTAGGTACTTTAAAGATTGATCCTTTCTTTTACTATAAAATCTTATACTCATAATCAAATGCACTAACATCTCATGCAGCCTCTTGAAATAACTACTAATCTCATTATTATTTTGTAGGGAATAATATATTTTATGAAAAACTTAATGATGAATGTTTGCATTTATTTGGGCCAACCATACTCACAAGATATCATATTTTGATTTCATTGCTAGATCATGTTTCCTTAACTTGATCAATTTATTTTAAGTAAATTAAAAGGTAGCTTCAGTTCATTTATGAATCTAATAGTTTTCTTCTTTTCTTAAAAGGTGGAATTTGCAAGTGAAAGAGTTAAATGACCAACTCATTGATGCCATGACAACAATTTTTGGACCCAACATCTTTCAAAGACTTATGCTGCTTGAGAAAGTGGGCCAAGCTCTGAAGTATATTAGATACAACTACAAGACCCAAATGAAAGAAAAACCTTCTTATGAGTGACCCCCCTATATTCCTATTATCAAGTGTGAGAATCTTATATAGGATGCCACTAAGATAAAAGCAAGAGATGATGGAGAAATGGTACCACCCAAGGAAAGAAGGTATTTCATAATATTAAGAATACGATTATGTAATAATTACTCTTAATAATTATGTGATCTAACATATTTCAAACTTCATATAGGTTTCCTGACACATCAAAGGCAACCGAAGCAAGAAGATAGAAGCACAAGCAACACAAGCTTGGCTCAGGTGGATATTCAAAACTTGTTGCACAAATTGTTAGTATAAGTAAATGATAAATTATATGAAAATATTTATAAATTGTAAACAATTTGGACTTGATGAAATTGATTACAAAAACAATTCATGATACCTAGCAAAAATGTAGGCCACGAAGTTTTTTTAAAAAAAAATTCTCAAGAGACACTAAATTAGGCTACACAAAAGGCTATACAACCATGGCCGAATAATTTTGAGCAATGAGTGTGCAAGGTTCTTCATTTAGATCTATCATTGAGGTAAATAAATAAATTGATTTTTATTTCAATTTGAATACTTTAGCAATTACTGTATTTGATATTAAGTTCCAAAAATATAAGTTGTTATATTTGTTTTAAGTAAGGAAACAATGACTATATATTTGTTTAAAACTTTAAAGTGAATATATTTATATGTATTAAAATTAATGATTTATATTTCTTAGTATTTATCTTGTATTTATATGTATATATTGTTGATAAATGCACTACTTATTTACATTGGATTGTAGCTTGCCAATCCTAATATATTAGTTGAGCACCATAGAGGTGGCGATTTGAATGTGGATCCTAGTACTCAAGGTATATACTTTCTATTTGATTTTTGATTTTTGAATTATTAATACACGTAAACATTTTAAATTGAATTTTTTTTAGTAATACAAATTTAACTATATAATGTGTTGGGATTAAGAAAATATCTTATATTATAGTTGTAGGGGATGCAAAGGTTGTTCCTGAAGAGCATGTTGATGTCTAAGCCGATGGGCAAGATAATGTGGTTGGACAAGGTAAAGAGCACCAAAATGTTCTTTAAAATCTTTAAAGTCTCAACTTTTTAAAATTTAACCCTTTTATTTGTTATTATAGAGGATCCACCTTTGCAAAGGAGAGCAAGTGCACATCCACAGGTGAGAAGAAATATCGATGACGGCATGGCTATGCCACTACAACAATATAGGGAAGGACAAAAAACAAAAAAGGAATGATTCATGTGAACTTATGTAACTTATTTATGTAACTTATTTGATAATGACTGATGTTTATGTCTAGATGTTTTATTTACTATTGAGTATTCATGTGAATTTTCTAATGAATCTTATATTTTAATTAATGTGAATGTTTGAATGAATGAATGTTTTTATGTTCTATTGAATGTTCTTGTGTTACATTTTATTAATAAAATGAATGAATTTTAGATGTTAATAGATAATTTAGATGTTGGGGGGGGGGGGGGGGGGGGTGTGGTGGTGGGTGGGGTGGGGCCAAATGAGCTTCCACCTTCATGTGGTTGGCCCTGATTAGTAGAGAATATTAAACTATTCTCGAAACCAAGTGAAGCTCAACATTAACCTATGATTGCATGACAACTAACGATGGGAATCTCTTGGTTTCAGGAAATACAAAAGGACTCCATAGTCAAAATCATTGATTTATAAAATTTAGTTGTAGTGTATGAAGTGTTCAAAAGAATGGCTTTCTATGGGATTGCCTCAAATTATTCCTCTCTAAGGTACTTTATTGTTTCTATTTATTTGCAATCATGTTTGATTGCATTTTTATTTTTGTATCAACATCTTGGATCAAATTCTATGATTCATCATATAAATAAGAGAAATATATTAGAAAGCATGATCCAATGTAAATAACATAATTAAAGTATTTAGCTTGATTTCTTCTAAATTTCTTGCAGAATTGATGTTGTTGGGATTTATCTCACTTCTTCTTATTGTTGAATAGATAAGAATTGCAGAGATATGTATATTTGAGAGCTTAGGAGACTCTTTCCTTCCATGTCCAAAGGAGGAGGCCTCAAATGAAGAAGATAGTAGTGTTAAGGAGACTGAAATGTTAACAATACATAGAAAGCTCATGTTCATAGCTTCTCATAAAACACCATTAAGGTGAAGCTTGGCAACATATGAGGTTGGAGCTAGTCGTTGTGCTTCAAAGGTAGAATTTTTTTCTTGTATATTCATATTGAATGGAGCTATTTTTATAATGGAAATAAAATTAAATGATCTTGTCCTTTCTTATTTTGATGTAGGGGAAGGTTCCTCTTATATCACAAGATGGACTTCATTAACCACATATCTTCATTTTTGTATTGGCATTTTCTCATGTCTTGTCTTGCATTGTAATTATGACACTAGGATGGGAAAAGGTACGAGTCACTAGGCTTTCCTCCTCTTATTATTATATTTTCCATTTTCTCATTGATTGATTGCATTTGATAGCTTTTGTTGTAAGTTGGGAGAAATGAAGTTGAATTTGAATAGTGGAAACACATGATATTAGATCATTCTAAAGCATACATTGATTCATGATTTTTTAATTTTTTTTTAAATGAATCCTATCATAAAAATTGATTTGATATGTTGGGAGGTAGTAGACTTAAAGACTGAAAAAAATCTTTTAGGGTATATGAATACACCATAATTCATGTGCTTGTACATTTTATTGTTTCACAATGTTCTCATGAACTATTCTCATTATTTCTTTTGAGTGTGGTGATATGTTGAATAATATTATAGGGATGAAGTAGAGGATCCTAAATTCTGGTCAAAGATTTATCTTCAAAACATGGCTAAATTAGCAAAGAAGGCCACCAAAATACGACATGTACTTGAACCTATGTTTCATTTTTTGATAGTGAGAAACACTGGTTCCTTCAAAATGGACTCACACTATATGTTCTATATGACATGCAATGCTTAATGGAGAAAGCATGTGACATTTATAATTTCACAATTTATAATCCTTGTTGCAAATTACAATATGCAAAAGTCAAACTTCATGGGATACATCTCTAGGTTTATACATGATATCTACTAATTTGAATTTTTAATTTTACTTTCAAAATACTTTGATTAAATTTTATTTATACGTGAATATTTTAGTTACTAGTCCCAAATGCCAAGTTCACCTTTTCAATTTAATATTTTATGATACTTCATGCTTTTCTACTAGTCAATTTGTAAGCCATTCTACTCATTTTCTATTGTCCATGCTCATTAAACATCTTGTTCACAAGAATGTGGTACAACAACCTCAATTGCTAATTAATATCATTGAAATTTCTGCTATCCTTGCATAGTAGTAAAAAAACACAAGCTTCTGTAGTGATGGTTGCTTCTATGTTTGATCTAGCAAGGCATTTGTGCAAGAGCATGCATTTTGCTTACAAGGCTTCCAATCTCAGTGATGCTATAAATAACTGGAACAAGTCTTTTTAGGTTGTAATTGGAGAGTTTCTGGTGCAATTTTCAAAAGAGGTGATAAATTTAATAGTTCTTTTCCTTTCTTGAATGCACATGTTGTTAGACACATATGAAATTAGTATTAAATATCCACTAATGTGTAGAGTTGGTCAATATAATTGCAAAGTTCAACTTGTTTAGATATAATCCTAAAGAGGTGCCAATAAATTGTCTAAAATAATAAGAAATGCCTATAGACAAGGAAAGTGGAGTTTTTCCTAGAAAACCATAGATGTTAGATAGTAAAGGAGTTTCATCACAATAACTTTTGGGTTTTTAGGTAGGTGATGTTGATCCAATTCTTGATATGATGGATGTCTCATTAGAGAATCTTTCTACAACCATTGTCATTGCTAGAAAACAATTGCAACAATATATCTTATTGTACATATCATATCATCTATACCAAATCATTCATATTCTAATAAGGCATGTCTTTGTTCCTTATATTCCTAGTTATTGCTAGCATCACTAGATAATTACTCAATTTTTTGGGCTTTTCTTTTTTTAGCATTTGACGCACAAGGGTTCTTAAGACATAGGATCTCTTTTGTCTAGGATTTTTCAAGAAACAAGCTCTCTAAGGTTGAGTGGACATGAAATGGTGCTTTTACTTTTCTCACTATTTACTAAGGCAACATACCCTAAAAATATACTAGCAAATTTTGAGGCAGTTGCCAATTCTTATAGTCTTGCATTACTATTTTCTTGTGTGAAGGTAATCTACATTTTAACTTTTAAGTTATATGCCTAACTTGCTCTTTAATTGTGTCAGTGCTTTGTTTGAGGAATATTGCTTACTTAAAATGCTCATGTTTTCCTTTACAAGTTATTACCTAAGTATATTGTGCATTTCTTTACTTGGACATAAAATTTGGATTATGGAAAATATGATCCATACTATTTCAATAAATTCAATCATTGCTTTAAAAGATATTAAAATGTTGATTCAAGGCTTTTCGTCTTACCCACAGGTCAAAATGAGATTTAGGGTGTGTCTGCATGCATGGAGACCTCAACCAAGGTGGAGAAAATGTAAGAGGTGGCAAGATAAAACTTTATTCACTTTGCACACTTTCCTACAATTTCACTTTGCATCTAAAATAACTGCTCATAGGAAACTTTATCAAGTAGTCCAATATCTCGTTCCCACTACAACTAGAATGGATAGAAGACATTTTAAGTGAGAGATCTACATATGCTAAACACATTCTTTTTACAATTTATTCTACCAACTTCTTCATTTTGTTGCTACTAGAAATTTACAAGTGAAGTCCATGATGATAGATGAAATAGGAAATTGAACTCGTGTGGAAGTATGTTAAAGATGACTATATCAATTTGGAGTATTAAGCTAATATGGTATGCAAGCCAAATTAATGATTCCACATTTTGGATGAATTCCTATGAAAGCATAGTCATGATGCCCTAGCTCACATAATTCATGCAATCTTTAAATGGGCACATTGATTGTGAAAGACACCATTGATGGAGGACACATCATCTTTTGAAGAGGGTCTATACATTTTGATAATTGTCGTGGGCCTCAAACAAAAGCTATGGACAACCATGGCTATTGAGAAGTATTTAAAGGTAGTGAGCTTGAGAATTGTGAAACCAAATGAATGTTGCCATCATTGTCTCTCTCTAATTATACATCTCTTCTGGTAGTCATAATATTGAGCAACTTGATAACTCACATAAGTTCCAATTGGTTAAGCTTTGTATTTTAATTTTGATGAGTTTTGAGTGTAATTTGTATGAGTGTTTGTAAATATTTTATAAATAGTAATGTACATTAGTTTGAGAGATCATTAATAAGGTCACATTGTATATGTATTGATAGTTTTCTTATCTTATTTTCTTGATGTCAACAACTATAACATTAAATAGAAAATTATAATAATTTGAAGTAGAGTATGTCCAATTTAAAAGTTGATTTCACTAAGAAATTATGTATGAAGAGACAAGTTTGTCAAAGTCATTTAAAAGTGTACCTAATTTTGATTAGAATGTTTAAAATGCATTAAAGAGATTACAAATAGCATAGTCATATATTTATTTTAGTCACACGTTGTCATCATTTTTCTTTCTAAACTTTAGATTTTTTTATCTTTACATTGGAACAATCCTATGAATGTAGATATATCTCAAGATAGTTCTATAGTAATGGATCTAATCCCCCCAGAGAGCATACAAAAGTACATTCATGAGGCACTGTCTCACATAATTCACACACAATCTTTAAATGGGCACATTGATCATAGCTTTTCCACATTGACTAAATTTATTTAATGATTCAACAAGCTATCATAATTATGATGACTTATCTAATGGGTAGCCATCACTCCAATAAAATTTCTATCCTATGACATCTCAATTGTGATGACTTGTCTAATGGGTAGTTGTCACTCCAACACTAGTTTCATCATAAGATGTCGCAATTGTGATGACTTTTCAAATGGGCTACTGTCGTATACTACAAATGTAAGCTATCATTTTTGCAATAGTAAATTATCACAATATCTAGGATGTGAATATGGAATCTTACCCTTGCTTTCTTTCAAATTGCGATAGCAAAAGTTTGATGCCCATCTGATAGGAGCCAATTCCTAGTATTATCACTTGGGTGACACGTGGCTATTGCAATTGAAATGGCCTACCATCGTGATTTGGGCGCACATGTAGTAGTGAGTGTGATTAAATCCTCTAACTAGGTCACATTTAATAGTGTGTACATTGTAAACCTTTAATAGGGTTGGCTCCTAATAGATGTCACTTTGAAAGAGTGAAAAAGAGTGACATATTGCTGGTGGTTTTTCCCAAATTGGGTTTCCATATAAAGCGCTAGTGTCAAACTATGATGAATGTCTTATGAATTTTTTACATGTGATGATGTTTTTCATTATAAAATACAAGTTAAGTTTATTACAATTTTATAGTACAGACTGAGCAATAACAAGTTAAGCAGGATCAATAGAATATTAATGTGCTTAATTTTTAAAAGTTCAAGTGGTACATATAGATCTTGAGTAACTGATTGACCCCCCCTTCAATTATTCTAAACATTTTGAACAATTGGTATCAGAGCTAAGTGATTACAGAGAAAATTATGAAGGTACCTAAAGCTAAAGATTATGACAAGTAAGAGAGATATATCCAAGCCAAATAAGGAGAACTTTCCTACATGGCAAACCCTGATGAAGTTGCACATATCCAATATTAGTGATGCTACTGTCAATTTTCTAAGTGATGAATATGTAGAGGTAATAAATACTCCTTTGACTATTGAAGAATTGAGACATAAGTTAGATAACAACTAAGCAATGTTGGCAATTTCCCCAACCCTAAGCTATGCCAAGTCTGATGACCTAAAATATTGCAATATTAAAAAGAAGATGCGGCACAGATTGAAGACCATATATGGAGGTCATGACAATGTACTAAGATGATATGAGAATGATGGAAGGTGAGAACATAGTACAATATTGCACAAGAGTTAAAGAGGTTTTTAATGCTATTCAAGGAGAAAATGGAACAATTGAAGATTAAACAAAGATAAGCAAGGTATTGAGGACTCTACTCCCTATCTATTACATTAGAGTCTCTGTAATTCATGAATTGAGATGCAAGCCGAGTAACAATTTGACCTTAGAAGGTGTAGTTGGTAGACTTTCTTCTTTTGAGATATCTAATTTTGATATCTATACACCTACTACTATTGAATCTGCTTTCAAGTCATAATTGATTCTTACTAAGAAGAAAGGAAAACATTGAAGAGTGAAAGTGATAGTTCTGACGATGAGATTGATGAACTTGAAGCCCTCATTATAAAAAGGTTTGTAAGAGGAAGACATAAATACAAAGGTAAATTACGTATCATTTTTTTTCATGCAACAAAGTTGGTTATATTACTGCTAGATGTCTTGATAGAGAAGATAAGGATGAAAAGAAGGAAAGCAAGTACAAAGCAAGAAGAGATGACAAAGACTATAGAAGAGGAAAGGATGAAAAAGGTAAGAAATCTTGTTATATTGCCAAAGAAAAGATTGATAATAAATTTGAGGGTAATGATGATGAAGTTGTCTAGTTGCCATGAAAGAAGAGTATGATGAAGATGAGAAAATTGCATTAATTTCTTATGTGAACAAAAGTGATTGATGGAATGGTTATGCTCTCAATGTTAAATATTTTAAAATATTTATAAGTAGATGTTATATATTTAAGTATAATAAAGATGGAAAACTTGATGCAAAAAGTGACAAAGCCATATTCTTAGGTTATTCCACAAAAAACAAAGCTTATAAGTGTTTAAATCCTAACACTAACAAAGTTGTGGAAATACAAATGTGAGAATTGACAAGTTTGCAAAAAAAGGTGATGCTTCATTTAATGAAGAAATTGAAGACTATAGTACATTCATCTATGTGGATGATGATGCTCCCAACGCTCAAAATAAATAGAAAAATCAAGCTGCAAGTTCCCATTAGACATGAAATGATGGAGTGGAAATACAAATTGCCAAGCAACAAAGAATGGGTGGCGAGCAAAAAATTGTAGAGGCCAAGTCACAGAATGGTAATGCCAACCATTAGATAGTGAATGCCAAGAATTCATATCCTAAACTTGATTTCTAGATGAACTTGAAGAAGAGCCAAGAAGAAAGCTACCTATATTAGCAAAATATTTGAAAAAATATCATAAACCTGATCAAATAATTTGAGATACTAAATCAAGTGTTATGATGAGGATAAAAATCAAAGGTGACACATGCTTATTATGTGAGTTCAAGCCTAAATCAATAAAGTATACTTTAGATAATGAATATTGGATACATGCTATGAATGAATAAATTGACTAGATTAAGAAGAACAATACTTGGACTTTAGTGCTAAGATCTAAAGACAAAAATTTCATAGGGACAAAGTGGGCTTTCAGGAACAAGTTCAATGAAAATGGTGAAATAACAAGAAATAAAACAAGACTGGTATGTAAGGGTTATGTACAAGAAGAAGGAGTTGAATATGGAGAAACTTTTTCTCCCATGACTAGACTTGAAGGAGTCATAGCTCTTCTTGTATAATCAAATTATAGGAACTTTAAGGTATATTAGATGTATGTCAAATCTGCATTTCTAAATGGTATATTGGAAGAAGAAGTATACATTGAAGAACGTAAAGGATTTGTAGATCTAGATAAAAGGAACATGGTATGTAAACTAAAAAAATCTCTTTATGGATTAAAGCAAGCACCAATAGCATGGTATGAAAGGTTACATAACTATTTAGTGAAAATTGGTTTTAAGAGAACAAATGATAACATCAATCTGTACTTGAAGAATAGAAGGAATAATGAAGTAATGTTATCTAGGATGTTTGTTGATGATATCATATTTGGAGGAAGAAGAAGTGTTATGTGAATAATTTGCTGATGAAATGAAAAAGGAATTCAAAATGTCTATGTTTGGTGAGGTCAAATTATTTGTTGGTTTACAAGTGTGCCAAATGAGGTTTTGCATTTTCATTTCACAAACCAAATACATCAAGGAAATATTGAAGAGTTTTGGTACGGAAGATTCAAGGCTAGTGAGTATATATATGTCTACATGACATAATCTATCTAAGGATGATGAGTCTACTAATGTGAACCATACCCTATATAGATGCATGATAGAAAAATTGCAATATGTTGTTCACAATAGACCAAATATTGCATTAGCAGTTGGGATTGTTGCCATATTTTCAATAAATCCTAAAGAGAACCACATGATAGTTGTAAAAAGGATAATGATATATCTAAAAGGTATAGAATATTATGGATTATACTACAAGAGAAGTGATAGATTTGAACTGGAGGTTTTCATTGACTTAGATTAGGAAAGAAATACTGATGATAAGAAAAGCACTAGTGGAGGTGCATTCTTTCTAGGAAAGAGATTGGTGTCATGGACACGAAAGAAATATAATTGTATTTTCCAATCAATAGCTAAAGCTGAGTATGTGGCATCTATAGTAAACTGTTCAAATATAATGTGGATTAAGCAATTATTAAAAGGCATGAAAGAAGATATTATAGATTCGGTAGTTATCTATTGTGATAACACAAGTGCTATTAACATTTCAAAGAATCTAGTGATGCATACTAAGATAAAGCATATTGCTATCAATTATCACTACTTGAGAGAACTAGTTCAAGACAAAAAAGTGATTATGAATACAAAGGAACAAATTTTTGACATATTTATAAAACCATTACCCAAAGATGCTCATGAATATTTTAGAGGTAAATTAGGGGTCATCCCCTAACTAAGGTTACTTAAGAAGCTAAGGTGCATTGCATCACATGTGCTACACAACATATTTTATATGGTGGTGCAATACAACTCTACTTTAGGACATGCCTAAGGTAGAATACTTCAGTACAACATACAAAGATCAGTCATAGTTAGATGAAAAGTATCAGCCAGACATGCAAAATATCCATAATTTAGATGTATGAAGAATTTGAAGTTGAGATAGCTACACATCTTTGGAATTGTTGTCAAAGAGGGAGATATTACTAAATGGAGAAAAGATTAAGAAGTCTCAAGATTATTGAGAACAAAAAGATAAACCTCAGAGGGAGAGAGTCATGTATGGGAGAAAACTAACATAAGGAGTTTGATAGTTTTGTCATTAATGTCAAATCTATGGGTGAGACATATTGCTACCTAATCTAAATGTC
The DNA here is from genome assembly GCA_028749045.1 of Cupressus sempervirens. Taxonomy (NCBI): domain Eukaryota; kingdom Viridiplantae; phylum Streptophyta; class Pinopsida; order Cupressales; family Cupressaceae; genus Cupressus; species Cupressus sempervirens. The sequence goes on along the minus strand of CM053789.1, from coordinate 290,322,283 downwards.
ATATATGTTTGATTGATGAAGAGGATTTGAGTGTTACTCATAACTATAGCACCTAGATGAAAGGCTAAAGTTATTAAAAGGAAGTTACAATGGATATTTGATTAGATAGACTTTGATAAAGCAAAGTTATTATTTATGTCAAGGAAACTAATCCAAGCCAAGCAAAAGAGTAAATTACTAAGGAGTGCCGAGTAATGCTAGTGCCAACTAACCATAGTTAGTGCCAAGAAAATTGAGTGATGATTGAGAATTAGCATTGAATGAGAAAGTTGATTGATGCCGACCCAAAAAACTTAAAAAACAACTGAGTATTTTAGTTTTGATTGAGTGTTAGAATTCAATGTTTGTTGAGTGACAGTAAAAGATCAAATTCAAAGGAATCGTACGATCAAGCCAACTTAGTTGATATATTGAGTGATGTAAAATGCGTTGAAGATTAGATTAATGAGTTGGATCATTAAATTCAAGATGGTGATTAGGTAAAGACCTAATAGAAGGATTCTAGAGAAGTTTCTAGAGGATGATCAAGAAGTTGTATAGATACATTGAATAGAGTTGAAGCTAATTGTAAAACCTAAGATCTATGGTGGATGTAGAAAATGATAAAGCACAAATTGCCTATTTAAATGGATACTAAACCAAACTTTTGGTTTCATGTCCAGTCAAGCCTAGCCAAGCCAACCAGTGTGTATGAGCAAGTTCATATATAGAGAAAGGATGATTAGAAGCACACATGAGTGTGAATGCGAAGCTAAAGGAGAAGGCTTGTAGATGTGATGTTGTTATTGATAAGTGATTTTGAGAGGAAGGCTTAAGTGTTGATGAGAAGAGTACACTAATTTCTTGAAGGGTGTCCAAGAAGATAAAGATCAGAGATGACAATGAAAGGCTTATCAATGAACCATCATAAGGACTAAATAGAGATCTAGACCAGCAAAAGTGAGTTGTAATCACACAAGTCAAAAACCTATTTTTTTTTTCTTATCATTCTAAATAGTTTGTTTTGAAATCCTTTTAATAGAGGTTGACCTAATAGTCATTAGAAGACTTAAAAATCTATGTAAATCCTTTAACTAGGTGGAATTCTAAATGGAATTCTCTTTGTTGAAAAGAAGATTGTTTAAAGTGTTGGAACCTATCATGGAACAATCATCATTATGTCATTGATGTCAAAAATACTACTTGCTGGTAAGACAACAACCTTTTGGTCTAAATGTTATCATTTGATTAATTGATGAAGAGGATTTGAAAATAAAGTATAACAAGAGTACCTAGAGAAAGGTTGAGTTATATGGTATATAAAAGGAGCACAAAGACTAGATAAGGCATTGATGATATGATGTATTATTGATCTACTTAAGGCTAAAGTGAATGGTTACTTAATATAAGACAAGAAGAGTTTACACAAAAAGTGTCTGCCAAGCCTACCCAAGTAAATAGTGTAAGTCCAGTAAATTCAGTGCAGGACAAGCATAAAATTGGTGTGTGCTAAGTGTTAGAGAAATTAGTATGTGCTGAGTGATAGATAAATTAGCAAGTGTTGAGTGTTAGTAGAATAACAATGATGAATAATAAAGGAAGACTTAGTTCATGTCAAGCATCAAAAGACAATTATTACTGAGTGAATAGTATAGATGCTGAGTAACAACATTAAGAGTTTAATCAAAGATTTGACAAATCTAAGATGAAATAGTTGATTTCTTAAATTGTGTGAAGCATGTGGAAGATAAGTATGATGAGTTGGTGGAACATAATTCAAGATAAACCATTTTGTGAATCCAATGAGGATTATAAGAGAATTTTCTAGAGGGAACCTAATGGAAAGAGGGAGGATTCGATGAATATGACCTAACCCTTAGATGGATGATTATGATTAAGCAACAAAAGATCAAAACTATCTTTATAAGGGGATATAAGGCTTGAAGTAACAAGTGTTGTTAAAATTTGGAGGTGTTGCTTCATATGGTGACCAAAGGAAAGAACATGCTATTGGCATATTGAACAAGAAGGCTTAAGGAGTTGAAGGCTTAAAGGGTGAACAAGTAATCAGAGATGAAGGGTATGAATGACAAGCAGATTGGATGATTGAACTAGAGATTTGTAACATGCAAGGGAGTTGTTTTAGTGATTAGATCGTGTCCTACTTCTACTTTCTAACCATTGTATCGGTCTAGATAAATCCTTTGGATTACGGTTGACCAAATAGTCATTTGTAAATCCTTTAATTTGGTCACATTCTAATGGAATGTTCTAAAGTCCTCTAACAAGTCTCACTCCTAACAAGGTGATTAAAATCCTTTAATCAAGGTCACATTTAACAGTGTGCATTGTAACCTTTAACAAGGTTGAATCCTCATGGGGCTCACTTTAGAAGAGTGAAAATTGATAGCATGTTATTTGTGATTTTTTCCAAATTGGGTTTCTACATTAAGTCCTTGTGTCAAATTGTGTGAATGATTTTTCTATGTGTCATGTTTACATTTCTACAAAGTTATTTTGACCTAGGACAATGATCTACTAAGTTATGGAGTTATTAGATGATCTAATCAATGCATGTACTTATATGTTTGGTGAGTACTAAAAAGTTTTATTTGTATATTTGGACCTTGGATAATTGATTCGCCCCCCCTCAGTTATTCTTAATATTGCAACACTCTTACAAGGCCACTCCTAACAAGTTGATTAAATCCTCTGACCAGGTTACATTTAATAGTGTGTATTATAAACCTTTAACAGGGTTGGCTCCTAATAGAGCTCACTTTGGAAGAGTGCAAAAAATTGACATGTTGCTGGTGGGTTTTCCCAAATTGGGTTTCCACACAAAATCCTAGTGTCAAACTGTGATGAATGTCTTATGAATATTTTACATGTGATAATGTTTTTTTATTATGCAATGCAAGTTAAATTTATGACAATTTTACAATATAGACCAAGCAAGAACAAGTTAAGAAGAATCAATAGAACATTGATGTTTTCAATGTTTAATAGTTCAAGTGGTATGTATAGACCTTGAGTAACTAATTCACCCCCCTTCTCAATTATTCTAAACATTTGTAACACAAACCCTAACCCTTGAGACTAACTAACTATAAAATAACATATAAGTCAACTTGATACACCTTTGACACTTATTTTGGAGATTTTGGTCAGCCTAACTTTAGGAGGCCATAACTTTTGAATTGTTTCTCTGATTGGCTATTATAGCCCCTTTTAGAATCTACAACTTCTAATCTACAGGGCCAAACTCAGGCAAGCTCTAGTTGACCCAATTTTAGAGCCCATCCAAGGTCTCTAAGGTCTTCAAAAATGAGCTTGAAGTTTTTATACTAAAATTATACACCAAAATTCCACAATAAATCCATGAATACTTATGATATGACACAAAGCCTCAACAAGTAGGCTGATATATCTAAGATGATCATCCACCTCTAAAATTATGACATTCTAAGCTTGTATAACTAACTTATTATGTAGAAATCCTTCACAAACAAAAATTTTGAATTGAGACAACCTTTATTCAAGAAACAATTTTTTTTCTTTTTTCAGTGATGCAAGATTTATCTTACACCCAGGATGCTCTTGCATCAGACAGCTAGGGTAATTTTAGAAGTGACCCCATAACAACTCAGGTGTTCAGAGGAAAAACACGATAGTTAAACTCCTCCCTTGCGATCCATGATGAATCTTTTATTGGCCTCCCTTTTCATTTGACAAGGTACTCTTCATAAGCTATGTTCTTTATACTTTTCCCAACACAATTATCCAATATTGCCTCAATCTCTTTTATAGCTGAAATAGTTTTTAGAATAATTCATTGTGCTTTTGCAACTTCAATTCCATAACCTCCTTCATTGTACTATGTCAAATCTAAAATATTAAATACTATGAAATATTCAATTCAACAAGCAACTCCATGTCGTAGGCATTTATAGAATCATGCCTTTTCACTATTTTGCATGATCCAAAATTCTTCATTTTCAACTTATTAAATATACCCACCAGAAAAATACTCCTCACTCAAATGAACCATGACTTCATTTCCTATATGAAATTCCTTACACCTCCTTTTCACATCTACCTTAGCTTTGTATTGGTTATTCATCTTAATAATGTGCTTCCTCACCTCCTCATGGATGTTTTTCAAATGTTCAACAAAATCTTTTGCTTCAACACTACTTATTTCTCCTTTATCTAACTGTCTCAATTCATAAGTATTTCTGGGATTGTTCCTATAAACAATTTGGAATGGTGATTCACTAGTACTCCTAGTGACATAATTATTGTATGCAAATTTTGCATGTGGTAAAATAATATCCCAACCCTTTGGTCCATTTCCAATCAATCATCTCAACACATTCTACAAACACCAATTCATAACTTATGTTTGTCCATCACTCTCTAGATGATGTGATGAACTGAACTTCAAATCTATCTTCAATTTCTTCCATAATATATGTTAGTTGGGTATCTTGATCATAAACTATACTCTTTAGAAAACCATGTAGTCTCACCACTTTGAAAAATAACTCTGCCAATGAACAACATCACTAGTCTTCTTATAGGGAATGAAATGTGTCATCTTTGAAAATCGATCAACCACTACAAATATTGAATCATGTTCTCACTATGTCCTTGGTAAACCAAGAGAAAAATTTATGTTGACATCCTCTCATGGCTTCTGTGGTACAGGTAACAAATGATACAAACCCATATTCTACTTCACTCCTTTTGTCATTTGACATGCTCAGTAACTTTTTACAAAACTCTTCACATCTTGTTGTAACTATGGCCAATAATAATTCTCAACAACCAAAACAATACATTTATGTCTACCAAAGTGTCTAGTTAATCCCCTATTATGCTTCTCCTTGATGAGATTCTCTCTCATGGAACTTCTGACAATGCACAACTAACTTCCCTTGAACAACATACCATCTTGGATTATGAAATCCAAACACTTTGTCCTATCAAGTGTAATAGGTTATGTACAAGCCTTCCAAACTTTAGAAAAAATGAGGATCATCTGGATACAAATTCTCGAGTTTCATGAACCTAAATACTTCAATATGCATTTTTGTCAGCAAAAGTTGTCTTCTACTAAGAGCATTTGCAACTCTGTTAGACTTCCCACTTCTGTATTTCAAAACAAATGTATAACTCTAAAAAAAAATCAATTGACCTCAAATTCCTCTAGTTCAATTTTCCTTGACTATTCAAATATTGCAAAGCTTGATGATTAGTATACAAAAAAAACTCCTTAGGAAGAAGATAGTGTCTCCACTTCTTCAAAACTTGAACTATAGCATAAAATTCCTAATCATAAATATAATATTTTCTTTTGGCATGATCTAATTTATCATTGAAATAAGCAATAGGTCTACCTTCTTGGCTCAAAACAACTCCTATAGCATAGTATTACTAGCATCACAGTCTACTTAAAATGCCTCGTTAAAATTTGGAAGTGCTAAAATAGGTTGCTTTGTAACTTTTTATTTCAATAGATTAAAACTCTTATCTACTCTGATAGTCCACTTAAATTCTTTCCTATCCTCTCTTATTGTTTCAGTCAAAGGCCCACAAATACTGCTAAAATCTTTGATAAAATTCCTTTAAGAACTAGCTTGTCCATGAAAAGATCTTACCTCGATCATAGTTCATGAAGTAGCTCCCTCAAGGATAGCATTCACTTTCTCAGGGTCTATTTCAAGACCTTCTATTGAAACTACAAATCCTAAGTACACTAAGTCCTTTATAAAACTACACTTCTTCAAATTTATCAATATTTTTTTCTCCCTCAACTCGTCAAACACCTTACGAATGTGCATTAAATGCTCCTCCAATGTCTTACTAAATATCAATATATCATCTAGGTAAAAAATGACAAACTTACATAGAAACTCCTTTAGTACCTCATTCATGATCCTCATGAAAGTGCTCAGTGCATTGGTTAGCCCAAAAGGAATGACTAACCACTCATACAATCCTTCCCTTGTCTTGAAGGCAATCTTCCACTCATCTCCTTCTCTGAAGTGAATCTAACGGTACCCAGTCTAATGGGGAGTCCCTCATGCTTAGAGCTTTCTTTATATATCCAAGGCTTTCTCTTAGCCTTCCTAGGGTCTTTTCTCTATACCCTATCCTAGAGGATCTCTTCCTAGTCCTCTCCAATCTAGAAACTCACCCAATCAATTCAATATACTCCCTTAAGCCTTCAAACCTTAATTATGCACTTTACGCACAAACAAGCCCATAAGATCTCCTTTGATCCCCAACATGGAAAATAGGTGTTTGAATACCCTCACAAGGTTCTTGATCATTTCCCAAACTTTTTGCACCATCTTTCAAAGTTTTAGACTTGAAAATCTAAATCTTGTACTATTAGGCCTTATAGCACTATGAGCCCTAATTAGGCCTCCTACAAATAGGGAAACTAAGATAACTCCAAAATTTCCTTAACAAGCCCCTCTAATTTCTTCTAGTATTTTCTTAATATCAACCTAGACTCAAGGATTTTCTAGGTTTTAAACCTCCAAAGTGTCTGTACTATACTTTTCTAGAAAACCCTTCTTTTAATGGTTTCTAGGGCGATGATAATAACTTTACTTATTTCTCTTCATAATGTACTCAGATCTTTTCCTTAGATCTTCTCCTCTAGAATTTAGACACTTGACTCCATCAACATCATTTCCCCGAGCAAGATTGGCTTAGACCAATCAAGAAAATTCCATAAAACTATCCTACAATCATTCCATTTCCTAGCCAAACTACTCCAGGTTTGCTTGTAAAAATACCAGAGTGGCTTCAATAAACACATCCTTCCTTATTTATATAATATAAAGTTTCTACTTCTTGATTCGAAAAAGCGATCAATGTCCCATGGCTAGAACTCAAGTTATAGACATTTTCACACAAACAATTATGTATAGGATAGTAAAACTGGGGAGCAAGAATAAATTACAAAATGATAGTAAATTACTCGAAACCTCCAAAAAAAAGTGCAAAGATCAATTATAGGATAAAACTAAACTTATTCAATAGAAATAGTCAACCTTTCAATCCATTGAAGTATAGATGAAAGCCAAAATCACAAAACTATCACAATAGTCCATTCAATTCCTTTGGTTCAGTTCGTACATAATGTCCACCACCTATGATTAGGGTTTGGATAAGATTAAAGACTCCAACCCTACCTATCTAGACCCTAAGGTCATGTATCAAACCTAACAAGTGCTCCCTCCAACATTTGAGGAAATGTTGCCATAGGAACTTTGCAAAATTGCAAAGTTATCATGAGCAACTTTGACAACGTTTGCAAAATGACCCTGTATCATTCAAAATTTTTTGAGTTTGATTCATATCCACTCAATTTTATCCAAAAACACTTTGACCAAGTTTGAATCTATGAAGACCTTAGAACAACAATTAGGACCTAACAACCTAACCATGAACAAAAATTGAACTCAAACCTATTTTTACACACTTAAGCATACCTTGGGATTTTATGATTAGTCCATATTATATCAATGGATGGATAGAAAATCTACACGAAAAAATCAATATTAGGGTTTCCCTTTCCCTAAGGTGCTCCAACACCATACTCTTTAGATCTATCTTTGTAAGATACACAACTCTACTCAAATAGTCCATAATATCATCCATCTATGGTAATCAAAATTAGTACTTGATTTTGTTTTGTTGATAGCTCAAGAATCTATACACATCATCCATTCTCTATTCTTTTTTGGTGCTAATATTGCTGGTACAACACATGAACTCAAACTGTCTCAAATATTCCCCTTTTTCAATAACTCTTTCACTTATTTATTCGACTCTTCACTTTTTTCTAGTGTCATTCTATGCACTACCTTGTTTGGAAAACTGGCTTAGGAGCAAGTCCATCTGCTAACTAATCTTCCTCACTAGGGGTAATCCACCAAGTACATTATCTAATATAATACCAAAAAACTCTCCCAATAAATCTGTAACTACTGAAGGTACCTCCTCTACTTCTTCTTTACCATCTTTTGGGATTACAACAAAACACATATACTCACACTCCATATTTTGAGAAAATCCTTTCCATCAACAAAACATATTATGGTAGCACTATATACCTTTTCTTCTTTCTGTTTTAATGGATTAAACTTATGTTTCACTCCATCCTTTGTCAAATTGTAGGTATTTTCTTGCCCATCATGTACAACATATCTATCAAACTATCACAGTCTACCTAGCAACATATGCCATATGTCCATAGGTATGATATCACTAAGAACCTCATCCTAGTTGCTTCCAATCTTGAACTTTTTTAGGTACTACTTATTAACCATGACCTTGTGTTCATCCTACACCCAGACAATATGGTATGGATGCGGGTGTCTTTGCCTCTTGAGATATACTTTTTGACCATCTTTTCTAATACTAGATTGTCAGTTTTTCCACCATTAGTGATCACATAACAACAAAAATCTTCATAATTATGCCTTATGTGAAACAAACTCCTCCTCTGATTAGGTTAATTCTTAGCACTCAACAAGACTCTTCAATTAACTAGGACTTCTCCTCTTTTAGCATCTTCAGAATGAGATGATTTGGCATCTTCATCAACATGTGCAACTTTGGCCTTGCCTTCAGTTCTTTTATCTATCCTTCCTTTGAATTAAGAGCACTCAAATACTTTATGCACTTCTTCTGCATGGTGAATTTTTTCCATGGAATCCTCCTCTTCCATATCCTTTCCCTCTACCTCTTCCTCTTTGGTCTCTATTTTTTTGATCATTGAAACAATTGGAATTATTTCCTCTCTAGTTTTGACTTCTATCTTTGGCCTCATCCTTATTCTCCATATCATCATTTTGGCCTCCATAAGACTTCACCATATCTTCTACCACAACCTCTTCCACTATTCTTGTTATCGAACTTCTTGTTTATATTTCCTCAACTCTTAGGGTAAACTGATATGCCTCTTTAAATACTATTCATTTTGTTGGCTTGAATTTTCACTTGCCTAAAATCTTGTTAAAATTTGTGAAAATAAAAAAAAAGTTGTGTTTATGCTTTCTTAGTATTTCTAAAGTTTGTGTAATCCTCATAGAAAAACCCTAAGGGAAAAATTCTTGTTCTTTGTTTCAATGAAATTCATTAAAAATTAATTTGCAATTCAAAGGGATACATGAAAATAACTTTATGTTATATTTATATCCCTAGGTTTTAAGCTAATGTTTGATTTTTTATTTCTGACCTTTCATATCTAAGTCACAATGTTGTGAAGTCTCTATGATTGCGACATCGCTCTGCTTTGCTCACTAACGATTTCTAGGGTTTTAAACAAGTGAAATGGTTTATTCTAAGCTTAGCACAACTTCACAACATTTATTGACAATATCTATGTTGGAGCTACGAATGAGAAAAACAAGGAAGAGCACACCATCGCAAGTCATTTTTGACTTAAGGAAATTCAAGTGGCGATGTAGGGATAAAGAGAAAAGGGCTAAATTTCAAGCAAGTCATTGTAAGGCCGCAGGTCAAAAAGCATTGAGGATATCTTAAGTTGTGACCATGTGAGTAGAAGGAAATATTTACCATAAGTTTTAGTGAAACATTGTGGGAATTAGATAAACTGTGAAGATTAAGCTACAAGGATGTGATAATGCATGATAGTTAAACATTAACAAGTGTTTTCACAACTGAGTTTTGGAGACCTCAGGTTAATAGAGCAAGTATACAAAAGCTTGTAATCACAAATTTGTAGGGTCATTTGCTGAGTTAAAGGTTTAAGCCATGAAATGGTGATGAAAAGAAGAGAGTCAACTAAGTCCCTATTCACATGATCACATGGTTAAGTCATGAAGGTGAATACTAAGTTGCAAAACTACAAAAGATGCCCAATAGTTAGAAGAAATGCTTGTCACTAGTTTGCAAAGGTCTGATGTAAAGTGATAAATTAAGTTGCTATGGAGTGATCAAGTGATTATGTAGTTAAGATTTTTTACCATAATAATGTCACTTGAGTTGGTGGTTGACTTAGAGTATAGATTGTGAAGTGGAAAATGCTTAGGATCACATTGTCGTAAGGTTTGATTATAGTTACAAATTTGAAGTTGTGAACCTGAAAAATGAGTTTAGAATAGTTAAAGTTAAAGATTAGTGCAAGCTTGCAAGGGCTCACATAATAGTTATGGTTAAAGGTGCAAAGTTCTAGAAAGAAATAATGGTCAAAAGAAGCAGCGGTTGCATCTTCATGGGTCAAGTGTTAAGGTAAAGAAATAATGATGCAAACAAGAGAACAAAGAAATTGTTGTATTTAAAGGTGTCTATTGTACTCTTGCACAATTTTATAGATAGTCAGAGTATTAAGTTACGATGTTGCAAGATAAAGAAAATGTTAAAGAAAAGTTCTTGGTGCAACATCACATAGTTAGAATGAACATCTTGTCTAGTGGTTGCAAAGAAGTGATAGTGTTAAAATATGAATCATCATGAAATAACTGTCACAAAAGATGTTAAGGGATAAACAACTAAAAAAGTGTGAAATATTAGATAAAGAGCTCATCGCCAAATTGCAATAGTAAAAAAGGTAAAGTAAAATGAGGTTGTGAAGGAGCGAATAAAGGCAATTGTAACATCACAAGCTAGACTCAACAGTTAAAGAGATAAGATGCGAGGTTGTGAAACATTAAAAAGGTAACCCTATTCACATGATCACAAAAAAGAAAAAGAAAAACCTAGAGGTCATGATGAAGGAACGATCAACTGGAAATAACATCATCACAACTGTTAGTTTTAAGACATAAAAGCAGTTTTAATGGCCATGTCTAAGTTGGACAAAAGGAACATGAGATGGATGTATGAAGATATGAAAATGCATAGATTGTGCTAGCTTTTCAAGAATTAATAGGTTTTCAAGTGTGTTGATCTTAAATTCCATTGCTGATCTTAAATTCCATTAATGCCATGCTCCCATTACAGAAACAAATAAAGTCTAAAAGACAAGGAAACTTTCATTACCATTTTCATAATTGCTTAAGTTTTTAGAGCAAATTTTGAGTTGCAGAGTGATCTCCAATGAATTTTTAGCATTCAATACATAGAATTGCTTGAATTTTTTGTAGAAATGGCTCAAGGAGAAGGATAACTAATTGCACAAGTAGTGATTGAAGACTTAACATTTGTAAAATAATGGATACATATCTTACCTAGTTCATCTAACACTCAAAGTGAAAATGGCTACACTTTCAAAGACCCACATGTATTTTGTAGAGATGTAGAGGTTCTTGAAAAAAATGGATATGAGTTGTTTTGGTATTTCTACAAGAATAGAATATGAAAGGTTCCAATCTAAAACCGTTGGGTAAGAAACTTGGGCAAGTTAATTACGCCAGAAGTGTTTGTAGATGTAGACCCGGTGAAGCATTAATCAAGCATTACAATCTTGTTAACAAGTCATTCCATAGAAAGGATAGAAGAATTTTACTATCTTTGGATAAAGAAACACTCATAGAAGCATGCAACTTGGGAAGGCCTATGTCGCTACCAATTCACATAGAGAAATTGACTGAAAATTTTGAGAATCATAAGAATTTCTAAATGGGTAGGGAAATGACTAGACACATTCCTTTATCAAAGAAGAAAAAGGGAGACATTCCAAAGAGGAAAGAGGTTGAAGAGGTTATGCCCCTTGAATTATTCCAAAGATAATTGCAGAATACTGTATTTGGAATCAACAAAGCCTTAGGTTTAGATGGAACCATGAATGTTTTGGGAGCACATTATGTCATGGATTTGAATATCGAAGACCCAAATCATAATGTTGGGTATGATTTTGTGGAGTATATCATTGATAGAATCCATGAAGATATCACTACCACTCAGCAAGGACAATTGGAGAATTTTAAATTCCATCACTACTCCATGATCATGCATCTGATCATGTTCAAGAATGTTGATATATTTTATTAGAGATTCTTCGAGTCTATACAAGAATGGGGAGAAAGGTTACTAGTAAAAAGATGGACAAGGGTATGGAAAATGTTTTACCCATATTCTAATGTCATTTATTTTTATAATGATATTGTTTATCTAGTTTTGAAAATGATAGGGTTATTAGTTGAAAGAATCCCTATGAATGTTAGAAAGGTTGTTAAACCTAAAATGTGCTATGATGCTAGAAAGAAATTAACACATGATTGGGGAAGTGTTTTCTTATTTGAAGAACATATTTTTATAAGGAATTTTGGATTCCCTCAACCACCCCATATCTTACCCAAGTATTTCCCTAAGAGACTAGGGTTTATAGAAGTATTTTGGCAATTGATTTCTTTGAATAGAGAATACTAGGGAAAATGTGTCAAGAAAGGAACATTTTTATGTTGATGCACTAAGGTAGGAGACTTTGAAATAGGTAAAAATTCCATTGAGGAAACCAATGCATTTCTAAGAAATTATAAACTACCAACTGGGCTAGCTAGGACTTATGACCCATTCAATGTAGTCAGACATGCCCTGAAGAACATGAGAGGATACAATTTTCCTCCCACAAAACCTATATGGCAAGAAGATGTCATTTTTGATAGGTTAAATGAAGATATCTATAGGGAAATGATGATAAAGTATAGGGACATTGTAAGTTTTGAACAAGAAATGAGATAAGTAGAGCCATCCTTCAAGGGATTCTATCTTGAGGAAGACTACTGGTCTAAATTGGAAAAGTGTGTAGAGAATTTTGATGAATAAGCATCACAAGTCCCTAGGGTAATCATAAAAAATATTGAGCCTTAATATTTAGATGATGAGATTGTTGTTGAGGTTACTAATGATGAGGAGCAATCTAATGAGGATCAACCTAAAGAGGACATTCTTGAAAGCTCTGAATGGGCAGAACAAAGAAATAAAAGACAAAAGATGGTGGAACTACCACCAAAGGCTCAACAAAAGGCCCTCCAAATTCTACCAAGGGGAAGTAAATATTTTGATAATATTATAAGGATGTTTTTAGTATCTCAAGCATCAAAAGATAAGCATAGAGTAGAGAAACTAGAGCTGGAAACTCAAATAATTGATGATAGAATCATTGAAGCTCATGAATTGATGAGTGATGAAAACTTAATCAAATTTGATGAATTTAAAAGTTTCTTGTTTAAAATAAATCAGAATGAATCAACTTTACAAATAAAGCTAGGTGATTTAGATGAAGTTGTTGCTAGATTAGTGTAAAACTTACAAGAATATGATCCTTCCAATGAAACCCTCACTATTGAAGAAGTAAGAGACTTGGTGGAAAGGAGTGGTATGATTGTTTTCCCAGGATGGGATATCAACTCATCTTTTATGCTTGACCAAATGAGAAGACAAGAGAGGTTAATTTCATTTGAAGATCATAATTAGTATGGAGAGTTGAGAGGGTTAGGATATAATATAGATGCTCAAACAATGGTAATATGGAGTTTAGCTCTAGAGCATGAAAAGCCTACCCTCATTGAAATCAAACAATCCCCTAGGGGGAATGTCATATTTTGGAACATATACTCTACTTCTAGTGATCAAACATATGGGATGCAAACACTTTAGTAGCACTAATGAGAAAGAATAAGATGGATACCCTTAGGCTTAGGTAGAAGGAGCTTATGAAAGGTTCATCAAAACTAGAAGAAACTATGAAGAAGAAATAAAGAAAACTATTGGAAACAATTGATTAATTCTGTATTGTCTTTCATGTTACAAAAAATGTCATATCATTGCTAGTCAGTGTATGCAAAGCTCACTTGGGCATTGAAGATAATTTCTTGTATCTACTAAGAATTCCAAAGTTTTCCTAATTCAAAAGACTGTCTACCGAGTTCACTCAAGAAACAAATAAAAGTTTGCAAAAATTGAGTGTCGATTGAGCTCACTCAGTTAATGAAGGAAATCTTGGATGAAACTAGTGTTAACTTAGCTCACTAAGTTACCAAAGGAATTTTGTGAATATGCAATGTTAACCGAGTTCACTTGGTTAACACAAGAAAATTTTTGCTATGTGTATCTACCGAGAAGAGTTGGCTAACGAAGGATTTTCTTGTTTTGGCATATTGAGTTCAATTGAATTCTTTTTTGGTTCTAGCCAATTGAGAAGATGAATATTAATTATTCTAAGTTGTATTCAAGATGAATTAAAAATTTGTAAGGTGGTTCACCTCACAATAAGTGTGTGATAATCATGTCCAAGACCTTGCATAGAAATAGTATATTCAATCTAAGGATTACTTTCCCTACCATGAAATGTATTTAATCTATCAACCCAAGGATATATACTTGAAATGACCAGCACAATATGTGCACTAGGTTTCTTAAGGAGCCATTATGCTTATGCTGTAGGAAAGTAAAATACAAAGAAAGAACCTACACTAGTGCTACAAGAAAGTAACACACTTAACTCTTTACTGAAATGAATGTTAGAAATAAAATTAAATGCTAACTTGTATTTCAACTCAGACCATCCACTATAAGTACTCTTGCATATGCTGTAGGAAAAAACTTATAACTTCTACTCAAAATACTAGAAATGCTAGAAGTAAATATACATTTCTCTAATCTAATCCACCTCCCAAATGGCCCCCCTTGGTTGGCTTCTGCTAATCTACTAACATAGAATATAAACTAAGAATTACTTCATTATATTCCAAAAATCCTTACATAAGAACAATACATAAAATTGTAAAACAATTCACTATGAGAGTCAACAATGTTTTTTTTCACTTTTCTCTAACCCCCCAAAAACTATCGATTCCATCCCTATAAATAGAGGATCAATACTTATTCTAAAATAGGAAAGAAAATAAGCTAACTACAAATCCACCAGATAAGAAGAAAATATAACAGCTCACAGTACAAGCAATAAAGTCTGGATAACCAATTCAACACAATAGTAAATTTAGAGGGAATATAGTAACACTTCATCCCTACATTACTAGAATAATAGCTCCTCTTTTTTAGTAGCCATGTCTCATGGTATCATTATGGTTCTTCCACCTCAGTTGGGCCTTAATGTTCCTTCTTGAATGCTGTCGACCATACTATAGCTTCTTCCCTAACAAGTTAGTTATGATGCAAAAATATTTGCAAATAAGCATAATCAAATTAAATCCAAATATTAGAACACACATTCCAATGGTTATATGAAATATTGCATTATATGTATAACATTGGCAAAATATGACATATTATCTACCCATGGGTTAACGGTTCTATCTAGAATTGATCATAAGTTAAACTAAACATAAGTTCACAAATGTCTTGGTAGTATTAAAACAAAGTATTTAAAATTAACATAAAATAGAGGAAATAATTAGCCTCATCATAAGTTATAAATATAAGGTCAAGTTGAGGATAGAATGTATGGAAAAAATCAAAGATTTGATAACGCTTAGAAGAAATGAATTGGAAGGATAAGTAGAATATCCTTGTTGAGACACAAAGATAAATTAGATCAGGAGGGATCAAGTATACAAGCCTAAATTGAGATCTATAATCAGCAATTCAATTGAATAAAAAATCAGGTCATCTCATTATTACTTTCTAATCATTATAGCAATGATCTAAATCTCTTAATAGAGTTCATTTAACAACCATTTTTAAATCCTCTAACAAGGTGGCATTTCTAGATTGAATTATTTAAAGACCTCTAACAAGGCCACTCATAATAGGGTGATTAAATCCTCTAATAGGGTCACACCTAATAGTGTGTTTTGTAACCTTTAATAAGGTTGTCTCCTAATAGGGCTTGCTTTAGAAGAGTGAAAATCAATAATTAGTTGCAATTGGTGGTTTTCCCAAATTGGGTTTCCATGTTAAATCTTGGTGTTAATTGTGTTCAAGCTATTTTCTTTATGTGTTTTCAACTAAGTTAAAGTAATATTAATCACAAATTATATCATAAGGTTTTCATGTTAATCATTTACTAAGTTATTTCAACATTTGCCAAGTTATAATATTTGCTAGTGTAAATTGAGTGCATGTGTGTTTTTGGAGTTACATTAGAATACAATTTAATTAGAGTTTTGATTTGTATTGACATCTAAGGGATCTAGGATTTATTTTTGTTGTAATTGATTCACCCCTTCCCTCTTAGTTACACCTCATATATTTCCAACAATTGGCATCAGAGCTTCTTGGTGCTTACATAAAAGGTTTCAAGGACCTAAGCTAAATATCAAGATGTCTTATAGAAGGGAGATCCCAAAGTTGAACAAAGATAACTTCAAGGCATGACAAGAACTCATGAGACTACACTTAGAAACCATTGGAGATTCAGGAATAAAATATCTAGATGCCAAATACAAGGCTCATGCTAGAACTATGACTATTGAAGATATTACAAATAAAAAGAGTCATAATTTTATCATGATTGATATTGCTTCATCTCTCAGCTATGCCAAATTAAATGAGGTCAAATACTATGGAACTACTTATGAAATATGGATCAAGCTAAAATTCATCCATGGAGGAGATGACAATGTAAGGTTGAAAGTCTTAGAGGACAGTTTGACCATATGAAAATGAGGGAGGATGAAAACACTACAAAATATATTGATAGTATCAAAGCTAGTGTCAGTGCTATCAAAGCCTCTAGATGAACAATTGATGATTTGACAATGGTAAGAAAGGTACTTAGAACCCTTCTTCCTATCTATGCAATTAGAGTATCTGCTATTCAAGAGATGAGATGTGATCCAAATAATGAAATAAACTTAGATGCTCTAGTTAGAAGATTGACAACATTTGAGCTAGATAAATATGATAATTAGGTTCCTAGTTCTAGCAATCTTGAGTATGCATCTAAACCAAATTTATCACTCAAGAAAAAACTCAGAAGGTGAAAAGGAAATCAATATTAAAGTAAAGAGGAAGATAGTTCTAACAGTGATATTGAAGCCATTGAAGCATTGCTTGCAAGAAGGTATCCCAAAGGTAAAGGAAAGTATAAAGGAAAGATTCCTCTACTATGTTTCTCTTGTGATGAAGCTAGACACATTGCTACAAGATGTCCAAATGGAGAAGATAAAGATGAAAAGAAGCACAAAAAGTAAAAAGGCAAGAAGGATTTCAAGAATTTCAAGGACTAAAAGGACAAAGGTAAGAAATCTTGTTTTATAGCTAAAAACTTAGATAGTAGTGAAGATGATGAAATGGTATATATTGCTATAAAAGATGAATCTGATGATGAAGGAGATGAAATGACACTTATCTCTCATGTTAGCAATAATTATACATGGATTATTGATAGGTCATGCTCACATCATATTATTGGTGGTAAAACAAAATTTGAACACATGGAACATTATGATGGTGGTAGTGTAAGATTTGGAAATAATGAACCTTGTTACATAAAGGGAAAAGGTTGTATCTCACTAATCAATGAACTTAGATGTGATAATGGACTAAAGCATAAGCTACTGAGTGTGGCACAGTTGACTAACATTGGGTTCAAGGTAGATTCATGAATGGGAAGGCCAAACTACTAGATGGAAAAGGAAATCTAGTTGGGTCTAGCAAACAAACAAAATAGAATCTATTCTACCTTGATCTTAGTGAAAGTTCATGTTTTATTGCTCCAGTAGAAGAAATATGGCTATGGCACAAAATATTATGTCATGAAAACTTTGGTAATATAATCAAGATAAAAAAGAAGAAAAGAGTAAGAGGTATTCCTAGCTTGAGGAAACCTGATATGGGCCTATGCAAAAATTGTCAAATTGGTAAGTGGGAAAGATAAGTTTCAAAAGCAAAGACTATCATTTAGAAGAAGTCTTGGAACTAGTTCATACAAAATTTTGTGGACCTATTAGAGTAGAGAGTTACAATGGAGATAAGTATTTTATTCTTTTTGTTGATGATTATTTTAGAATGATGATTGTAATCTATCTAAAAGAAAAATTTGAAGCATTTCAAAAATTTAAGTGGTATATAGTAGGAGTAGAGAAAGAAATAGGAAATAAACTAAAATGTTTGAGATCAAATAGAGGTGGTGAATTAAATGAATTATACATTGAAGAAGGAATTAAAAGACAAGTATTAGCTCTTGGTACACCTCAACAGAATGGTATAGTTGAAAGAAGGAACAGATCCATCATGGATTGTATAAGAACCTTGATGATAAAAATAAGGTTGAAATCAAATATTGGAAGGAAGAAATCAATACTATAGTGCATATATTGAACAAAGTATAGTTAAAGAAAGACACAAATCAAACTCCTTATGAACTATGGTATGGCTATAAGCCTAATGTAAGTTACTTGAAAGTATTTGGTAGGAAATGTTATATCTTGAAGGAATCTAGGAAAGGTAAATTTGATGTCAAAGGTAATGAAGGAATATTCTTAGGATACTCCTACAAAAGCAAAGCATACAAATGTTTGAATTTATCCACTCATAAAATCATAGAAAGTGTACATGTGAGAATTGATGAGTTTGTGAAAAAGAGTGAAGAAGAGAGACACAAATAAATTGAAGATTACATAAGATTTGTTTATTATGAACTTGATACATTGCCAAATCAACTTGGAAGTTAGGAGGCCTCACCTCCCGAGTCCCCAAAATATCCTAAAGCTACTAAGTTTTAACCAGTCCAAATCCAAAGTACCCGAGTTAGCAAGATATGTCAGTGTAAGAATTTGGTATAGCTCTGATACCATTGAAGAATTTTCCTTAAGGAAAAATAAAGCCAAGATCAAGAAGCACAAGACAAAGCACAATATGGACCAAATTATGTATGATCGTAATATCAATATGAAAATAATATTTGATTTTCTTAGATATCACAATACACTCTAGAAGTGCTTGTATATAAAGGCCTCTAGGATGATTTTAGAATGACTAGGAGTTAGTGAAGAGATGAGTCCAACAACTAAGAACATGTCCACCAGAAGTAGATTATTCTCCATTGTGCATGAATGTACATGCATCAATGAGAGGATAAGTATGACAAGGTGTATCTAATGTGGAGATGTTGTACACGCCATGTGCTTAAATTAGATGCTAACTCTTTTTTTGTGGACACCATGTGCATAAAAGAGTTGCTAACTCTTGTGTTGTCAACAAGATAACTCATATGAGTATGCATACTCCTAGGTGCCTACATGAAAAATAATAAAATAATGCATTAACGTAAGTAAACTTAAGTAAAGTGTAAATAGTAACTAATTATTTACACTAACACCCCACTTAAGTGCAACTTAAGGGAATGCACTTAAGCTCACAAAAGCTATGATGGGTCTCGGCTACTAGGCCATGTTAGGTACCCATGTACAAATACAATGCTGTACATACAATGCAATGAAATCTCTCTAAAAATAGAGAAAGAGGGGAAGCCTCATGGGAAAAAATCTCCCCCAAAAAGAGAGATATGTACAATAAAGAAAGATACATGTGTTGGTGGAGTAATCAAGACCCCCCATTATGACATACATCATGCATATATAATAGAGAATCCCTCCATGAAATCCCCCCCATAGTGAAGGATATCTTAATGATGAAGATAAAAGAGAATCCAATGTCTACAAATAACATTTCTCCCTTGAGGAAGAAGAGATACCAAGTATAGGTGCAAGTATGCTTCCTACTGTGGATAGGAAGATGGAAGAGGGATCCATATGTAGTATTCTTTGGATGATGCCTCTGATGTCTACTCATATGTTGATAAGTCCTTGATGAATGTAGATGCCATGAACCAATCTGGTGGATTCCCAATAGAAGGTGGAAAACAAGGTAGCATGTCCATGTATGAAAGTGAATAAATCTCCAAAGAAAGTAAAGAATCCTGATAGGATGATATGGGAAGAGAAGCAATTCCAACTCCCTTCAGTGATGAATGCACAACCATGAAAGAAGCTACTTGATGATTGAAGAAGCTACAACATGAAAGCTAAATGATGTTCCTCCTTGTAGGAAGAAGTGGTGCCATAGGTGTAGTAGAGAATGCTTCCCAACTAGTAGGAAGAATCCTTAGAAGATATGATGTCTGAGGAAGCTAGAATACAATCTCCAAAGAATGATATGTATCCTTTGAAGTAAAATAGTCCTCCTCCAACTGCTGTAAAGAAGCCACAATCAAGTCAGTCTCAAAAGAAAGATCAAGTGGTTGAGGGTCAGAGTGGTCCCTTGCAACAAGTGAAGAAGTCTCCTCAACAAAGAGAAGATAGATATCATCAATGATGCCTCCCACATCTCCAATGTAAGACTCCACAAACAACACTATAATGTCTAGAAGGAAGTCATCCCATGAAGCAAAAGTAGGAAGACATGGTATTTCTTGTTGCACTAAATTAGGATCTTGAAACTAGATCAATAGAAGCAATAGGAGCATCAGGAGGTAGGATCTCAATTGGAGTTGAAGGTACCATAACTAAAATGACTGGAGGTAGAATGTCCTTTAGAAATGGAGGAACTATTGGATCTCCATATGCTTTCCAAAGATCCATCCAAATGTCATAAGGATCACTAACTTTTCTAATGACATCAAAGCAATCAGTATTGATACTAAAATAAATGACATCCAAAATTATTTTAATAGGTGTTAGATCATCAAAGGGAAGCTCTTTGGAGCATAAATAAGGAAATACTTCCTTATGCTCTCTTCTTAGATGATTAACTATTAACTAGTTCCTCTTTTTCAACCTCGATCTAACACCAAACTAACATGTGAAAAAAAGTTTCATGAGATCAATAGATGTATGCACCCCCCAAAATGTAAAAATAATCAATGAACCCCCTAATGTATGATTTGGCACTTTATACTTAGTATGATTACAATAGCCACTTGCTAATTTAGGCCTTAGTAGACTTTTGATTTTTTTGTTTACAACCTTCATTTGGAGTTCAAATCTAGAACTTTACAATGTACCTAAAAAATACAACAATTTTGAAACAATACAATGCAAAGAAAGGACCTATTTTAGAAAGTGGTATTTTTTACCACACAAGCCTATGATCTAATTGCATATATGGAAAATAGATGAAAAGTTATGCACTTTCAAAATAAATAGAACCTAAAAAGTATCCAAATGAGCCTAAACTAAATCTTTAAAGTTACACAAATTAGGATTTGTGATTTGTAGAAAAATTCAAGAACAAAGATCTCAAACATCCTGCACCAATGTGTAGATCACAAAATTCTACCCCAAAACAAAAAAAATTTCTTGAAAAAAGGAGTCCGCATGAGGGAGATATCGCTGTTTGAAAATCACCTCTGTAATTATTTTTCCTGAATCACTGCCATCACACCTTAAAAAATCAAATGACTCTAGATTTCACCTTTGATGTTCAATTTTGATGAAACAAAAATTGATTTGGGGGTTTTTGACCTTTTGAATGTGATGCAAATATCTAATTTTCACAAATAGGCTCCAACCTTCACCTGTAAAAAATCTCTCCTATTGGCCTAATGGCCAATTTTTTTTAGAAAATAATGTAGATCCAATTTTTTCGTAGAGGCTCAAGTAAAAAATGCAAATCTAAAAATCAATTGCATAGATCTAAATTGATCATACCAATTTCGTAAATTAGGCCTTCAAGTGTTGGTTTGAAAATTTTTTTTGCCTCAATTTTGACTATGGCTTAGGGTAGGCAAAATTATAGTTAAAATTCACGAAATCAACTCTTTGGACACAATGGTGAGGTTTTCTTTGGCTCCAGATGCTCCCAATAGCTACAAATACTCTAGGTCTAAATCGAGGTCCTCTGAGAGGTGAAGCAAAAGATGGTCTCCAATGGCTATGAAATGATGCCTCCTCAGCTTTGATACCATGTAAGAATTTGGTATAGCTATGATACCATGAAGAATTTTCCTTAGGGAAAAATAAAGTCAAGATCAAGAAGCACAAGGAAAAGAAAAATATGGACCAAATGATGTATGATCATAATATTGATATGAAAATGACTAATATCTGACATTCTCAGATATCTCAATATAGACTAGAAGTGCCCATATAGAAAGGCCTCTAGGATGCTTCTAGAATGAATAGGAGTTAGTGAAGAGATAAGCTCAACAACTAAGTACACATCCACCATAAGTGGATTATCCTCCATTATGTATGAATGTATGTGCATCAATGAGAGGATAAGTATGAGAAGGTGTATCTCATGTAGAGATGTTGTACACACCATACATTTAAATTAGATGCCAACTCCTCTATTGTAGACACCATGTGAATAAAAGAGTTGCTAACCCCTATGTTGTCAAAAAGACAACTCATCTGAGTATGCATACTCCTAGGTGTCTACATGATAGATAATAAAATAATGCATTAACATAAGTAAACTTAAGTAAAGTGTAAATAGTAATTAATTATTTACACTAACAATCATAAGGCATCACGCACCTAATCAAATCACTAGAGACAAATTAGATGGAACAATGATAAGAAAAAAATTGAAAGGTACATTTTTGCTTTCTAAATTTGAACCTAAAAATGTTAAAGATGCTTTGGATAATGATAGTTGGATAAGCTATGAATGAAGAAACATAATAGATAGAGAAGAATAAGACTTAGAATCTTTTTCTTAAACCCAAGAATAAAAATGTAACTGGCACAAAGTGGGTTTTTAGAAATAAGCTAAATGAAGACAGAGAAGTTTTCAAAAATTAAAAACAGGTTAGTTTGTAAAGGTTATTCTCAAGAAGAAGGTATTGATTATGGTGAAACTTTTGCTTCTGTTGTAAGACTAAAAGGTGTTAGAACTTTACTAGCGTATGGAACACATAGAGGATTTAGAGTTTATCAAATGGATGTAAAATCTACATTCTTGAATGGAATCCTTGATAAGGAAGTCTACATAGAACAACCTAAAGGTGTTGTAGATCCTAGCAAAAAGGATAGGGTCTATAAATTACACAAAACATTGTATGATCTCAAGAAAGCTCCCAGAGCTTGGTATGAAAGACTTCATATCTACTTGATAAAGATTAGCTTTCAAAGAATAGATGATAACAATAGTCTATATATCAAAGAAGGACCAGATAAGAAGATTTTGTTGGCAGAAAACTTTGTGAATGGAACTTTGGTTATAGAAAATGATGACTTATGCAAGGAATATTTAGAATAAATAAGTAAAAAATTTGAGATATCTATATTTGGAGAGATAAAATTATTTGTTGGATTGAAAATTTAATAGAAGAAAGATGGTATCTACATTACTCAATCCAAATATATCAAAGAGATACTAAAGAAATTTTGAATGGAAGATTCAAGACCAGTTGGAATACCTATGTCTACTAGATATAAGCTTTCCAAAAATGATGATTCCAAGGATGTAGATCAGACCACATATAGATCAATGATTTAAAAATTGTAATATGTAGTACATGTAAGGCCTGATTGTATTAGCAATTGGTATGGTGGCAAGATTCTCAAAAAATTGTAAAGAAAATCACATAATGGAAATCAAAAGAATCATGAGGTATCTAAAAGGTACTAAAGAATATAGGCTATGGTACAAAAAAAAAAGAAAATTTTTATTTGAAAGCATTCACATATGTTGATTGGGTAGGAATTGTTGATGACAGAAAGAGCACTAGCAGTGGAGCATTATTTCTTGGTAAAAGACTAGTGTCTTGGACAAGCAAGAAGCAAAATTGTATTTCTTAGTTCACAACAGAGGTATAATATGTGGCAACAATAGTTAATTGTTCAAATGTTGTTTGGTTCAAGCAATTGTTGGTAGGCATGAAGATAGAAATCAAGGATATAGTAGTTACATAATGTGATAACACCAATGCAATTAATATATCAAAGAATCCTATGATGCATACCAAAACCAAGCACATCTCTATAACATATTATTTTTTGAGAGAATTGGTACAGGATAAAGAGGTAAGATTGGAATATGTGAATACTAAAGAAAAAATTGTAGACATATTCACTAAGCTATTATCTAAGGATGCATTTATCTATCTAAGAGGTAAGCAAGGGGTTATTTGTTGGAATTACAATAGGAAAGGTAAACTTCTAAGAGGGGTTGGGAATTAGTAGTTTAAAATTTGACCCATAAAACATTCACCACACATCCATGTCATAAATTCAATATATAAACTAAAATACCATGTAAAGTATGCACACCTTAATCATGTAAACAAGTAAGCATTCACACATATATGACACTAGATATGATTACCTAGAAACCTTCCAATGATAAGGTAAAACTGGGGTGGGGATGACACCCACAAATCTTCATTACTGTAGTGATAAAGTGTATCCAATGAAGGTTACAATGTTTGATCATGAAACATGATCTACCCTATGAAAGGTCTGCTCTGTTAAGGTATTACAAAGACTATTAGGTCTTACCCTATTAAAGGATTTCAACACCCTGTTAGAAGTGTGCCTTGTTAAAGGACTTTAACTCATAATTAAGTAAGCACCTTGTTAGAGGATTTTAATATAGTTTGTTAGGACTACTCTATTAAGAGATTTAACTGATTCACCTATTAGAATGACTCAGCATTGATCCTATAGTTAGCACTTTGTTGGTTGATGACAAAGCACCTTTAAGTTGATGTATTCTTGATCCTTCTTGATTAGATGTCTCTTTTCTATTTACTATTTCCATCCTCTATTCTCCTTTAACTAATTCTGCAATGTAATTTCAATTAACAACTCCTTAGCCATTACGAATACTCTATTTGCACATACAAACTTCTCTCTTCACTCCTTCCACACACATATGAAGTTTAGGGTTTGTCCTCCTTAGGAAGACCTCAGTGACTTAGGGTTAGGTATGAATCAATGATGCAATTCATCCATTTTTTTTCTTAAACCTTCCCTTTACCTGATTAGATGCATGTACTTCATAGGGTTTCTAACTTAAGATTCATCCTTATCACCAAAATATCATAACTCAATCTATAAGTCATCTCAAAAATGGTTTACATAGTAGTTTGTGCCAATACAAACAACTATGACAAAACTATGTTACTCAGCATCTATAGTCTCTGATGCTTGGCATATACTGATTTCTACATTGTGACTCAACATCTGAATGACTTGGCATGCACTGCTTACTCGGCTCCTAAATCACTCGACATACACTATTTGCTTAGTACTTGAGTAACTCGACACATGAGTCGCTTGACACTCACTATGGACTTGACATGCTCTATCTTATGCATGTTGTGCTCAACATATACTTGTTTGACATGAACTAAGTAAATGGATTAAGTGTATAGACACTCACTTATCAAAACCAATTTGAGATTAAAAATCTTCCCCTTTGACATGAGTGTCAAAAACACTTGGTCATGCATTGATATCCTTATTCTTATGAGAATAACATATCTCCTATTCAGCTACTGTACCAAATTTTAGAATATCAAAATTTTGTAACAACTTATACCTCAAAATCTAATAACTCCACTTGAGTTGTTAGACTATACTCAAAATTTTACTCCTATTGAGTAGATATTGTGGGTCTTAGACTAATTTGACAATTGAGTGTCAACACACTTAAGATATTTACTAAGTTCATGCCAAGCTAGTAATATATGCCGAGTATAATATGTATAGATGCCAAGTTGCAATGAGTGCCGAGTCACTCATGTGCCAAGTTAATCAAGTGTTGAGCAAATAGATAGTGTTGAGCAAGTTCAAGTGTCAAGTAAACAATAGAGAGTTCCAAGCAAGTTCAAGTGCTGAGCTAACTAGAAATACAGTAAGTGTCAAGCATTAGTATTATCAAGTGCCGAGTAACATAGAATAGACCTAGTTATTTATGATGGCACAAAAAACTATGTAAATCATTTTCATGCTGACTTTTGGATAGATCTCAAAGATAAGAACATAAGATCAAATCTATTTGATTTTCCCATGAACTCAACATACAACCAATCAAAAAATTGGAATGTTAAGTGGCAAAAAGGATGAATCTCAGCCATAGATTCATACCTAACCCTAAGTCACAAAAAATATTTATAAGAAAGATGGAGCCCCATAAATCAAGGATGATTGAGATTGATAAAAGTTAAAAATAGAAGGAGAAAAGAGGAAAATTGAATTGAAGGCATTCAAGGTGACTTAGAAAAAGGAAAAAAATGTAGAACCAGTTAGCACAACATAGGACCAGCGAAACATCATCTTTATATCAGATCAGAGAGGATCAAGATGGACTAAATCAAGATTTGAAATCAATCATCTTTCTATTATACTTTCTAACAACTGTATCAACAAAATGAAATCCTTTGGACTAAGGTTGACTTAATAGTTATTGAGAAATTCTTTAACAGGGTGACATTCCAAGTGGATGTTCAAAATCCTTTAAATAGGTACACTTCTAGCAGGGTGTGAAATCCTTTAACAAGGTAAGATTTAACAATCCTTTGTAAGCCTTTAATAGGGCAAGCCTTTGACAAGGCAGATCATGAAAATGGTAAAACTTTGTAACCTTAACAAGTTACATTTATTGCTATAGTAGTAAAAAGTTGTGGGTGTCATCCCCACCCTAGTTTTACCTTCTCATTTAGAGGGTTTCTGGGTAATCATATTTGGTGTCAAGTGTTTATGTGAATGCATTTACTTTACATGCTATTTCATTATGTTTATGCATGTATTGGCTGATGTTAAAAGTTTTAAAGGTTAAAGATTAGTACTTCTGATTCACCCCCCCTCAGAAGTATACACTTCCCATTTGTAATTCCAACAATTGGTATTAGAGCTAAGTTCTCACTAGGAGAAGCCTTATAGCTTGGAGAAAAGATCTTGAGATAGAGGTCTACAAACTTGGAAAGATTATAGAGAACCAAGGAATTAAGGTCCAGCTCATTCTGTACTCATTGGAAGAAGTCATGGAGGAATTAAGGAAATCCTTAAAGAGAAGAAAAGACATTGTCATTGCAGAAAATGACACACAGTACAAAGAGATTGACACCACCAAGTTCTTTGCCAATGGAGACTCAAATGATTTTGATGCAACAATAAAAAATTTAATGGAAAAGAATAGAACTCAATCAAAAGAGATCAAGAATCTCAAGATTGAGCAAGAATCACAAGCCATGATGTTATGTGAAGTGACTGAACAAAAGAAAAGAGTCATTGAAGACAAGGTCATGATAGAAGAAGACAAGAGAAATCTTGCCAACAGAGTGGAAGAGAAGTCAACTGAGCTTTCCAAAATCTCTAACATGCAATTCGACACCCTAAGCTAGATGATGAATGCTCATCATGAGTTGAATGTCAAAGATATTGAGATCACCACACTAAAGTTGTAGAATGAACAACTGGAAAATGATCTAAGAAGAGTGAGATAGGTAGCTGAAAGCTTCAACAAGCCAAATGAAGCCATCAAGTACTTTGAGCAAGTACTAAAATCCCCTAGATCCAGCAATGACACATCAGTACTAGGCTATACTAGCACGAAAGAAGGAGAATTATTCAAGACCATTGAAGAGATGAATGACAAAGGTAAGAACTCCAAACCCACTTGTCATTTTTGTGATAAGATAGGACATACTGCTAATGTGTGTAGGAGCAAAAATGCAAATCAACATGACAAACCTAAAAACATGGGTCACTATCACAAGTGTAACAAGCAAGGTCATCAGTCACATGAATGCAAGACAAGAACCATGCATGCACCAAGAGTATAAGGTTACTACTAAAACTATCAAAAGTATGGACATAGAGCCTTCAAATGTAGATCTAAGCCCATGTAGTCACCAAACAAACCAACAAAGGCAAGAAGTCATGAACACTTCTACAATTGGGACTACAACACTAGGAAAAGTTGTCACTACTATCAAGAGTATGGAAACATCCCTAAAAATTACATAAGAACACACTTCAGTGGTAACTACAACAGATGGTTAAGTCAAACCACTTGCTTTATCTGTTTAAAAACTAGTCATATCAGCAAGCATTGTCCAACAAGGTCAAAGGCACCCAATTTTGAGTTTAACAAAGGAAAAAGCAAAGTAGATGTTGAACACATTAGAGGAGAGATGTACAAGACATGGAAGAAGAGAGATGGAAGTAGCACATCAAATGGAGGGATCACTTCACCTAATAGGTCAAGTGGTTAGACCTCATCAAACTAAGCAAAGAGAGGTATGTGGGACTAAAATTTAAAGGCTTTATTATGCATCAATTCCAAGATAAGTTAGTGGTGAAAAGGTAAAGATGCAAGAAAAAAGAAAAAAAGAAAATCCAAGGCTAAAACTTCAAGCTCTCACATTACTACCGAATGTGAAAAATTCTCTTCAGATATTAAGTAAATGATAGTATGAGCCAAGTTTTCAGCAAAAGTAAGTTGAAGCTGAGTGAGTAATGGTTGCCAAGTAAAAGTAATGACAATAGCTACTGAGTGAAGGGAAATTCCAATAGGTGCCGAGTAAAGTAGAAATCACATAGGAGCTGTGTTTATAATTATATATGCAATATGTATTAAATGTAATGTTTTGAAGGGTATAAAGATGATTTTTGCCCATTTTTTGTCATTTCAAATCCATAGCAAGAGTGAGAAGAGTGAAGAAGTGATGTACGAACCCATTTGAAGCATTTGTAAGGATCACAATAGAGATCAAATGTTAGTCTATTAGAAATTCTTTAGAATAACTCAGAGGGGGGAGGTGAATAAGTTATTCAAGGTCCAAAATTTTCTAATCAATGTTTTTCACTAAGTATAGTGAGCGCATTCAAACTACCATGCATCCAAGCTAAACATTCATCCTAGCAAGTTATTGTCAAATCAATATGCATAAATGAAACACATAAGATCAACACATAACACAATGATTTACATGGAAACCTAATTTGGGAAAAACCACTAGTAAAATGATACCTTGTTTCTCACCCTTCTGAAGTGATGTCCTATTAAAGGCTACAACACACTATTAGATGTGACTTGGTTAAGGGATTTCAAACACCCTGTTAGGAGGGTGCCTAGTTAAAGGACTTTAGAACATTCAACTTGGAATGTCACCCTGTTAAAGGATTTCTTAATGGCTGTTAGGTCAACCTAAGTCCATAGGATTTTTCCTCAACTAATACAATTGCAAGAGAGTAACAATTAAGGGCTTTTCACCTGATACAAGTCATAACTTAACTTGCAGAATTCAAATCACAATTTAGCTCATACATTTTCTTGGCCTTTAATCTCTATAGCTGTGACAACTTGTCCTCCTTTCAAGCTTTGTCTCCTTGAGCCTCTTGCTCATTGTGCCAATGCAATCTCTTCTTTGTGGTCACTTATCAAAGCATAGTCTCTATGCTCTGTTCTTCTTTCTTTGTGCCTTCTTCTTTGACACTTCGCACTATAGACAACCTCTCTTTAACCACACTTTCTTCAATTCTTTGACCTATAATTTCTTAAGTAGAATTTTAGAATGCATTTCTTGCTCTTATTCTTCCTACTCTTGGGTTTGAATTGATTTGATAAGATACAATGTATCTTTCCCTCCATTTTTTTTTTTTAGAAATATCATGTGGAATCCACCTATATTCACCTAAAAACAATTAACTTGAAATTCTGTGCCACCAGCTCAACATCCTTATCTTCTTCCTGGTTCATAAAATTCAAGGTAACAATCTTATCAGCTTAGATCTAGAGAATCTCTGACTTTTCAAATAATGCAACAGCTCAACATTATTGACATATTGGTGCTTGACACATAGTGTGTTACTCAACACCTTCTATGGATTCACTCAACATCTACTAAATTTTATTGATGCTCAACACCTATTACATTTTCACTGCTCAACACCTAAACTTTTCTCAGCACCTGCTATTTTCTTGGCACCTAAACACTTTTACTTAGCACACACTAGATTTTGCATTTGCTTGGCACTCACTAAATTTTTTTCTCAGCATGAACCAACTTGCTTGGCACCCACTAATGAATTTAGTCAAGCTTTGCAGACAACCTTGTTACAACTTATTCTTCCAATGTTTCTAAGTGTGACCAGCCTCTATATCTTCAAGTATATTACCAATACATCATTTTACCAATGTCTTAACTAATCTTTGTACTTCATTACAACATCATAACTCAACCTTTCCCTTAGGTGCTTTTGTTACATCTTATTGATTAACTTCTCCTTATTAATCAACTAGGTTATAGTACTTGGATCTTATAAGCAATCATCATTATAGAAAATAGAAAGTTTGACATCAGTGACAAAAAAATGATTGAAAACATTCTTTATCAACAATCTCCTTTCTTCAATATCTTCAACAATGATCTTTTCAATCATATTTCAACAATCTCTCTCTTTAGCATTGATGGAAAACCTAATTGATCAACCAACCAAGCTGATCAACGAAGTTATCAAAACATTAAGTCAAATGCCAAAAAGAAAAATTTTCATTTCATATCTCCCTCTTTGCTGGTACATACTAATTCTTCTGATCTCCTCCCTCTTAGATCTATCATCCTAATTTATTTGCTTTTGTTTCTCCCTCTTAGCTACTATTTCCATACTCCTTCCTTTCTACTTTTTCTCTCTCTATACATGTGATCATGTGGATTTTCTATTTCTCCCTCTGATTGATCAGCTTCTACATCTCCCTCTTTGATCCTTTAGATCAATTTATGCTATTTGATCAGTTTCATATCTTCGTCTAATCTTCTACAGATGATTAGTTTTTGATATTTCTCCCTCTTTGACAATAATGCCAAAGATATAACATCTTTGATTTTGTAGATATAGACTTTGCAAATTCCAACTTTTCCCTTTGTCACCATGCTTGTGATTGATTTGGAATTTCAATGCTTTGGTAATCTGCATCAATTTATATTATTTCAACAATCAACATTTTTGATGCAAGTCAATTTTGCTATTGCTCAAATAGCTTGGGATAGGGGCTTTACCCCTAGCTTACCTCTAAGATACTCAAATGCATATTTAGGTAATGGTTTTTTGAAGATATCATCAATTTGTTCCTTTGAGTTGATATATTCCATCTTCACTTGTTTGTCTTCCACCAATTCTCTTACATAGTGATACTTAATTGCAATGTGCTTAGTTTTTTCATGCATCATAGGATTCTTGGATATGTTGATGGCACTTGTGTTATCACAATAGAGTATCATTGGCTTAGTTATCTCCTCCTTCATCCCTTTCAATAGGTGCTTGATCCATATAATGTTGGTACAATCGATGGTAGCTGCAACATACTCAACTTTAGCTGTGGATTGTGAGGTACAACTTTGCTTCTTGCTAGTCCAAGTGACTAGTCTTCTTCCTAAGAAGAATGCCCCTCCACTGGTGCTTTTCTTGTCATTAATGTTTCCTCCCCAATCTACATCAGTGTAGGCATTCAATTCAAACTTTTCACTCCTCTTGTAGTATAAGCCAAAGTCATCAGTTCCTTTTAGATACCTCATTATCCTCTTCACTACCATAAGGTGATTTTCTCTTGGATTTGCAGAAAATCTCACTACTATCCCAATAGCCAATGTAATATTTGGTCTTTTATGAACAACATACTGAAACTTTCCAATCATAGATCTATACATTGTCTAATTGACTTCATCAGACTCATCATTCTTAGATTACTTGTGTCCTATTATCATTGGTGTACTAACAGGTTTTGAATCCTCTAAGCCAAATGTCTTGAGTATCTCCTTGATATACTTTGATTGGGTCACAAATATTCCATGTTTCAATTGATGTACTTGTAATCCAACAAATAATTTTATTTCCCCAAACATTGACATTTCAAAGTTATGTTTCATTTGATCAGCAAAATCTTTGCATAGTGCATCTTTTCCTCCAAAGATTATATCATCCACAAAGATTTCTGATATCAAGATATCCTTATCTTTTTCTGACTTGATGTACAAGTTGCTATTGTCATCAGTTCTTTCAAATCTAATCTTTACTAGATATTTATGAAGTCTCTCATACCAAGCTCTAGGAGCTTGTTTCAAACAATAGAGAGCTTTATGTAATTTGCAAACCATATCCTTGTTGTTCTCCTCAAAAAAACCCTCTGGTTGTTCTATGTAGACTTTTTCTTCTAGTATACCATTAAGAAAAGTAGACTTTACATCCATTTGGTAGACTTTGAAACCTTTGTAGGCAGCATATGCAAGTAGAGTCCTAACTCCTTCCATTCTTGCAATAGGGGCAAATGTTTCCCCATAATCTAGTCCTTCTTCTTGTGCATAACCTTTATAGACTAGTCTAGACTTATTTCTTTTGCTCTCACCATTTTTATCTAGCTTTTTCTTGAACACCCACTTGGTACCAATCACATTCTTATCTACTGGTTTAGGAACTAAAGTCCAAGTCTTGTTTTTCTCAATCTGCTCTATCTCTTCTTCCATTTCTTTGCACCAATCATCATCTTGTAGTGTATCATTAACTCTTTTGGGTTCAATCTTGCTTAGCAGACATGTTTCAATCCTTAGTCTATTCCTTATCATTGGTCTGGCCTCCTTGTCACCAATAATTTGTTTTGTAGGATGATGCCTTCTCACATATTTTGATAGCCTAGATTCTATCCTTGTTTCCATGTTTGGTCTTTCAGCATCAGAGTCACTATGCACATCTCTATTAGGTAGCTCTACTTCTCTTTCATGTGTACTAATTTTAGAATTAGAATGTGCATTACCTTTATTTTGTAACTTGACATTTGAATGCAACTCAACATTCACTAGTTGTGACTCGATAGATACTAAAACTTGTTACTGATTCCCAATTTGATTGGCAACCTCTTCTTCATCAAGAATTCCTTCATAGAAGCATACAAAGGATCCGTGTTCTTCTAGTTTCTTGATGGATTCATTATCTTAACTTCTGCATGCTCATCAAAGTTTACATTTGTGCTCTCCACAACTTTGTTAGTGTTAGCATTTAAACACTTATTAGCTTTACTTCTAGTGGAGTATCAAAGGAATATGCCTTCATCACTCTTTGCATCAAATTTTCTATTCCTAGTTTCTTTAAGAATATAACACTTACAACCAAACAATTTGAAATGCTTAACATTAGGTGAGTGATCATACCATAGTTCAAAAGGTGTTGCATTAGTACCTTTCTTGATTTGAACTCGATTGAGGGTGTAGACTTCTGTACTTACAACTTCTCTCCAGTATTTTAGTGCAACATTAAAGTTCTTGCATAGTCAATCACTAATCTATTTGTCCTTTCTATAATGGAGAGTTCTAGGTGCTGATGTTTATCTTTTAATTCCTTTATCATTACAGAACACCTTAAATTCTCTTTATGTGAACTCACCTCCTCTATCATATTTGAGACACTTCAGACTCTTCCCTATTTCCTTCTCAACCCTGGCCAAGTACCGCTTAAACATTTTGAATGCTTTAGACTTTTTCTTTAAGAATATGATAGTCATCATTCTAGAGTAGTCATCCAAAAATAGCATTATGTATCTGTCTCCTTTATAACTCTACACTTCTATTGGACCACATAAGTTAGTACAGACTACCTCTAGTACTTCTTTAGAAGTATAGGTTTTTCTCTTAAAACTAGACTTTGTCATCTTCCCTAGCTGACACTGTTTGCACATTGTGTTGTTAGGCTTCTTTAGTTTAGGCAATCCGCTAACTTTCTTCATCTTGCTAATACTAATTAGATTATCAAAATTGCTATGAAACAACCTTTTATGCCATAGCCACACATCATCAGATCTTACAACAAAACAAGCAACATCTTCCATATCTAAATAAAACAAGTTACTCTTGGTCTAGTCATCCTTTCCTATTAGATTTCCATTAGTGTCATAGATTTTGGCAGTTTTGTTTCCAAATTCTACTTTGCATCCTACATTACCTAACTATGACACAACAAATTATAGTTTAGACCTTCAACATAATATGCATTATCACATGATATTTTCTCTATAAGTTTAATGCTACCTTTTCTTTTGATTAGACATGGAGCATCATTTCCAAATCTAACACTATTACCATAATATTGAGTAAAGGTAACAAACTTACTTTTTTCTTAGTCATGTGATGAGAGCATCCACTATCTATGATCCACTTGTCATTCTTGTTTACATAGGTTACCAGTGTTGTTGCCTCATCTTCATCTAATTCATCTTTCATTGCTATATAGACTACTTCATCATCATTTTTATCTTAGTCCTCTTCTTTGATAATATAGCACTTTTTTCCTTTATCCTTGTAGTCTCTGCTATCATCCTCTTTTCTATTCTTGTACTTGTTTCCTTCTTTGTAGTTCTTCTTCTATGGGCACCTTGCAGTAATGTGACCTACTTCATTACAATTGAAACAAACGACAGGAAGCTTACCTTTGAATTTACCTTTGCCTCTATGAAATCTTCTAGCTAGCAATGCTTCTAACTATTCTACATCGTCCTCATCTATGTTGTGATCACTGGATGCATATTTTATCTTTCTTTTCTTCTTCTTTGGCTTCACCTCTTTAGCATCCTTCAATAATAGCTTGGCCTTGAAAGAAGATTCAAGGTTCTTAGGTCTGTAGTTATCAAGGTTAGATAACTCAAATGCAGTAAGCCTACCCACTATACCTTCAAGAGTGAGTTTGGTTCTTGGTATGCATCTTAGTTCTTGGATGGTTGATACTCTAATAGCATAAATGGGGAGTAGGGTTCTTAAAACTTAGTTTCATCATCTAGAACACCATTAGCACTTTTTATTGCACTTACTACTTCTTTTATCCTAGAGGCATATTGGGCAATGTTCTCACCTTTCTCCATTCTCATTTCATCAAACTTTCCTCTAAGGCTTTCTCTTTTTTCTCTTTGGACATTCTAATCTCCTCCATAGATATTTGACAAGGCTTCCCACATCTAGAATGCAGATTTACATCTTTTGATGTCATCAAACTTGGCATAACTAAGAACAGAGAGAATCTCCAACATAGCCTAATTATGCTCCTTCTTTCTCTTCATGTCTTCTATAGTAGGGACACCAACTGGATCAACATGTTCCACTATGATTGTTGTTTGTGCACGATCACCTATAGATCCAAGGTGTAGTTTCATCAAATTTTTGCATGCTACAAAGTTATCCCTATTGAGCTTGGGAACTTCTCTCTTAGGCATCTTGATCTTTCCTGCTTCTAGTACCTTTAAACCAAATCAATAGATGGCTCTGATACCAATTGTTAGAAATGATTTAGAATAACTGAGAGGGGGTGGGGGGTGAAATAGTTATTCAAGGTCCAAAATTGCCTAATCAAAATTTTTCACTAATTATAGTGAGCTCATTCAAACTACCATGCATTCAAGCTTAACATTCATCCTAGCAAGTTACTATGAAATCAATATGCATAAATGAAACACATAAGATCAACACATAACATAGTGATTTACGTGGAAACCCAATTTGGGAAAAAACACTAGTAACATGCTATCTTGTTTCTCACCCTTCTGAAGTGATGCTCTGTTAAAGGCCTGCCTTGTTAAAAGCTACAACACACTGTTAGATGTGACCCAGTTAAGGGATTTCAAACACCCTATTAGGAGTGTGCCTAGTTAAAAGACTTTAGAATATTCAACTTAGAATGTCAACCTATTAAAGGATTTCTTAATGGTTATCAGGCCAACATAAGTCCATAGGATTTTTCCTCAACTAATACAATTGCAAGAGAGTAACAATTAAGGGCTTTTCACCTAATACAATTCACAACTTAACTTGTAGAATTCAGATCACAATTCAGCTCACACATTTGCCTAGCCTTCAATCTCTATAGCTCTAACAGCTTGTCCTCCTTTCAAGCTTTGTCTCCTTGAGTCTCTTGCTCATTGTGCCAACTTATTCTCTTCTTTGAGGTCACTTATCAAAGCAGAGTCTCTGTGCCTTCTTCGTTTACACTTCACACTATAGCCAACCTCTCTCTAACCACACTCTCTTTGATTCTTTGACCTATAACTTCTTAAGTAGAAGTTTAGAATGCATTTCCTACTCTTATTCTTCTTGCTCTTGGATTTGAATTGATTTGATAAGATACGATGCATCTTTCCCTCCATTTTGTTTCTTCTAGAAATATCATGTGGAATCCACCTGTATTCGCCTAAAAATAGTTAACTTGAAATTTTGTGACACCAGTTCAACATCCTTATCTTCCTCCTGGTTCACAAAATTCAAGGTAACAACCTTATCAGCTTAGATCTAGTGAATCTTTGACTTTTCAAATAATGTAGTAGCTCGACATTATTGAAATACTAGTGCTTGACACATACTGTGTTACTCAGCACCTTCTATTAATTCACTTGACATCTACTAAATTTTACTAATTCTCACAACCTATTAAATTTTCAATGCTTGGCACTTGAACTTTTCTTGGCACCTACTGTTTGCTGAACACCTAAAATTTTTTACTTGGTAAACATTAGATTTTGCATTTTCTTGGCATGAACTAACTTGCTCGGCACCCACTAATGAATTTAGTCAAGCTTTGCAGACAACCTTGTTACAACTTATTCTTCCAATGCTTCTAAGTGTGACCAACCTCTATCTCTTCAAGTATATTATCAATACATCATTTTATCAATGTCTTAACTGTTCCTTGTACTTTATTACAACATCATAACTCAACCTTTCCCTTAGATGCTTTTGTTACATCTTATTGATTAACTCCTCCTCATTAATCAACTAGGTGATAGTACTTGGATCTTATAAGCAATTGTCATTCCAACAAATAGCAGGTTTGACATTAGTGACAAAACAATGATCAGAAACATTCTTTATCAACAATCTCCTTTCTTAAATATCTTCAACAATGATCTTTTCAATCATATTTCAACAAGTCCATCAATCTGAAGGTATTCTTCACATGCCAAGTTACGTAGTTTTGAATTGTTAAAACCCTATTTCACAATATGGCTTCTAGTTTGAAAAATGTGAAGGATACAGAGACATTTGAGGTTTAGTTAGTCAGTAATGAGGTTAAACAACCCAATTTGAAGGCCACACCATAGATTACCTATAAATAGGATCCTTGAGGTGCATTGTTAATGATTCGACCCAAGGTCTTAATGGTACAAGACATGAGAAAATGCTATAATTGCAAGGTCAAATGAATTGGAGACATGGAAATACGTTAGGCCTATGAAAAATTATGTGAAAATGGGGTTTTAAAGGAAGAGTTTAGGATTGTGGAGAGAAAATGGTTAACTTGTGCCCTAGAATTCCCCACTGGTTTCAAGATTGAGTGGATAAAAATTTTCCTTAGCAGAATACACGATGGATGCCTATGGCTAGAGGGTGGACCCATCAAAATCACAAAGAAAATTCTACATAGGATTATAGGTTACCCAACCTTAGATAGGCCAAAGACCCTAAGGAGTGACTCAAAAGAAGTGATTGAGAAAAATATAGGGGAAAACTAGAACAAATGTGGAATAACTATTGACATCATCACATACCCTCTTCTTGACTTTTCTATTAGAGTCATTTCCCACAAATTCTATCAGTCAAGTAGAATGAATAGTGTTCCATGTATAGTAGTAGATGTAGGCTACAAGATTGTGAAGAAAGATCATACCTATGATCTTGCAAAACTTCAGATGCAACAAATAATGGAGAACCTAGGAGCAATAACAAAATCTAAAAGTGCTTAGTGTAAGTTTGGTTCAATTTTGGAATGTATATTCTTTTATGTGTAAAATGAATTCCCATCTTTTGGTAAGTTAGGATGGAAGACGAATAGGTCAATTGCTGTGCAAATAAATAAGTACATTAAATAAATGGGTGAAAATTTTGAGTAAGTAATGACTAGCTATTTTGAGAACTTCAAGAAGTCCATGAAACAAAGGTTGAGAATTCCTATTTCATTAGTGGAAAAACATTACAATGGCATTCATTTTCTAGTAGACATTGACTAGACATGCATTTAGGCTGTAATGCTTAGAGTTAGATGGCTAAGGTCTTTGGGATATGAAATCAGCATTGATGAAGCATTAGCTGTCATCATTGCACTTATTGCAAAAGAAGTTGATAAGATAACCAATATCTTTGGAAATTATGATATTGTAAAGTCTAAAGTTGAGACGGAGTTGAAAACTGCCTCAACTCTGAAAAAGAAATCTAAAATGGTTAGAAAGCTAAAAGGTAAATTTGAAGAAGGTGTTGGAGATGAAGATGATGAATAAGATGAAGATGAAGAAGAAGAAGAAAAAGGGTAAGAACCTCTTGCCCTAACCCAAGGCATGGGTGAAGATGCATAAGAAGAAGGTGTTGAGGAAGAATAAGCCAATGAAGCATCAGCCAAACAAGATCCTAAGAAGAGGAAGGCTAAGAAATAGTCTACAACATAGCCAAAAGGGAAGAAAACTACAAAACCAAGCCCTACAAAGTGTATAGCTCCAACAACAAGAGCCAGTACAAGGGCTACCACTCAGAAAGCCAAGGAGCAAGCAATGGAGAAGAAAAAGGCTACTAAAAAAAAGGTCCTGTGTAGAAGAAACTAAGAAGAAAATATATTGCACAACCAGAGACTAATGATGAGAGGATCGAGTTTGAGGACACTAGCCAGTTCAGAGTGGTAAGTCATGCTCCCATGTTTGATCTTGAGAACATTTGTGACAATGTAAGGAATGTACGCTTAATTGGATTAAAGAACATTGATTTTTGTAAACTAGGTAGAGAGGACAAAAATATGTTAGGAGAGTCAATATATGGAATGATGGAAAAATTCAAGAATACTCCTCTTGAATTAGATAATACAATGCCCAAGGAATTATATACAATTGTTGAGAACAAATAGCATTATTGTTTAAATCTTGAAAAGCAAATAAGAGAATCAACCCTTGCACAAGTAATGCTAAAATTGACAAGAGGGGAAATTAATAAAGAAAATAAGAAACAAGGTAGAAAATTTGCATCCAAATACAAAGCTTTTAAAATTTTGCAAAACAATATTAAGGATGTTATCAATAAGTCTACTAAAATGTGGAAGTTGATTTATGGCTTGACTACTGTCAAGGAAGGAGAAGAAGATCCCTTTGAGGGAAGGAA
This sequence comes from Cupressus sempervirens, assembly GCA_028749045.1. Lineage (NCBI taxonomy): Eukaryota > Viridiplantae > Streptophyta > Pinopsida > Cupressales > Cupressaceae > Cupressus > Cupressus sempervirens. Next base: position 290,283,351 of record CM053789.1, on the reverse strand, counting down.
TGATGGAGAGGAAGAGGATAATGACAAGGAACAAGAAATAGAGAAGGAAAAGAAAGAGACCATAGTGGAGGAGTCACAATAGAAAAAAGATGAAATGACAAAAACTAATGAGCAACAAATAGAACAGAGTGTGAAAGACACATAATTGCTAGCATTAAGCCCTCCACATGACACAAAAACACCTGCAAACATAGTAATAGTGAAAGATGTTCCTGATAGCTAAGTTCAAAACATCAATCCATTAACTAGAGAGGATATAAAAAATATCCTTGATCAATCCATACTTCAAACTAAATTGTGTGATAATCCAATATTGGTCAGTGTGGATGAGCTATAGAAAGCAATAGCTGACATAACTAGGGACAAGATCAATACACAAGAACCACCTTCTACCATCCCCATAGCTACTAGTGGACAACCTCAAGTGAAAACATTAGTTGATACATCTGCAAAGGTTGACACCTTAGAAAAAGTTGTTATGATTGAACAATAAACACAGATTGGAGAGGAGCCCATAGATGATGAAGTAGGAAAAATAGAGGTATCTGTGCCTGACTCATAAACTCAAGATGCAGGACATATAATAGTGATTGATCAAGGAAGGTTAGATGAAGAAAATGACATTCCAAAGGAAAAGGAGGAAGAATCCATATAGACATTGGTAAATCTACCAACTACTAACACTCCTACTAGAGTCCTTCAGAAGCCAAGCACAAATGCAACCACTTCAAATTTTAGCACTAGGCTCAAGCTCATCAAAGGTTGCAAAGGTACTTCATTGTAGTGACCCAACTCTAGATGAAGAAATAGTGATACCAAAATATGACTATGCAACCATGACCTTACAACAGATAAACATAATGCAAGAAGCATTAGAAAGAAAGAAAAAATAATAAATACTTAGGAAAGAGTACAAGAAAAGGCAAGCACTTCATGAGATCAAAGACATCTTTTTAGATGCCTTCAGCTTGCAAACACCTGATGAAACCAAGCCTATACTAGAGAAATTTTTATAAATTATGGAACAGGTGACAAATGAAGACCATGACACTAATGCAAAACTCATGGAATGGTCTAAAAAGAAGCTTCAAGGTAAAGTAAATGAGAAGATATCATGTGAAATAACACTATAAAAAGTGGAACTAGCTACCCAAGATTGAAAAAGTGAAGAAGGTACTTGAGAATATATTCTCGTTGTGCACTAAATTATGTGATCCCACACTCTTCACACAAGAAACGAGCTAGAGGATTCTAAGTCTAGAAATAAATTTTAAAATATCAGGCATGCAGTTGCACAAAACCTAGCTCAGAGTGAGAAGCATTTCCATATAGTGCTTCGCACACAAAAGGAATTAGCTATATTAATAGTAGAAGAGGTTAACACAAGAGCCAAGCTAGTCCACATTCAAGCTTCCCTAACCCCTCACATGGAAATACTACAAAAAGAACTAGCCTATGTTGAAACTGTGTTAAAGAAAGATCCCAATCTTTCAACTTTGGATGGCTTAGTTCACCTTGCGACTGAGACATCCATCCAAATCAAATCTTTAGATATTGTAATAGAGAACTGGGATGCTGCTTTGAAGATTATAATGGAAGTCATTTTTGGCCAAGTAAATAATCAATGTATAGATCCTTTGACTTAAGTGTCAAAAAGGGGGAGAATATATGCAAGGGGGGGATATAAAAGGGGGAGAATGTATGCAAAGGAGAAAATTATGAAAGGGGGAGTAGACAAAAAAAGGTAGAAATAGAGCATATCAAATAGACAAAGAGTATCAACATTTTGGATATAGTAAAGGCACATAAACTTAGGGGAGATAGAAAACTTTGAGGTATATGGATTACAGAATTTTGAAATAGTTTAACGTTTTATATATATGGTGAACTATAAATATATTATACTCAAGGCGGTTAGAGTAGTTAACTATTTTTGACACTCATGTAAAAGGGGGAGATTGTTGGTCTTAGATTGATATTGACAATTGAGTGTCAACACACTTAATATATTTACTAAGCTAATGCTGAGCTAGTAATATATGTTGAGTATAATATGTATAGATGTCGAGTTGCAATGAGTGCCGAGTCACTCATGTGTCGAGTTAATCAAGTGCTAAGAAAATAGATAACACCGTACAAGTTTAAATGCTAAGCAAGTTCAAGTGCTAAGCTAGCCAAAAATATAGTAAGTATCGAGCATCACTATTATCAAGTGCTGAATAACACAGAATGGACCTAGTTGTTTGTGATGGCACAAAAAACTATGTAGACCATTTTCATTTTGACTTATGGATAGATCTCAAAGATAAGAAGATAAGATAAGATCTATTTGGTTTTTCCATGCATTCAACATACAACCAATTAGAAAATTGGAATGGTTAAGGAACAAAAAGGATGAATCTCAGTCGTAGATTCATACCTAACCCTAAGTCACAAAAATCTTTATAAGAAAGATTAAGCCCCATAAATCAAAGATGATTGAGATTGATAAAAGGGAAGAATAGAAGGACAAAAGAGGAAAATTGAATTGAAGGTATTCAAGGTGACTTAGAAGAAGGAAATAATTGCATAATTAGTTAGTAGGACATAGGATCAGCAAAACATCATCTTCATATCAGATCAAAGAGGATCAAGATGAACTGAATCAAGATCTAGAATCAACAATACAAGATTGTAAGTTGTCAGATCAAACATTGTATTGTACTTTCTAATAGTTGTATCAGTAGAATGAAATCCTTTGGACTAAGGTTGACTTAACAGTCATTGAGAAATCCTTTAACAAGGTGACATTCCAAGTGGATGTTCAAAATCCTTTAAACAGGTACACTTCTAGCAGGGCGTGAAATCCTTTAATAGGGTAGGATTTAACAGTCCTTTGTAAGCCTTTAATAGGGCAAGCCTTTAACTAGGAAGATCATGAAAATGGTCAAACTTTGTAACCTTAACAAGTTACATTTATTGCTATTGTAGTAAAAAGTTGTGGGTGTCATCCCTACCCCAGTTTCACCTTCTCATTTGGAGGGTTTCTAGGTAATCATATCTAGTGTCAAGTGTTTATATGAATGCAATTACTTTACATGTTATTTCATTATGTTTATGCATGTATTGGTTGATGTTAAAAGTTTTAATGGTTAAAGATTAGTACTTCTAATTTACCCCCCTCCTCTTAGAAGTATACATTTCCCATTTGTAATTCCAACAGATATCCCTCAACTGACACTCTTGTTGATACTCTTTCACTTCCTTGCTATTCTTTACTAATTGATACTCTTTCATTTCATACTTGTTCCCCCATGCTCTTACTCTCTCTTAGCTCAACTCTCTTTCTCTCCCTTTGATTAAGCTTTTAATTTCTCCCCCCTTTTGATACTGATGTTAATGAGCTATACACTAATAGTGTGTTTTTATAAGAAAGATTTATGGACATCAAGGGTAATTTTAAGAGGAACATCCCAATTGTCACAAGCTACATCCAAAGACTAAATTTGGATGGCCAACTCGGCAACAAGGTGAACTTGGTCATCTCATGTAGAAAGATTGGGGTCTTTCTTCATAAGAGTTTCTACATAGCCTAACTCCTTGTGCAAAATCTCCATGTGAGGAGTCACTGTAGTCTGGATGTTGATCAGTTTGGCCCTTATGTTGGCTTCTTCTATAGATAATGCTGCTAACTGAATCTAGGTTTGCAATAATGCCCTAAAATGCTTATCACTTTGAGTTAGAGTCATGGGAAATTTAGCTCCTAATGACTATATGTTGCTCTCTAAGCTTAGGATGTGATTCCTTGTTTCTTGTGTGAAGAGTGTAGATTGCACAATTTGGTGTATAGTAAAAAATGTTATCAAGTACCTTCTTTACACTTTCTACCTTAGTTGATAATGCAACTTGTGTAAGTGCTATATCACTAGATATTTTCTCATTTACTTTACTTTGAAATTTCTTTTCATACCATTCTAATAGTTTTGCATTAGTATCAAGTTCTACATCACTTACCTTTTCCACTATATTTGTCAGTTGTTCAATAAGTGGCTTTGTTTCATCTAGAGTAGGCATACTAAAGGCATCTAGGAAGATGCCTTTAATATCATGCAAAGCTTTCTTCTAGCTATGCTCCCTTTTGAGTAGTTCTTGATGCTTCTTTCTAGCTAGGGCTTCTTGTAGTATGCCCATCTACTTTATTGTTATTGTGGCATAATCATATTTTGGTAAAACAATTTCTTCATATAGGCTTACATCTCCATATTATATTACCTCTTTTGCCTTTGATGAACTTGGAATTGACATTGAGAATCATAAAGGTGTTGCATCTGTGCTCTGAAGAGTGTGACTAGAAGGAGTGTCAAATTCTAGTAACGTTACTAGGTCTTGAATTATTGCTTGCTCCTTCAGCTTGGGTGTCAACTCAGTCTCTTTAGGTTTGTTCGTTTCTACCACAATGCATTGAATTGTACCTTGAACTTGTGTTGGAGGTGTAGATAAATCTATTTGACTTGTTTAACTCTATGTTTTAGTAGTGTCTTGAGTTTCCATTTTATCCTCTCCAATAGTACTAACCTTTTCTAATGTATCTTCTAGTACTTTATCTAAAGATTGTATACTAGTGACTTGAGGGGTGATGGTAGGTGGTATTGGTTCCCAAAATCGCAGAATGAAAATCCAAGGGCCTGCCACTTCTCTAGAAGGATTTCTCAATCAAATTTTGGCCAATGAATGAAAATCGCTTAGATTCCCTTGCACTTCAGGCTCTGCTACACCCAGCCGGGTAAACATTCACCTTGAACATTGACCACTCAATTCAAGGGTTTTCTATAGAAAATTTAAACTTTACGAGTTCCTCGGTTGGCAAGGTCCTCAAACTCAATGAAACTAAAAATGGATGCTGAATATTTGATAATTGAATGTTTTGTGTAAATTTTGTAAATAATGGAATTGATGCTTGCAGAAGGAATATATTGATTTTTTGACTTCAATAAAAAGACCAGTGCCTTTGTTCATTCGGGCGATAGAGTCAACTTCGGTGAACTTTTACATACAACTTCATAATGTTCAATGCACTTGTACTACCAATAATTTTGATAATCTAGATGCAACAGATCAATTATAATGCAATCTTTAAATTAGTCCAAATTGAATTTTAACTCCATTGAGACAAACTGGACACAGCTGTGGAAACAATTAAATATTTCACAACACCTATGATGATCAAATTTAAAATGCTAACTGACCATGTCCACTTATCTGATAACAAAATCATATACATAATTTTAAAATATAATTATGAAGGACGATTCGCCTGCAGTTTAAATCTCCATGCCATTAAAGGTAAACAAAAGATATTTTTATTTTATTAAAAAAATAAAATAATGGACTTTATTACAAAATCATAATATTGCCCTTATCCCTCTATACAATAAAATAAATATAAAATACTTCTCTCGAATTGAATAAAAATGTTCGGATGATGAAAAAATGTTACAATCTCCAAATAGCGGTCTATTTATATTTTGAAAAATAGAACCAATGTGACTGCCCAGATTTTAAAGTTGTGTCTCCAAAATAAATCGCAACCTTACATAACACAACTAAATTAGTCATAATTGATTTTAATCCTTTTACCATAGCCTTCCCTGTCAAAATTTAATCGCATTTATAACTTATGGGGCTTTAATTTTATTATTGCTTTCTTTTATTAAACCATCAATTATTTTATAACATAATCGCAGGCTTCAGCCACACCAAGGCAAGATTTTCATTCCATATTTAACATCACCAACAATTTTTCCTGTCTATCTTTATTTAATTCATTTGTTCTTATGATTGCTTATTGCTCCTGCGTTGGAATTCACCATCCAATTTTCGAATCAGTTTATGTGCTTGTTCTAGTGTCTTCCAGTATGTCGTCCCTGCACATTTCACATCAATGAAGACTCTTTTCTTCATAAATTTAACTCTGATAGATATAAGCATTCTGAGCACTTGCGTAACTTTTCTTATCAAAATTTGATTGCTCTAAACTTTATTACTATTCTATTTTTTATTAGACATCACTCCATTGATGCTTTTCATCTACCGTAGCCTATGGTCGTTGATGATGAGTATTTTGAGTTTTTTGGCACACAATTTTTGATTGAGATCGTAATTGTTTTAATTTTTTATTCCTTTATTTATCGGGTATGATTTTTTTGGAGATGCTTCATCTGTATTCTTAAATCTCAAGGCTTTTACCTTAATCCACGATACCTCTAGTTGCCATTAATACTTTTATGTCTCTTCATGATGTCTGCGCGACTTTCAATTGGTTTTTTCTTTTATTGGATTTAGATGGCTTCCTTCTATATTGTCATTGTTGTGCTCCATTATCCTTTCCTAAAATTTATCAATCTCGTTACGTAAGGCTTCTTTGAGTGGTCACATTGAAACATCCTTTACAAGATTTCTTCAAGGTAGATACAGAATAACCATCGGTAATTTTGCAAACAGAATGTAATTCTTTATCTGAAAGATTAAACAAGCCATCATTCTTGAATAAATTCCTTATTATCCTTGATATGGATTCTGTAGCATTGTATTTGTATGATGCGCCTGTAATTTTTTTGTCACTTTGTACTGACAGTATTTTTCACACCGGTATTCTCAGGATCAGATTGGACCATCTGCTTGTTACCAATAATGAAATCCACACCTCCCTCGAGATGTGCATCTGCATCATGCACTTCATCTATAATCAAGTCACTATCTAATGAGCTTTAAGAATCAAAATCATTAGAGGAAGATTTAGAATCATTGCTTGAGCTGCTGGTGGAACTACTGGATTTGATGCTGGCAGTTGTCACTTCCCTAGAATCTGCAAGCAACCTATCAGGCTTTGAAACTTGCAAACATTCTGCTCCTAGTCCTCTATCTCCTAGATAACTGCTCACAAGAATCTGAAGCTCCCATAAGTTATGGTCATTGAAACACTCAAGATCAACCTCAACTTCATCATCACATTGGGTAAATCCTGTATGCTTCTTTAGGAAAGCATACACTTGTTCTGGCATGTTAACAGATAACTCCTCAAGATTCTTCCTAAGCTTTGCCTTCTCAGTAAATGAAATTGGGGGCCTACATATCTCAGCCTTGGATTTTTTCTTAATCACAAGTTTCATGCTTACTTCTAGTGAAAATGCAAACTTGGCCATAACTTTCTTTTTAGCAACAAAGGAATACACAGTTCTAATAGAGGAAAGAGCTTGTTTGACAATGCTACTGTCTGTGTTATACTCTACATGCATCTTTCCACCTGCACCTTAATATCAAGTTCCAAGTTTTTCCTTGATCTTGCACTATGAACATTTCGTGGTGTTACAATACTCTCGAGAAGTTCATTGGTTGCAAACATTTCATGATCTCTAGCAATTTTATAATCTTTTTGTATTTTGTGGGTTGGTTCCGTAGAAATGTCAATTAAATTTTTTATTTACAGTATCATTCATATCCATCCTATTATGATTAGTGTATTGTAATCTCTCTGTTCGCCCAGCTGCTTAGAATTTATTATTCTGGGCTCTTGCCAAATTGATATGTGCCTGAAATCTTGCACATTCTTTCCAGTCTTCATCTTCTTCATACATTTCCAGTCTTTTATCAAATTCTCAACATTATTTCTTAAATGGAGATCTAAATTTTTCAAAAAATTTGAGCTCCATCAGTGGCTCTTTCTGGGGACATATGCTTTTTGTGAGCATAGCGAGATCTCAACTATCTCTGGAAGAGAAGACCAAACATTCATGCTGTAACATGATGCAAGGTGAGTATGGGTGGCCTAGGGCCCCCCCAAAAATGTACTTTTGGTTCTTTCCTCCATCAAACACCTTATTCTAATCAAATACCACTCTCAACCTATGAATTATGATGCCATCATTCGTATAAACAATACATATTATTTCTATTTCACAAATGCATGCTTTGATATTCGTCTCATGTTTAGCCTTCAAGAAATCATCATGTACTCTGTGATATTGCTAAATGGAAGATGTGTGGAGTCACATTTTTTTAATCTATAATACACATATTGGAATGTGTTTTCCTTTCCTGATTTTCCTGCACATAATTTGCCCCATCTTCAAGATGTTTTTCCTCATGTGCTACTTCTCCTTTATCAAGAACTCCAATAGGTTTGATACTTAGAAAATTTTTAGAAGTATTTTCCAACATACTCTCCTCATTACGCTTGGCTGAGTCCACTTTACGTTCACATGTTTACAAAAACTCTTGCTCATAGGATGGATTAAAAGAAGTCTTATCTTTTGAATACACTTCATAAATTTCATCAATTTCAAAATAAGACTTGCTATCTTCATTATGATGCTGATGTGCTTGATCACCCAAGAGATCCTCTTCAAACAATGGATTTGAGAATGTGGTGAACTCAGGCATATCTCCTTCTGCTTGCTCCTCAAACAAAGAGTTTATAAACATAGAGAACTCAGGCATGGCCTCAAAAGAGCTTTCATCTAGATCATCAAGTGTTTCATCAAATAGTGTACTAACTTCATCACTTTGAGAATCATAATTTTCTTGAACAACAAGGGGGACATCTTCATCAGCAATATACTCTAAAACTTCTTCCTATTCATACGTTGTATAAAATTCTATTTCATCTTCATAATATGATTCTTGTGAATTACTATCTCCTTCATCCAATACACCTTGAGAATGCACTGATTGATTAACTTGCTCACCATGGTGATTTGAGAAAAATTTTGGACCATTTTTCTCAACATGTTTCTGATATTCCAAATCCAACAAGGCTGAAATTTCCTCTACACTTAGAGAATTCTCCTCTTCATTTTCACATTCACTATCATCTGTAAGCATATAAGTATCATCATGGGCTGATTCTCCTTCAAAATGTTTAAAAATTTCATCTCTGTTTGAATCGAAAACTTCACTTGACTCATTTGTTAGTTTAGTCCTACATTCATTATCTTCTGCAACTAGTTCATTATCCATGAGTTCAAGAAAGTTAAGAAATCGATGATCATATAAGAGGCCTAATTCTCGCATCCTATAGAGAAGATCAGATGATGGAGGTTTGTATTCTGAAGGTATTTCTTGATAAGCATTGAATATCCTTAGGAAGAATTCTATTGTAGATTCATCTTCTTGCTTTTCTAAATTCAATGCATCCAAAGGAGATATATAACTCGGACTTTCATCTAATATTTGGAAGAGAAGCATCAAATCACTATCTTTTGGTGAGATTCCCAACTCACAAAACTTTCTTATCAACTCATTACATGAAGGCATGATGTCTGTGTTGGAAATATTCAAGATATGATAGGTTACTAAGAGGGGAGGGGTGAATCAATAACTTCAAAACTTTAAACAATTCAACACTTTAACCATATATACTATTCACCATTCATTCATCTAGTCTAATGCATGTATGAGAGATCAAACATTCATAACACATGTACACAGTGATTTGGTGACCTAGAAACCTTCCAAATAGAAAGTAAAACTAGGGTGGGGATGATACCCACAAAACTTCATTACTGCAGTATGAAGTTGGCCAGTTAAGGCTTACATTGATCACTTCTAGTGATCTACCCTGTTATAAGCACAAAGGACTGCTAGGTCCACCTTGTTAGAGGATTTACAAACATACACTGAAGTATGCACTCTGTTAGGAGATTTATACAAAGAATGTTAAGTCTACCTTGTTAAAGGATTTACAAAATTGATTCACCTGTTAGGATGAAATAGTGGATCTACTTACAACTTGATTAGTTCCTTAAAGTATAGATCACCTCTTGTGACTGATGAATCATTACTACTCCTTGTAGACCTTGTTGAATACTCTACTCTTCTATTGATTCTCTTTCATTCTTCTCAAAACATTATATGTCTCTTCTTGTCATTCTTATTCGCATACATACAAATCATACTTGGCAAATGATATAATACATTACATATATATCATTCCAATAATTACAATTGCAAGCCCGGCCAAAACACAAGTGATCAAAACATTACTGAGTCGGCCCAATAGTAAATAACTCGAGTTCACTGAACTGACTTGGTGACCTTCTGATACTCAACATCCACTACATTACTCGACATCGTCATGCACTCAGTAGAAGTGAAGGCTTGGTCCATACTAATCACTTGATGTAGTTCTGAACTCGGTAACCATAGGTGACTCGGTAGATGTATTTTCACTCGATAAAAATTGAATCCTTTGTTTACCTTGCTTTCACTCAGTAAACACTGCACTTGGTAAACACTGCGCTCAATAAACACTGCACTTTCATCACTCGGTAAACACTGTGGTTGGTAAACATTGCACTCAATAAACACTATGAAGCTCGGTAAGCACTATACAATCGGTAGACACTGCTGGATTGCACATTCACTCGATAGCTATACTCAGCTCGATTAACACTAGAATGCTTGATGTGAACTGTGAAGCTCAATGAATGTACAAGGTAACTACTAAATGCTCGGTATACACTGTAGACTAAGTGATGAGCTCGGTAGCTATATTGATATAGATAAGTGTTGTCACTAATGGTAATACTAACTTAATGCCAACAACCTCCCCCTTTGGCATTAGTGACAAAACACTTATAAGTCAAAACATATGTACAAGGTTTTTCAAAATTGATCTTTGTAGAACTGTTGTCTATACAAATATACTTATGTACACATGCAAACTTTATTGTGTGCTAACTCCCCCTATCACTTATAGTGATGATTCTCCTTTGAATCTCCTCTGAATCTCTCCTCTGAATCTCTCCCCCTTTTTGACAGTAATGCCAAAGGACTGTATATATATTGTAGAACAAGATTTAGTATGCAAAAAACATTAAAAAATAAAGTAAACATTCACAAACCAAAACTAAATTCACATATATGTTTAGACAAAGAAAAGAAAAACAAAAAGTGCAAACCTCACAAGAGAAAACACTCCGTGCTTTCTTGATTCTATAGATGTGTCCTTTTGATGTGGATGTATTCTCAAGATGCTCAAAAGCTGCTTCAATGGAGGTGGGTAATGGCAAATTGGTTGCTTTGTGAGCTCTCAATTTGGCATTATAAGGGCAAGATTGATGGCTTTGGTTCTCAAAATAGCATGGTAACTTTAGCTCAAAGATTGTTGATGAAATGGCTTGGGATGGGATTCAATTTATAGGCCAAGGGGTAGAGAGATGGAGGGCTTAGATGCAAGGATGGGGAGATGGTTAAGGAGGGCTAATATGCACTCAAAGGGGAGCACATGGATTGTGCTTGTTTAGCACCAATGGGAAGGTGACACTTGTCACAAGGAGGATGAGTGTGAGAGGGTAGGGTAAAGGGTTGGTTAAAGGCATGATGAGTGGGGTTGAGTATGTAAGAGAGATGTAAGACAAATGAGTGTGGAAGAGGGAAGAGTGTGGAAGATGGATGTAAGAGTCATGAGTGGGCTTGTAAGAGTCTTTTATGTTTTGTAAGAGCACTCATGACTTGGTGGTTGGGATTTTTGAGGGGAGACTTTGGTTTGGTTTAGGAAAGTCTTAAACTTGTTTAGGGAATGTGACAACATTAGGGGGTGGATTAGGCTTGGGTTTAGGATTAGATTAGGGATGTTAGAGATGTGCAAGTGGATGGCATTAATGAGGGTGGGTGAGTTAGTGGCTAAGCTAGGTTAGTATGGGTGGATGGGGTGGATTAGACTAAATGGAGGATTAGGGATAAGTTAGGGGTTTTTAGATTTGAGGATTTTATTTATCAAATAGATTTATTTAATAAATGGGGATTTTTGGAATTAGATAGAAGAATATGATTTAATTGATAAATAATAGGTTATTTGATTTATCAATTAGGACTATAGATGATTAATTAAATTAATCAACTAGGGATGGCAAAGGATTAATTAAATAAAAATTTAATTAATGATGCCTTTAGAGATAACTAAATAGGATTACTAAAGCGGTGTAATCAAATTTAGGTGTCTACATATACAATTTAGATGGCTACACCAAAGTGAGATAGAGATTCTTTATGTACCTTGAGGATGGAGACAAAAGTATTGTCCCAAGTCTGTTGCAAAACTTGACAGGTGGAGAGGGAAATTTGAACTTCTGCTGATAAGTTGATCAAATGGTCAGCCACTAAGAAGTTTTGATCTTGGACCAATGTTTTGCAATGTGCAAGATGTTTTTGCATTGTGTCCATGATATGTAGGATCATGTTTTGGATGTCTATGAGTGTAGACCAGATCCTTGCTTCCTCTCTTAATAATTCTACTTGTAGATCTGCCAAATATCTGATCTTGGTGTGATGGGAGGTTGTGGAGGAGGAGTCCACTATTAGCTTGGAGGCACTTTATTGCATATCAATGTCAATCTTATTTAACTTATCTTTTATTTCTTTGGTAAATCCAAAAACATCACAAAGTTTAGCAAAAAGTGATGCTGCATTATTAAAAGAATTTTCAAAATTTGTCAAGAATGTTGACAACTCAACTTTCTTTATTGCAATCTTTTGAGCAATGTTCTCTAGTTCCTTATTATCAAATTTCTTTTTATCTTTCTTAATAAGTTTCTCTTGCCCGAAAGAATCCTCATTAAATTTCTATACAACCTCTTCTAATTGAATCAAAATGTGTTGAGTAGAATCTACTTCAACATCTATAGCATCTGTAATTATATTTTTGGAATTTTAAATTATTCTATATTCCTTATCCCTTTCATACCTTAACTGCTTCTGCGTAGCTTTCATCTCTATGAGTTGACTAGTTGACCTCATCTCTTCAATGGTAGCATTTTTATAGTCAATCTTAGGAATTACTATCTCTGTGTCTAAGTCAATATCTTCTACTATATCCTTTCCAGTTATTAGAAGTCTTAATGGATGCTTTTTTTTGACTTCTATGATGATTGGTTTGACCTTAAGAATAGACACAATAGTGGAGATGGAAGGACTAGCAGTAAAAACTGGGATAGGACTTGTGGATTGAATGCCAATAGAGGTATTAACCGGATCAAAAATTGGAATACTTCCCAAAAATGATGATATACTTAGTAGAGCAGTATCTGAACTAACTAGATTGAAAGTAGATGCAGATAATGCTGAAAAAATTGTAGAACTTTCTGAAATCAAAATTGTAGAACTTACTGTTACACTCATTGATGATGATGGAGCTGAGGAGGTTGGCTTGGTAGCTAAAGAAGTAACAGTCGGCTCGGTAGATGAAGTGCTTGGTGCCTCTGTTTTAGATACCTAGAGCTAGGAGGAGGCTGGTGAAGATTGAACAATTGATGTGGCAATTATGCTCACAATCTCACTTGTAGAAGCTATCTCCAGTGTGGATGTTGCAGTCTTTGGTGGAGAGTGAGGAAGGGATGCAATCAATTCTGCTGCAATTTTAACTGGATCCTCTTCATCTTCTTCCTCATTTGCTTCTTCCTCCTTGTCTTCTTCCTCTTTATCTTCCATAAGTGCATGCAGCTCTCCTAGAGTGACTATAATGGATGGAGTCCTATCAAAATCATCACTATCACTGCTATGATCATCCTTGATTTCAACTAGATCTTCACTTGGTTTTTGCAGATGATAGATATTCTTCCACATATTTTTGCATCATTTACAACATGATCAATGTCTTTGATTAAAAGTAAACATGTGTGAAATCTAATCATCATTTTACCTTCATGGTTCTTCATTGCTGCCTTTATTTCTGTTCTAGTGAGACTCGGTAGAAGATTCTTCAGAGATTGCTCATATATATCTTTTACTGTTTGGGTGGCTGACTCCCATCTTGGTTGCAATCTCTCCAATAATTCTTTTGAGATTTGGAGGCAAGCTAGTCCAGGGAGTATTTCCATTTACCCATCTTGCCGAGTACCAGTTCCTCAATTTGCATTTTCTTAGCATTTGTTCTTGTTTCAAATTTCAATGCCTTGAAATGTGTGATGCTAGCTCCTTCTTCTAATTGTTTAAGCCTTTCCTCGAATATGGGTGCAGGCCTAACCAGTATAGGTTCCTGCTTACCTTTTCTAGTCCTTCTGGAGAATACTACAGTGGGTTTCTTCTTAGGTTTGGTAATGATTACCTTACCTTTCTTCTTTGGCTATTCTTCTTTAGATTTTTGTTCTTCTCCTCCTTCTTCTTCATCACCTTCTTCATCTTCACCTTTTCCCTTAGTGAGCATAAGAGGTCTTGTTGTAGTTTTCAACTTGCCTATCTTCCTCTTGCCTTTGCTTATGGCCTGAGGTAGCTTGATTTCAAGCTCAATTCTAGCCTTTGCTTCGTCATATGTTCCAAAAATTGGTTGTTTTGGGTTTACTAGCTCATTTACCTGTGCTTCTATGATGTCTCTAGCTTCATCAATATTTACCTCATAGGGAAGAGGTTTTACCCATGCAACTTGGGGTCTGACTGCCTAAATGTATACCTTATCACAGTCAACCATGAAACACACATCATCTCTGTAGTCTTCAACTAATTTGGGTGGAATCTAGAACCTATTATTCATTCTTTCTTTGAAATCTTCAAAATAATTATCCATTATGCTATCCAAATTTTCACCCATGTCTGCCACAAATTCATTGATCTAATAAAGAATTGGAATGTCTTTTCTCCATACAACTGTTCCTTTTGATGGAAAGAATTTTTGAATGTAGAAAATAAACAAATCAACAGAGAACCAAATTTACAAGGGTTATTCTTGGAAGTCCTTATACTATCCATATTTTTATTCAATTGTCTCAACAATACTTTCGATAGATCAAATTCAAGGTTTTTCTTTACAATTTTGAAGGCCAAATCCACAGCTTCACAAGGTACACTATTTAGTCAACTGGAGCTATAGATTTTGTGGGCAATGACATGAATGCCAAATCTTAGTTTGACATCTGATACAATGTTAACCTTCAAACCTCTACCATCCCACTCAGCTAGGGTTTGCTTCTATAACTCCTCCTGACCTAGGGTTTTGGTGGCTTTTTCTTTGCTGAGCATAGGGAGACCTGTGATTTTGTGAATCATCTTCTTTGTGATTAGCACTGGCTGCTCTAACCATAATTCCCCATTATGCACCCAACTCAAAATATACCTAATCCATTTGGTTTGGAAGCTTCTAGGCATGTGCGAGATATGAGTTAACCCTTTGGTTTCAAGATGCTTGAATTCGAGTTCTAGAGAGCCATCTACACTCATTTCACCTAGGGCATTGTCCATTTCTAGGTTTCCAATTTCTTGAACAGAACATTTGAAATGAGTACAAATGTCATTGATAAGAAGTACCTTAGGTGGAATTCATGTTTGTACTCCATTTGGGTCGAGCGATTCTGCAATAGTTGGAACAATTTTAAAGTTGGGGGCTTTCCATTCTATACCCTTTACTAGCATTTCTAAACCTCTTTTTGCCTTGGTGCCGCTGGTGCTCCTAGATGGCATAGCTGCTCAGTAAGTATAAGAAAATCTTGAACAAATTCTCTACTTGAATAATCACTTAAAATCACTTGGAGTTTGCTCTGGATTCACTAGAAATTTCTTAGCTCTGTGATCGCGGTGAAAAATGAAATCAAATTCTGCCCTTTTGACAAAAACTTTGCCATAAATGCTTAGTACGAAGGTAGATGAGATGACAGAGTGTTTGACAGGCTATCATTCATTTTCTTGGTAGAAGCTTGCAACTTGGTGATTAAACAAAACTTTTAGTTACTCTCGACCTAGCTCGATAAGGTCTTCAACTAACTTTCCTCAGTAGATTCAACTCGGCAAAAAATACATTTCCTTTGATCTTTGTGTATCTAGAATACTGATTTGATCATTTTTCTTACTTGCATTTGGAACTACTCTGGATATTGCTTGATGATACAGTTCCAGATCCTTTATGAGTCTAATTGGAAATGATGGAGTCTCCCACTTCATGAGTGACATTGCCATCACTTGAACTATCTTGGTCGGTAGATTTTGGAATCCACTATTGCCTCATTTGCTTTTGAATGTTTTTAGCTTTAGCTTTCTTTTCATCTTCAATTCTTCCAATATTCATGTAGTTTTTAGCTATATGATCAAGTTCTGTACATGTATAACATCTTACTATTGTGTCTCTTTTCCTCAAGTGATGCCTTGAACAGTCTTTGCCAACATGTCCATATTCTCCACAATAATGACATCTACACCAGGTATTGTAGTCCCATCCAAAGATTGCTTTAACAAGTTGTTCAGCTAGATTGAATGATTTGGATCTGCATTGGAATGCCTTGTGACCATCCTTCTTGCATTTGTGACAATTGCCTTCAAACTTTGGTTTTTCCTTGCATTCATTAGCTTTATGACCATGCTGACTGCAATTGTAGCACTTGCCAGTGAATTTTCCTTTTCCATTACTCCAACACTTGTTTGATGTATGACCTAACTTACCACAACGATTGCAAGTAGGTCTTTGATTCCTTTGGGCACCTTGTTTGGAGGTTTCACCTTCTTCCTTATAACCAAGTCCAGCCTTACCTTTATGAAGATTCAGTTCACTTTGTTGATTTAACTGAGTCATGTCTGCTGGAGATTTCATGATTCTCTCATTGATTTTCCTTTCAGTGATCAAGTCATTTTCCAAACTTTCATTGATTTGTCTTTCAAATCTGAAATCATTTCTCAAACTTTCTTTCTTAGATCTTAGATTGATAATTTCTTCATTTGCATTAGATAGTTGACCTACAAGATCTTCATGCTAAAGGGATTGATTATTTCTTGCCTCTAAGTCTTCATTTGCCTTCTTTATTTGTTCCAAAACTTCACATAGCCTAATTGATTGGATTTCTTGTTCCCTTTTAAGCTTTCTTACTTCTTCTTGCAGAGAACCATTCTTTTCTAGGAGTTCCTTGATTGCTTCATTAGCTTCATTTGAACTACTTGATGGTAAAAGGTCTTCAATCTTTTCTTTAACATACTAATGATCATTCATTTGTCTTGCAAGTTCCTTCCTTCTCTTTAGGGATTGAGAAAGATGCTCCTTTGGTTCTTTGAGTTGAGCCATGGCCATTTCCAGATCTAGCTTTTCATTTTCAATAGATTTGTCAAGTATGAATATCTCCATTATCCTTGATCTTTGCTCAAGCTATCAAGCTTTGTCCTAAGAATGAAAATGCGCTAATACCAATTGTTGAAAATATTCAAGATATGATAGGTTATTGAGAGGGGAGGGGTGAATTAGTTATAAAATTCAACACTTTAACCATATATACTATTCACCATTCATTCATCTAATCTACTGCATGTATGAGAGATCAAACATTCATAACACATGTACACAGTGATTTGATGACCCTGAAACCTTCCAAATAGAAAGTAAAATTGGGGTGGGGATGATACCCACAAAACTTCATTACTACAGTATGAAGTTGGCCGGTTAAGGTTTACATTGAGATCACTTCTGGTGATCTGCCCTGTTAGGAGCACAAAGGACTACTAGGTCCACCTTGTTAGAGGATTTACAATCATACACTAAAGTATGCACTCTATTAGGAGATTTATACAAAGACTGTTAAGTCTACCCTGTTAAAGGATTTACAAAACTGATTCACCTGTTAGGATGAAACAATGGATCTACTTACACCTTGATTAGATCCTTAAAGTATAGATCACCTCTTGTGACTGATGAATCATTACTTCTCCTTGTAGACCTTGCTGAATACTCTACTCTTTTGCTGATTTGTTTTCATTCTTCTCAAAACATTATATGTCTCTTCTTGTCATTCTTATTCGCATACATACAAAACATACTTGGAAAATGATATAATACATTACATATATATCATTCCAATAATTATAATTGCAAGGTCAGCAAAAACACAAGTAAAAAAAACATTACTAAGTCAGCCCTAGTAAATAACTCGGGTTCACTGAACTAACTCAGTGACCTTCTAATACTCGGCATCCACTACATTACTCGGCATCATCATGCACTCGGTAGAAGTGAAGGCTCGATCCATACTAATCACTTGATGTAGTTTTGAACTCGGCAACCATAGGTGACTCGGTAGATGTATTGTCACTCGGTAAAAAAATGAATCCTTTGTTTACCTTGCTTTCACTCAGTAAACACTCCACTCGGTAAACATTGCACTCGATAAACACTACGCTTTCATCACTCGATAAATACTGCGCTCAGTAAAAACTATGCTCGATAAACACTATGAAGCTTAGTAAGAACTGTATACTCGGTAGACACTGCTAGATTGCACATTCACTTAGTAGCTATACTTAGCTCGGTTAACACTAGAATGCTCAGTGTGAATTGTGAAGCTCGGTGTAAACTGTGAAGCTCGGTGAATGTATAAGGTAACTACTAAATGCTCGATATACACTGTAGACTGAGTGATGAGCTCAGTAGCTATACTGATACAGATAAGTTTTGTCACTAATGTAAATACTAACTTAATGCCAATAGTCTAAAGGTACTTCCCAAAAAAAATCCACCATCCTTACGAACAAATGTGCCAATGTCTCGCCTTAATATCTTTCCAGATTGAAAAATGCATCTAGGGGGTGTATGCATTCTTCCTCCATGTTGTAACATAAATCCTCCTCCTGATCATAATATACTTTCTCCATGTTAGATAATCAAATCATCTCTTTCTAAGTTCTCTCCCTTAGTAGAGCTACCAACTGGAATCCTTTATTAAATAGAGTCGCCACCTCTTTTGAGGAATGAATTAATCTTCCAGGTTCTCACTTCTAGCAGAGTATGCTTCCAAACAAAATGATACAACTTTTGAAACTGATCTACGAACTCAGAAATTCTGGGTAACTTCACAATATGTATTGTGAGAAACTCTCCCCACTAGAGTCACCAATCTGTTGGTTCCCAAAATTGTAAATTGGAAATCCAAGGGCCTGCCACTTCTTTGGTAGGATCTCTCAATCAAATTTTGGACAATGAACAGAAATTGCTTAGATTCCCTTGCCCTTCGGGCTCCGCTACACCCAGGCGGGTAAACCTTCACCTTGAACACTGACCACTCAATTCAAGGGTTTTCTATAGTGAATTAAAAATTTGTGAGTTCCTCGGCTGGCAAGATCCTCGAACTCAATGAAACTAAAAATGGATGCTGAATATTTGATAATTGAATGTTTTGTGTAAATTTTGTAAATAATGAAATTGATGCTTGCAAAAGGAATATATTGATTTTTTGAATTCAATAAAAAGACCAGTGCCTTTGTTCATTTGGGCGATAGAGTCAACTTCGGTGAAATTTTATATACAACTTCATAATGTTCAATGCACTTGTACTCCCAATAATTTTGATAATCTAGATGCAACAGATCAATTCTAATGCAATCTTTAAATTAGTCTAGATTGAATTTTAACTCCATTGAGACAAACTGGACACAGTTATGAAAACAATTAAATATTTCACAACACCTATGATGATCAAATTTAAAATGCTAACTGACCATGTCCACTTATCTGATAACAAAATCATATACATAATTTTAAAATATAATTATGAAGGATGATTCACCTGTAGTTTAAATCTCCATGCCATTAAAGGTAAACAAAAGAAATTTTTATTTTATTAAAAAAATAAAATAATGGACTTTATTACAAAATCATAATATTGCCCTTATCCCTCCATACAATAAAATAAATATAAAATACTTCTCTCAAATTGAATAAAAATGTTCGGATGATGAAAAATGTTACAATCTCCAAATAACGGTCTATTTATATTTTGAAAAATAAAACCAATGTGACTGCCCAGATTTTAAAGTTGTGTCTCCAAAATAAATTGCAACCTTACATAACACAACTACATTAGTCATAATTGATTTTAATCCTTTTACTATAGCCTTCCCTTTCAAAATTTAATCGCACCTGTAACTTATGGGGCTTTAATTTTATTATAGCTTTCTTTTATTAAACCATCGATTATTTTCTAACATAATCACAGGCTTTAGCCGAACCAAGGCAAGATTTTCATTCCATATTTAACATCATCAACAATTTTTCCCGTCTATCTTTATTTACTTCATTTGTTCCTGCGATTGCTTATAGCTCTTGCATTGGAATTCACCATCCAATTTCTGAATTAGTTTGTGTGCTTGTTTTGGTGCCTTCCAGTATGTCATGCCTGTAGATTCCACAGCAATTAAGACTCTTTTCTTCATAAATTTAACTCCGATAGATATAAGCATTCTGAGCACTTGCGAAACTTTTCTTATCAACATTTGATTGCTCTAAACTTTATTACTATTCTATTTTTTATTAGACATCACTCCATTGATGCTTTTCATCTACCATAACCTATGGTCCTTGATGATGAGTATTTTGAGTTTTCCCACACACAGTTTTTGACTGAGATCGTAATTGTTTTAATTGTTTTATTCCTTTATTTATCGGGTATGATTTTTTTGAAGATGCTTCATCTGTATTTTTAAATCACAAGGCTTTTACCTTAATCCATGGTACCTTTAGTTTCCATTAATACTTTTATGTCTCTTCATGGTGTTTGTGCAACTTTCAACTAGTTTTTTCTTTTATTGGATTCAGATGGCTTCCTTCTATATTGTCATTGTTGTGCTCCATTATCCCTGCCTAAAATTTTCAATATCCATCTCGTTACATAAGGCTTCTCTGAGTGGTCACATTGAAACATCCTTTACAAGATTTCTTCATGGTAGATATAGAATAACCATTGGTAATTTTGCAAATAGAATGCAATTCTTTATCTGAAAGATTAAACAAGCCATCATTCTCGAATAAATTCCTTATTATCCTTGATATGGCTTCTGTAGCATTGTATTTGTATGATGCACCTGTAATTTTGTTTTCACTTTGTACTGACAATATTTTTCACACCGGTATTCTCAGGATCAGATTGGACCATCTACTTGTTACCAATAATGAAATCCACACCTCCCTCAGGATGTGCTTTTGCATCATGCACTTCATCTGTAATCAAGTCACTATTTGATGAGATTTTAAAATTAGAATAATTAGAGGAAGATTCATAATCATTGCTTGAGTTGCTTGTGGAACTACTAGATTTGATGTTGGGAGCTGTCACTTCCTTGGAATCTGCAAGCAACGTAACATGCTCTAAATCTTGCAAACATTCTACTCCTAGTCCTCTGTCTCTTAGATAATTGCTCACAAGAATATGAAGCTCCCATAAGTTATTTTCATTGAAACACTCAAGATCAACCTCAACTTCATCATCACACTGGGTAAATCCTGTATGCTTCTTTAGGAAAATATACACTTGTTTTGGCATGTTAACAGATAACTCCTCAAGATTCTTCCTAAGCTTTGCCTTCTCAGTAAATGACATTGGGGGCCTACATATCTCAGCCTTGGGTTTCTACTTAATCCCAAGTTTCATGCTTACTTCTAGTGCAAATGCAAACTTGGCCATAGCTTTCTTTTTAGCAACAAAGGAATACATAGTTTTAATAGAGGAAAGAGCTTGTTCAACAATGCTGCTGTCCCTGTTATACTCTGCATGCATCTTTCCACCTGCACCTTAATATCAAGTTCCAAGTTTTTCCTTGATCCTGCACCATGAACATTTCATGGTGTTACAATACTCTCGGGAAGTTCATTGGTTGCAAACATTTCATGATCTCCAGCAATTTTACTGTCTTTTTGTATTTCCTGGGCTGGTTCTGTAGAAATGTCAATTAAATTTTTATTTTCAGTATCATTCATATCCATCCTATTATGATTAGTGTATTGTAATCTCTTTGTTCACCCAACTACTTACAATTTATTATTCTAGGCTCTTGCGAAATTAACATGTGCCTAAAATCTTGCACATTCTTTCCAGTCTTCATCTTCTTCATACATTGCAAGTCTTTTATCAAATTCTCAACATTATTTCTTAAATGGAGATCTAAATTTTGCAAAAAATTTGAGCTACATCAGGTGGTTCTTATGTTTTCACCTCTTCCATTGTAGTGTCAGTCACTAATTTCTAAATTTCATCTGCACTCACTAATACAGAGTTGTCACATAATTTAGCCTGTAGTGTAGTTTGGTTAGGTATCTTTTTCAAGTCTTCCTTTGTTAAGGGGTTTATGTTTTGAGAAGTGAGATCAGAAACATACTTTACTATAACTATTTCAACATTCACACTTGTTATTTAAGGGCTAACATTTGACAATTATGTATCTTGTACACTCTGTTCTTATTACTTCTCTACCTTAGCTATTGCCTGATCATCTACATTTATTTCAGTACCTCCCTCAACTGTGCCTTCATTGTTTTCATCTTCTTCATCATCTTTAACCTCAATAGGATCATGTTCTCCTTCTTTTACTATAGCTAGTCCATATGTAATTTTCCACATTTGTGTGGTCTTCTTTACAATATCTTCTATGTTATTTTGCAATATGTTGAATGCTCTATATTTAGCAACAAATCTAATAGCATATTTCTTTATGGCTTTTGCAATTTGTGCCTTACTGATTTCAAGCATAACTTAAGAAAGTGATGTCTCCCTAATTTTCCTTTCTACATTCAAACAATAATGCCATTTTTTCTCAACTCTTTCATATAGGCTTTTAGGCATAGAGTTGACAATCTCTAGAGGTGTTTTCTTAAAATTTTTTGTCATGGCATATATTGCCTCCTCCACTTGATTCTTTTCAACTTTTCCAAGATTATCAAAATCAATGTGAGAAAATTCCAATAAATTTTCATTATTTTTAACATTATCACATAGGTTGTCTAAATTTGAAGATGGATTATGACTCACCACTTGGAATTGGCTATTGTCATCAGATTCTATTCTTTCCTCATCAGATTCAGCTTGAGCAATGTACTTTCTCTTTGGTCTTTTCTATGCTCCTCCTTCCTACTCTATAGGTTTGGCTTTCTCTTTATCCTTTTTTATAGTGACACATGAACTAGCCCTTGTGGTAGGTGTTATAGGTTTGGGATGGCTTGGTTTAACAACCTTCTTGAGTCTTGTCACTGCTTGTGCCTCATCCTTTTTTTTCTTCTTATCACTAGGAGTAGGCACTTCCTTGGCTTCTTCTTCCTTAACACCTTCTACAATTTCTATTTCTTCCTCATGCTGATCTTTACCCTTTCCTTGTGTTAATGCAAGTGGTTCTTGGGTTTGATTTTCTTCTTCCTACTCATCACATTTACCAAATTTATATTTCAATTTCTTGACCAACTTCTTCTTCTTAATGATAGAGGTAGTCTTTCATTCCATGGTAATCTTAGATTTGACCATCTCATAATTACCAAATTCTTTCGCATCTTTATCTATATCTTCTATAAGTAATGCTATTATTGCTATAGAGGCCTCATCTACATTAATTTCATAGCCTAATTGCCCTACCCATCTTACTCTTTGAGTTGCAGCTTGAACAAATGTAAAATCAGCATCAACTAGGAAACAAAAATCATCATAATATTTTTCCACTAATGATATTGGAATCCTCAATCTCTTTTTTCATAGATTTCTTGAAGTCCTCAAAGTAATTGGTCATTATTGACTCAAAATTTTCACCTAATTTTTCAATGAACTCTCCTATTTGAACTGACATGGACTTGTTTTTCTTCCATGCCATAGTGCCAAATGTAGGAAATTTGTTTTGAACATAAAAGAAGATACATATCAAAATATATCCAAATTTTCACTAAGCACTCTTTTTTTTCCTTATTGATCCTAGGTTTTCAATTAGTTGTTGTAGTTGTAGCTTAAAAAGATCATATGTATGATCCTTCTTCACAATCTTGTAACCCACATCTGCTACAATATAAGGCACATTGTTCAATTTTCTTGATTGGTAAAACTTATGTACAATTACCCTTACTATAAAATCTATTAGGGGATCTATGATGGTGTCAATTGTCATTCCCCTCTTATTCAACATAACCCCTATGTTCTTTTCAATAACCTCTTTTGACTTGCTCATCAAAGTCTTTGGCCAATCAAGGGTTGGATACCCTATTACCCTATGGATTATTCTTTTGGTGATTTTGATTGGCCCATTGTCCAACCATAGTGAACTATCATGAATCCTACTCAATACAATCCTGATCCATTTAGTTTTGAAAACATTAGAGAAATCTAGGGCACGAGTTAACCCTTTCTTTTCCATAGTCTTGAATTCTTCCCTTAACACACAATTTTCACAAAATTTTCCATATGCTTCTCTTATTTCCATGTCACCAATACTACCGATCTTATAGTTGTAACACTTTCTAACATCTTGAATCATTAAATTTTTTGGTGGTATCATGGATAATGCATCAAAGGGATCTTATTTATATGTAATATTTGGTATGGCCTTGAAAATAGGTTGTTTCACCTTGTTGATAATGAATAGAATATTTAAAACTTCTTTACCCTCAACACCCTTTGAACATGATGCCATTTTACAAAATTAGGGTTTACAAAATTTGAAATAACATAGCTTGGTACATGATAAATACCTTGCAAAATTTGATGAAATAATGTTGAATAGCTATACAAATCTCTTGTAATCACTTCAGATCAATTTTGAATGATGTTAAATGAGTAGAAATTGATAAGTAGGAGATAATTTCCACATCAAGTCAAATTGTGATATTGCTATCAGGATAGCAATATCAAAATTTGACTTGCTGTGGAAATTATCTCCTACTTATCAATTGATGAGCTTAAGGGGCTTTCTAATGAATGGTTCATAAGGCACAACACCTAGTGAAGGTATTGCAAATGGGGTTGCAAGCTTTGGGTTTAACCATGGAGGAAACTCCATAGTTAAGCGTGCTCAGGTTGGAGTAGTACTGGGATGGGTGACCTCTCGGGAAGTCCCAATGCTTCACCCTTGTGAGCATCACCTAGATCTAAGTGTTCCATTTATTCTCATGAGATATGGATTCATGTTGAATCACTACTCATGAAACATGGGTCAATGTGTTTGACTCAAAATCACATAGTTAAATCCTGATAGCAATATCACGAGTAGAAATTGATCAAATACCCCTTTAAAATACTACAATTAATGTTGAGTTCTTACACAGTTGTAAGCTCAACATTAACTAATTTATGGCTCACTCGACATACACTAGCTTTTCATTCATTCGACAACCATTATGATCTTGGCAACAACTAGCTAGTTTGTTAGCTTGACATCCTCTAGAATTTCACTCAGTAATCATAGAAAACTTTTCATGCTTGATAATAATATGAAAAACTTAAAGACTTTTTCTTTGATTCCTAATAACATCTTGCATCTTTATTCATGCTTATGTAGATTTTTTAGTACTAAATCCTTTGGAACTGAGGTATGATATAACTTTTGAATATTAGTCCCACATAGTTTGATTAGGTGTGATTGCCTGACCCATTGCATAAAGTGATCCCTTCTTCACTTGATGTGTTGCAATGCTCCTTTTTCTTCCATGTCTTGCTCATTTCATTTCTAACATTTTCAATATCTACCTTGCCTTTGCCTTTATCTTTATTGAACTCAAAACTTGGTGGCTTTGACCTTGTTGGACAATATCGACAAATGTAACCAATATTTAGAAAACTAAAACATGTGGTTTGACTCAACCACTTTTGTATTCACTTCTAAAGTGAGTCTTAATAAAATTCTCAGGAACATATCCATACTCTTGTTGAAAATAATGATAGCTATATCTTGTATTATAACTCTAGTTGTACGAGTTGCCATTGTTCTTTACCTTTGTTTTCTTGTCTGATGACCATGTGGGTTTGGATCTGCACTCGAAAAGCTCTATGTCCATACTTTTGACATTTGTAATAGTATCCTTCAAATCATTTTGTGTGCATGGTCTTAGTTCCACATTTATGTGTTTGATGACCTTATTTGTTGCACTTATGTAGTGAACCATGCTCTTATGCTTAACTTTCTGGTTTTAAATCTTTCTCCTACACACATTAGTAGTATGTCCTTTCTTACCACAATTATAACAAGTAGGTTTGGAATTCTTACCTTTGTTACTCCTTTGTTTAGCACTTTTTGATGACTCTCCTTCTTTAGTACTTATATATCCCAGTCCAGATGTATATTTATTAGATCTAGGGGATCTCAATAATTGCTCAAAGTATTTGATGTATTTATTTGTTTTATTAAAAAATCTAGAAAATTCCTTTTCCCTTTTTAGGTCATCATTTATATGCTCATTCTACAAATTCAATGTTGTTATTTCAATGTCCTTGACATTCAATTCAAAGGTGGCATTCATCATTTGACTCAGAGTGTCTAATTGCATGTTAGCAATCTTAGTTAGCTCTAATGATTTCTCTCCCAATATGTTGGTAAAAACTGTTTTGTTATCTTTAGTCATGCCTTTGTCTTCATAGATTTCTTTTCCTATTCAATCACCTTAGATAGTAGTATGGCTTGTGATTCTTTCTCTAGCTTGAGATTTTTGATTTGTTCAGCTTGGGCTTTATTCTTTTCCATTAGAATTGTAATTACCACATCAAATTCATTAGAGTCTCCATTAGCAAATAGCTTAGTAGTGTCCATCTCTTTTTGTATTGTGTGTCATTCTCCTAAAATATCAATTTCCTTTCTTCTCTTCAAAGATTTCTTTAAGTCTTGTCTTGCTTCATTTAGTTGATGTAGAATGAGTTGTAGTTCAATTCCCTGATTCTCAGTGATCTTTCCCAACTTGTAGACTTCCATTTTCAAGATATTTCCTCAAAGCTACAAAGCTTCTCTTTCAAAGAACAAGGCTTTGATGCTAATTATTGGAATTACAATATGACAGGTTAATTTTTCAAGGGGAGGTGTGAATTAGTAGTTTAAACTTTAACCTATAAAAAATTCACCACATCCATCTCATACATTCAATAAGTAAACTAAAACACCATGTAAAGCATGTACATCTAAATAATGTAAACAAGTAAGTATTCACACATATATGACACCAAATATGATTCCCTAGAAATCCTCCAATGAGAAGGTAAAATTGGGATGGGGATGACACCCACAAAAATTTACTGTTGTAGTAATAAAGTGTATCTAATGAAGGTTACAATGTTTGATTATGAGACATGATCTACACTGTGAAAGGTCTGCCTTCTCAAAGGCTTACAAAGACTATTAGGTCTTACCCTATTAGAGGATTTCAACACCCTGTTAGAAGTGTACCTTGTTAAAGGACTTTAATTCATAATTAAGCAAGCACCTTGTTAAAAGATTTTAATACAACATGTTAGGATTACTTTGTTAAGAGATTTAACTGATTCACCTATTATAATGACTCAACATTGATCTTGCAATTAGAATTTTTTTTCTTGATGATAGATCACCTCTAAACCAATGTATGCTTGATCCTTCTTGATCAGATGTCTCTCTGCTATTTACTATTTCCTTCCTCTATTCTCCTTTAATTGATTCTGCAATGCAATTTTAATTCACAACTCCTTAGCCACTATGAATACTTTATTTTCTCATGAAAACTTCTCTCTTCCCTCCTTCCACACACATATGAAGTTTAGGGTCTTTCCTCCTTAAGAAGACCTAGGTGACTTAGGGTTAGGTATGAATCAATGGCTATGATTCATCTATTTTTCCACTTAAACCTTCCCTTTACTTGATTGGATGCATATACTTCATAGGGATTCCAACTTAAGATTCATCCTTATCACCAAAATATCATAATTCAATCTATAAATTGACTAAAAATTGGTTTACATAGTAGTTTGTGCCAATACAAAAAACTATGACAAAACTATGTTACTTGGCATATGAAGTCTCTGATGCTCAACATATACTGATTTCTATACTGAATTAGCATCTTACTTGGCTCATGAATCACTCGACATACACTGTCTGCTCGATACTTGAGTGACTTGGCACATGAGTGACTTGGTACTCACTGTGGACTCAACATACTCTATCTTATACATGTTGTGCTTGGCATATACTACTTGTTAAAAATGAACTAAGTAAATGAATTAAGTGTATAGACACTTATTTGTCAAAACCAATCCGAGATCAACATTATTCCCCTATCTCAAGCTCACTAAATAAATTTTAGTGATGCATCAACCAGAGCATGTTGAAGACCAACCAATTGATGTGATATTTCATAGAGCACATTGCATATGAATCAGTACATGAGGTACATTGATATTCACTGAATGTTGTGTTTGGCATGAGATGTCAAAGAGGGAGAAGTTTTCTATCATACCCGACAAAATTTTTCAAAGATGTCAAAGAAGGAGAACTTGGTCTAATATCAAAGAAGGAAAGTTTTCTATTGGAAGAAGATGCTACAAATAGAGTTTTGCTAATTGTTGTCACAAATGTTTGCACCCATGTCTAAAGTTTTTACCTAAGGACAACCTTGTGAAACATGGAAACAACCTCCAAGCTATGGGACTTGAACTATGAGATTGAGTCTCTAGAGAAGGCCGAATTCCTTTACTATCAGGGTGCATCTAACTACTCTTGGAGAGAAAAAGGGAGAAGGAATGCATAGAAGCAAATCTACCTATTCTAACCTAAGGGGGTGATGCACCAAAATAGAGTGCTCAAACCAATCTCTGCCCATACATGCACTTTTGAACCATCATGACACCAAAAGATATACACATCCAGACTTGTTTTAATCTAACAATCACATGCAGATTAGAAAACCCAAATGAATGACACAAGGAAAGAGAGGATTCACTTATATACCATTCATAGGCCAAAAGAGATACAATCATGCAAGATTGCAGATCTCTACAATACACCAATGAGAGGAAAATAGTTCTTGCACTTCACATCAATGGATGAAGGAGATAAGAATGTCATACAATTCAGAGGTAAAGGGGATTTATAGTGAAATTGCAGAGCAACATCAGAGAAAATAGAGGAGAGTCAACTAGAAAAATATATAGAAAATTTTCTTTATAGCTCAAGCATAACTGAGATATTTTCTAACTAAAATTACTCCACAACCACTATCATTAAGTCTCTATAGAAAATATGATCTAGGCACATATTTAGATACCATGAAATCTAATATTTTGTTAAAGTAGGACCCTGACAGAAATGACACCATTAAGCCATTCTGATCAAGTAGATGGATAAACTGGGGTGGTGTAGTGTTCTCCTTCATTTACCAAGCGCAACATTCACTTGAGAGTGGTTGGAATCAATCATGAAGATCAGATTGTGCATGAAAACCTGATTCCCCTTACTTTTGGCTTGTCAGTTAGCAAAGTCAAAAAGTCAACCGAATCCTGCCATCAAGATGAGCCACATGGACCAATGATTTAATTTCATTTTGCCACCCCGCGAAGTCTCTACATGGTTGACCACATCTTCTTAACTAATTGCGCCAGCTCCTCAAAACCTTGACTGCGATGGTCTCATAACTGCCAGTCTTTCTATTAATTTTATTAGCCAAGCCTAATGGGACATGTGTCCTTTAGGCACTGTCCTGCAATGTTTAACTTCCTCACATCTCCAAAATTTAGGAAAGCGCTAATCGTTGATCTCCATGAGATCAACGATTGTGAAAGATCTTATCATACTACACTTGCCCCCTTAAAGATTTTTTGGCCCACGAACACCTCGGCAGCCACCTCAGTGACTTGGCCCCATCTGGCATCACCCTATGGCATATGAAACCAAATTGACCCCACAAAGACACATGGCAACGAGGTGCTTGCCTGCATTGCTTAATATCCCTACATATTCATATTGTAGGCATGTTTCAGCCTTTGATCGTAGGAGATTTGACGGTGCCCATAACATGTGCCCTCTGAACCTACGTGAATATCCTCTATGACATCATTAGGACATGTGTCACTAGGGAACTTGCCCACATTGTCAGAAAGTTTTACAAACGACAAAATGTAGAAAAGTGGGTGCCAATCAAACTGCCAGCTCACTAGTAGCTCTCCCCTCTGCAGCCCACAAGAAGAACATGGACCCACCTACCACATTTGATGAAGGGGCTTCCCCGCATTGTTTAAAGGTAGTACATCGTGAGAATGCGAGAAAGTGCCCACTGTAGATCATGAAAGATCTGATGGTGCGAAAAGTTGTGGGCTAGCGGAAATAAATTATGAAATATATGGGATACAATAAGGTTTTTTACTCGTTTATTTTTGTATCTCCATGGCATTAAAATAATACTAAAGATGGGAAGTGACTGTTGGGTGGGTTCAAGTATTCAAATTCAAATTTTTGGCAAGAGACAAAAATAGGTAACACTAATAGAAGAAGAAACTAAAGGCAGAGGGATTCACATGGATAGAGGGAGTTCTCATTTATGAGAATTGGAATGAAACTAAAGATATTTTCCTTACATTATTCCTGCTCTAAAATCTCATTGTTTTATGACATGTTGTGTTGCCATCAATGCCAAAGAGGGAGATTGTTTGAAATAATTGATTAATTTTGTATTGTCTTAGATGTTACACAAAATGTCATATTATTGCTAGTCAGTGTATACCGGGCTCACTCGAGCATTGAAGATAGTTTCCTGTGTCTACTGAGCATTCAAAAATTTTCCTAGTTCAAAAGACAATGTGTACCAAGTTCACTTGGGTGACAAAGAATTTTTTATAGAAGTTGAGTGTTAACCAAGCTCATTTGGTTAAAGATGGAAATGCTGGATGCAACTAGTGTTAATCTGGCTCACTTGGTTACCAAAAGAACTCCATGAATATGTAGTGTTAACTAAGTTCACTTGGTTAACATAGGAAAATCATTGTTGTGTCAGTGTCTACCGAGAAGGGTGGGCTAATGAAGTATTTTCTTATTTTGGCATATTGAGTTCAATTGAATTGTTTGTTGGTTCTAGCCAACTAAGGAGATGAATATTAATTATTCTAAGTTGTATTCAAGTCAACTTGACAATGTGTAAGGTATAAATATATGGTCAAGTTGAGGATTGAATATGTGGAAGAAATAGAAGATTTGATGATGCCTTGAAGAAGTGAATTAGAAGGATAAGTAAAATATTCTTGTTGAGATGTAAAGATGCATTCAATCAGGAGGGATCAAGTATTGGCTCATTGCCATTATGTCAATTCTGGTCTATTTTTGATAATTTCTAAGTCCTATTCTAATAGGCAATTCTCATTCTGCTATTCGCTACTTGACTTAATTGTCAGATGCAGAAAACCCTAATATGCATTCATCATATTTCTTATTTAATTCCTATAGTACGTACTCATATTAGTCACATTAAACCTACTTGATTTAATTATAATTTAATCATTAAGTATTTATTCTTTAATTAAATTAAATTATATCCTAAGGTTAATGAACTATGAAATTAAATTTATTTAATTTAATAAATACGCCTATCTTGATTAATTAAATGTAATTATTTAATTAAATGGGAAAGGTATTTCTAATTAATTAAATGAAAATATTTAATTAAATTGAGTACTTACTTCTAATTAATTAAAGAAAGTTATTTAATTAAATGGGAAGCCATTCCTAATTAATTAAATGAAGTTATTTAATTAAATAAGAAAAGTGTCTCTAGTTAATTAAAGATTATTTAATTAAATAAAAAAAGTAATTATGAGAGCATATCTCATTTTATTAAATTAAATATCTCAACAAAATCTCTCTTCAGTTCAAAAAGGGAAATTTCCAGTTCACTATTGATAAAAAATGAGTTAAATCAATTAACTCCTTTTTCTACTCAAATTAAATCAGTTAACTCCTTATTTTACTCAAATTAAATCTGTTAACTCCCTTTAATTTGGGAATCTCCCTTTATGACTGAACCTCATCTTCAATCTTGACCGTTGATCCGAATTGATCTCAACCGTTGATGGATTTCAAGAAAGTCTATTTAAGAGACCCTCATCTCTTCATTTTGGAGGATGAATTTGGAGAATTTGCATCGAGTCTCTGCTGGAATTCATACTCACATTTGCTCATATTTTTACATACATCTTGCATTCTTAGTTTAGATTCATCTAGCTTAATAATGCATACATTTTTATTTTAATGTCTTTTATTTCTTAGATTAATTGCTTGTACTTCATCTAGATTACTTGCAAATTCATATAGCTTAAATCGCATTCAAATTCTTCATTCTTATAGGGTTTGGTTGCTTAAACACCTCGAATCTGAGGATATCCGACAAGCAATTCCCTTTAAGATAGAAGGCAACAGGTCACTTTGCAGGCTGATTTTCGGATGAACAATCCAATGTTCATTCTGGGATGAATCCGCAAATAAGGACTGTGTTGAAGTGTGTGTGTTAGTAGAGGCCACATATTCATGCATACATTTTTGGCGCCCACCGTGGGGTCAAGAAAATGAACTTTTCTAGCCTCTTTCTACATTTTAAAATCATTTTTGTGTTTTCTATCCGTATAGTTTCGTACAGATTCAGAAATCTTCGCGCGAGACTTTTCATTTTCACGCAAGGATCCAGAATCTTCGTGCAAAGATTCTTTCTATATCGCGTGAGAAAATGCCTAAGTGCGCGAAACTTCGCGCCGCCACTATTTTCTTCATGCGGGCCAAAAATAGTTTCGTGTAGGCTCCAAATAGTTTCGCATGAGACAAAAATAATTTCGCATGGCTCTGTCATAAATTTCACATGGCACTTGTTTCTTTGCGCAGGCCGAAAATAATTTCGCACAGGATCCAAACAGTTTCACGCGAGATAGAAATAACTTTGCGAGGTTCTATAAGAAATTTCGTGTGAAACTCTGCTATTTTTTTGCATTGATTTTTGTGTTTTCTGGTTTTTCTGCTAATTGCTCACTGTTTCTAGTTTTTTTCATGTTTTTTGTGTTTTTTGGAATAGCAATACAAAAGACAGCTTTTTTCCAATTTTCCAGATAAATAATGTAAAGAAAAAAAGGAAAAAAAAAGTATAAAATGAATTTTGACTTTTGATGTTTTCATAGGTTTTAGCATTTTCTAAGCTTTTTTATGGGTATAAAAATGAAGAAAAAAAGTTAAATTTTATTTTCCCATAGTTAAGCTTCAGTTTTCACTAACATGTTTTCTCTTAAGCATCTTTATTTCCATTTTTCTAATTTTTTTACAGCATAACAGCGGTTTGTAGGACAATTGGAAAAGCGTGATAAAGTTGCTAAAAATAGGTAAAACATCTACTAAGCGCATTGCAAAGATTATCAGGTAATTCTCTTTGACTGATAACACTTCATTTGGGCCTAAAACGAAGATCTCTCATGTCATTTTACAACACATGCATAATTTGATACTAGGTTGTGATCTCTATTAGTTTCATCTAGCAAGCTTAGTTACTAGTGATAGATCTAATTAGCTATCTTGGGTTATTGGAATCACTAATCCGCCGGCCCCTCATTCCACCTTGTGGTTGCAAGATCAGCACCACATTAAAGGGGAGGGGTCTACAGGAAAGAAGCGTTAAATGCTCCACTAGGCAACCCTTTTGTGCTTTCTAGAACTCACTAGTTTCTGAGTTGTTGACTCATTTTGGCTTATGTGAGGGGTTAAATGTTCCACATCTTTGGACTCACCTCGCATTAGTTAAAGTGTTAAGTGTACCACCTTGTGCTTTTTGATTTCTTTTGGATAGATTTTCTTTCGAAAATTAACATCTGTACACACATAGTAATTAAGCCCCCATGAACACTATTCGTGGATCTTGAGGGAGTGGGTTCCTAGTGAAACTCCTCTCTAAGACGGATTCCTTTTAGGTGGGGAGGATACTTTGAGCATCTCGCAGATAGATGAATCTTCAACTTGTTGATTAAGACATCCTTTCTCTAGAGAGGTTGATAGATCACTGGGAGTTGATATCATAGATCTTTAAGAGATACTCTTAGTTTAGCGTGTTAGATTAATCTGTTTGCTTTGATTGGGCTAAAGGTGAAAAGGTGTCAAAACCTTGAATCTGGAAGCTAAGTCCCCTTTTGGTATACTATTGTGAGTCGGTCACCTTTAGAGAGGGTTAACTGTAGCAGACAATCCCTTTATAGGGAAAACTGCGTTGACGGAACCTCAAGCGGTAATAGCCATTTTCACCATGGTAGTGACAACCGCTATATAAATGTCCTTGTGGAAGAAATCTCCATGGGTGTGGTTCATTATGGGTTGTCAGATCTCCCTAGCAGCTCTTGAAGATTAAGTTCTCAGACTGTGTCAAAACCTCGGTGCACCGGGATTGGAGGTCACCCCTGTGAGTCATAAAAGTTGTAGAGTCAAACCATTACTAAAAAACCTTAGAGAGGCCAACTTTTATTTTCTAGGGTTGTATGCATGATTGCAAAACTCTTTGAAAACATACACAATTAGCTCTCTTAAGAATCAGTGCATACTAAGTCACTTGATTGTTCATGCGCAAGGTTGCTTTTGCCCTTGCTCATTGTTTTCAGACATGCTTGATATCACCTGCTTGTTGTTCTATGTTCCTGTTTATCTGCTTGCTTACTAAAACAATCAAATTTGTTGTCTGTTAAATTGAACTTGTCTCAAAAATCTGCCCAATCTGTCTAAAAAGTCCAGAAATCTTGCCAAAATCAGTCGCTGTTCTGAAACTGATCTGCTTTCTCGCCCAAAAATTTTTTTAGTCTCGCTTGAAATCATTTGGTCCTCATGCGAAATCATTTTGTCCTCGTGCAAAATTAAAATTTTTTTCATGAGTCTTCGCGTGACTTGAGATCTTTCTCGTGTGAAATTAAATACTGTCACTGACTTTTGCACGAGCCATGAAACTTCTTCGCGCGGTCTGCGAAACTTATTCGCGTGGCCTGTAAAGGTTTTTCGTGCAAAATCTTGTGTTAGCATTTCCACTTTTGGTCTGATTTATCTATCTGCGATCTATACGCTACCCTTTTCTACATCCGTTTGTCAATTTCTGTCTGCAAAAATTCCTCAAACAGTGGCATCCTGCTTAGCTAATGACTTGTGGTCCATGCTTTAACTAGTCTTGTCTCTTAGTTATCTTGCTCTTGTCCTTTAGTGCTTTTTGTACTCCGTGTCATGATAGTCATAATATTTGGCTATTCTAGCCTTCAAATTAGACTATTCATACCTTAGTATATTGCACTTTTATCTTGCTTTTCTGAGACTATGTTCTAGTGTGGTCCTTGTCTAAGTTGCTACTTTTTGTCATTGTCTATGACTGTGGCAACTTGACTTATGTTCTAAAACTTGGCTGTCACTACTTGAAACATAGTACATCAAAATGGCCAACAAAAAATGTGCTAAATCCAATATTCCTAGTGAGGAAGAAGGGATTCTTATGGAAAACATGAAGCAACAAATCCAATCAATGAGCACTCAACTTCACAGACTAAAAGAAGAGGAAAACATGTCATCGAACAGATTCTCCTTGAGAGAAAATTTCCCTTCCTTCTATGACAACCAAAAATCACATTCTTGTGATCTTGAATCTAAGATATCTGAGAACACTTCACAAACACCCAAGAAATCTAGAAATATCTTTGAAGAAAAACCTTGGGAATCTAAACCAAAGCATGATTTCACACCTTTGGGAAAATCTTATGAATTAACCTTGGAAGAAATTCTTGAAGAAAAACTCATTAGTTTACCTAAGCTCACTTTGGTGGGAGTTTCCTTCATGAGTAACTATTGTGCCTATCATAGACATAATTTACATAAAACTTCACATTGTAAGGAGCTGAAAACTAAGATCCAAGATCTTTTTGATAATGGCATAATTCGAAAATCTAAGCTCTCAGCTACTAAAGATTCTACTCTCAAGAAGGATCAACCTCATGAAACCATGTTTAGTAATGGTTCAAATGCAACTTCTACTTCTTCCAACATACATCCACCTTCTAAATTGTCCAATCTTTCCAACACATATTCACCAAAAGAACCCACTACTCCCCCAGTTGACTATGTGTACCCTCAAGGACTACCTTTAAAGGAAACTCAAGCTAATCTTGACTTAGTTGCAAACCTCTCCCATACTACACAAAGCAAAGATCCAAAACCTCCATGTGTTGCTCCTCCTATTATCCCCAATCCAACTATTGCTCCATTGTCCCTTCAAGACCCTGTTATGGAGCCTCTAAAAATATATTTGAATATAGATTCAAATACTCCCTTATTCTTGGATTTGGTTTCATGTCAAGAGAACCACTTAAATGATGAAGAAACAAGTGTTGATCAAGACCAATATTCCTTCATCCCCTTTCAAGTCTTCCAAGATCTCGTGTCTCCATCTCAAGAGCCACATAGTCCTCCATCTCCCATGTCATGCACCTCTACTAAGCAAGATCAAGATATTCCTTCCACCATCCCTAAGGAGATTACAAAAGACCAAGAGAAGGATACTTTTCCTATGTTACCAAAAATTCCTTTTAAAGAGAAAATTGTTCCCTCGCTCTCTTATTCTACCTTGCTACATTCACTTCCAAACTATGCTCAAGCTTTAAATACTCCTGTCAAAGGTATTTCTCCTATAACAGTTTCTCATAAATCTATTGATGGTTTTGGTCATATTTCTCACTCTAAAGATGTTGATATCCATACTCATGGTCCGTTCACATCTTCTAAATCTATCCTTGGTCCATACCCATCTAAGCTAAAACCTTCAAGTCTTCCATCCATATTGGGACCTTATGTTCCTATATCTCCTACTTCCATGCTCAACTCATTACATGTTCCTCCTACCCTACCCCAAGATCAACAAAGATATAAATACTTGAACTCTTCACATTCACCTTTCCATCTAAACCAGTCATATTGGCCTCATTCATCCATAAATTCCAAGTCCTTTGGAAGCAATTTGGATGATCAACTCAAACACAAGTGCATGAATCCATCCTCAAAAGTTCACTATGTCTCCTCTAATCAACATGTGAATGTCAAGAAGAAAAATATGCAAAAGAGACCGCAAAGGTCCACTATTGAAAGAACTCAAACAAAGAAATTATGGGTTCTTAAATCTGTTATTGAAGAAATGCATTCCAAAGCATCTAATGAAAAATCAAAAGCTATATGGATTCCCAAGTCTCTTTTGAAGGACTTGAATATTGAAAACAAATCAAAGTTGACATTCAAGCTTCCAAAGTCTTCAACTCCATCTTCTTCCAACATCTTCCTAAAACAGTTTCAAAACCTTCTACTCCACCCTCTCCAAAATGGCTTTGCTACCTCATATATCTAAGCCTCAATATATTTCATCCATATTCCCTCCATCATTCTACTGTTGATCTTGCTTAATATCTCATCCACCCTCATGAGATTCTCTAAATCTTATGCCTGCTTGCCATCGTTGCTTGTTTCAGTCTTCCAAAACCAACAACCTTATCCTCCATCTACATTTCATTTTTCTATCATTTCCCTTCCATTACCTTATCAACATCTTTGAGTGTACCTTGCTATGGCCTTGGCTTATCATAACTTATCTTTCTTATAGGAGCACTATTTAAATTGAAAAAGGCTTGAATTCTTCCCAAAAACTCTAAAAATCCAAAAAAAGAAAAAGAAAAAAAAGAAAAAAATGTGCCTTGGTGAAAACCTGGAAACAGGCACCTTGGTAGCAAAAGTAAAGATAAATAAATCCATCCTATGGTGAAAATCACTTCTTGTGGCACCTTGGACAAGTACCATGATGAAAACCTGGTAAACAGGCATCATGCGTAATTCTTCCATCCATGACATCCTATCATGATCTTGCTTATCCTTCAAATGTCCTCGTCTCATCTCAATTCATTCACTGATAACCTCCATAACAAAGTTTGCTATCCTATTCAGTTAACCCTTTGGTCTTGATCAATGAAAGAAAGAAGAAAACTCAGTTCTTGGCAATCTCTTGACATGGTCACTTTCTTGGATTACTTACGTGACACCCTTCATTACACCATGAGCTCATATTGTTATATCCTTTTCCCTAGCTTGGGTAATCTTGTGAAGACTTTCCTTGAGGGTAAAATTCACCGCTTCATACTCCTTGCCTTTCCATCTCTACTTATCCACTTGCTTGCTACTACATCTCATTGTACACCTTGCTAGACACTAGAACAAAATCAAGGTGATCCTTCTTGAGAGTTAGTAATCTCTAAAAAAATCTAAAAATAAGAAAAATTCCTAAAAAAAATTGTTACCCTGGTGAAAACCTATCAATAGGCACCTTGGTAACACCAAAAAAAAATCAAAAAGAGAAAAATAAAAAAAATTTGAAAAAAATAGAAAAGTGCCATTGGTGAAAACCTAGAAATAGGCATCATGGTAGCAAAAAAAAAAAAAAAGAAGAAAACTTGCCAAGAAGATGAAAACTTGGTAAACAGGCGCCTCTTGTTCCCAATGCTCCATCTTGCAGCGCATCTTCTAGCTATTTTGTACATGTTGCTTTCATGCTTTTGCTTTCCTGCTTCCTGCTCATGTATCCATGGATTGAGTCTTCTCATAGCTCGGCGGCATTCCCCCTTAGTGTCACTCTTTTCGAGATTCTCCTCATAGAATCTCCTACATGACAATCACCTGTCATTCTGACTACGTCTTCCTACTGTCGCCAGTGTCACTCTTTCCAAGATTCTCCTCATAGAATCTCCTATGCGACAGTCACTAGTCATTCTGACTGCGTTTGCCTACTGTCGCCAATGTTACTCTTTTCGAGATTCTCCTCATAGAATCTCCTTCGCAATAGTCACCAGTCATTCTGACTGCATCTGCCTACTGTTGCCAGTGTCACTCTTTTCGAGATTCTCCTCATACAATCTCCTTCGCGACAGTCACCAGTCATTCTGACTGCGTCTGCCTACTACCGCCAGTGTCACTCTTTTCGAGATTCTCCTCATAGAATCTCCTTCGCGATAGTCACCAGTCATTTTGACTGCATCTGCCTACTGTCGCCAGTGTCACTCTTTTTGAGATTCTCCTCATACAATCTCCTTCGCGACAGTCACCAGTCGTTCTGACTACGTCTGCCTACTATCGCTAGTGTCACTCTTTTTGAGATTCTTCTCGTAGAATCTCTTCCGCAATAGTCACCAGTTGTTTCAGCTGTGTCTGCCTACCATTGCTTAGGTCATGTCTCAAGATTCCTTTATGGAAGATCTCTTTTGCATCAGTCACCAGTCATCCTGGCTATGTCTGTCTACTATCGCTTAGTCCTTCTTAGGTTCTTCATCGTGAAGATTCCTCTTTGACCTCACTCACCAGTCGTTCTGATTGCGTCTACCTACTGTTGTCACCCTACTAAAGAGATTTCTTTCTTACATGTTCTGGACATTGGCATTTGACATCAATCCCAAAAACATTGAACTCAGAAAAAAAAATGATATACTTGTTTGGATATGCTGAGCATTTTATTTGTTTTCTTTGTTTTTCTTTATCATATCTCCTTGAGCAACTCGATGATGTCATCTTTGACTAGAGAGGTAAGGACTGGGGGCATGATCTTTTTCTTTGCTTTTTGTTTGCGATTTAGTTCCAATAAGTTGATCTATGCCTATAAGAGAGGTGTCCACTATAAGAGCCTCCTTCTCGTATTGGATGGGTGTGTGTACCTTGACTCCTTTTATACAGATACGTCAATGACATTGGTTCTTCTCCTATTTTTTTGGAGTGAACTCTACATGCTATAGTACATACTGATACTCGTCCTATTAAGTGAACGTATGGGTCACTGCGAGTATATCTAGCACACTTCTGTCTCAGGTTACGAATGCAAGGGTCATTGCAGACAGAATGAATACTGAATACTTAGTATAAGTGATATCTCCCGTGTGTTTGGTGTGCTTGTCATGCAAGCAACATTAGGGTCATCCTAGCATTTATGCTCTGATGCTTATGTTAACTTGCTACATTAAAAGGGACAAATGTTCTGGTCATTCTGGCTTCTTGTGCCTCGAATGCTTACATTTAATCCTGACATCCCAATAACATATGTTATATTCATATTTTCATGATTGCAATGTCATTGGGAGTTGTATAACATACGAGCTTTATTTTATATCCAATGATGATAAATCATCGAGGCTTGGTAACTAGACCTAGGGTTGCATTTAACATAGTATTGCATTACATACTTCACTTGCATAAGCATGCGATTAAATTGCAAATCTACTTTCACCTTCTCTAATGAGGGATTGCTGATCTCTTCAAAGTATCATGTTCTTTCACGAACTGCACAATGATTGATTAATCACCCTATTGGCTACTTTGGTTTCTCTAAACCCATTTTTCGGGATCAAATTTGAAATTTGACACACTTAAGTGGCTCAAAATGCATTTTAATTTTAATTTTTTTTGTGCACTCCAAATCTTTCTGATACTTTTCAATTCTTGGAATCTTTTCAACTCAAACTTGATCATTCTGATCTCTTCATATTTCTTCAGATCATTCTAATCTCTTTATATTTCTTCAGATCATTCTGATCTCTTCATATTTCTTCAGATTGTTTTGATCTCTTCATATTTCTTCAGATCATTCTAATCTCTTCATATTTCTTCAGATCATTCTGATCTCTTCATATTTCTTCTGATCGTTATGATCTCTTCTTTATTGTTCAGATCGTTCTGATCTCTTCTACATTCTGTTGAATCTTAGATTTCTTCTGTATCTATTGCTATATTGCTTCACATCTATTTCTGGTGTGTCATCTTTCGATTTCGCTCCCAAGGGGGCAGGATGATTACATCATTGAATACCCATTTCTTGGGGCATCTGGTTCCCTCACTTGTCCTTATCACTTGGGGCATCTCATCACTCGGGGCATTTTGTTCCCTTCTATCTAGCATCTTTTCCATCTATCTTATCTTTTCATCAATTGATGAACCTTATAACAACTCTTCTCAGAGTTTGATAGACAGGTATTGGGACAGTCTAAACCCTGACTCCTGAGGATCAAGCCTCATTCTGGGGATGATTCTATGACTCATGATGGGACCTTGTTATCTTTTATCAATCTTAGGTATCTAGGTGTTCTATCTAGATCCTTGAAGGTTAAGCTCCGTTCTAGAGATAGTCTTCTAAATGCTATTATTCTCAGGTATCTAGGTGTTCTATCTGGATCCTTGAAGGTTAAGCTCCGTTCT
The DNA here is from genome assembly GCA_028749045.1 of Cupressus sempervirens. NCBI lineage: Eukaryota > Viridiplantae > Streptophyta > Pinopsida > Cupressales > Cupressaceae > Cupressus > Cupressus sempervirens. Next base: position 290,242,413 of record CM053789.1, on the reverse strand, counting down.
GGAGATAATCTTCTAAATGCTATCAATTTCAGGTATCTAGATGTTTTGTCTGGATCCTTAAAGATTATGCTTCATTCTAAAGATAGTCTTTTAAATGCTATCAATCTTAGGTATCTAAGTGCTCTACTTGGATTCATTAGGATTAAGCTCTGTTCTAGAGATAGTCCTTAAAAGCTTATCAATTGGTCTCTGTGTCATCAACTTCGGAACCAATCTCATCTTTGCATCATACTTTTTGATTTTCTTTGAATTGAACGTACTGCTTGCACATTCATTCAAAGAGGGGCAAAATGTAATACCCCAAAATTGGCTCATTGCCATTATGTCAATTCTGGTCTATTTCTGATAATTTTTAAGTCCTATTCTAATAGGCAATTCTCATTTTTCCATTCACTCTTGACTTAATTGTCAGATGCAGAAAACCCTAATATGCATTCATCATATTTCTTATTTAATTCCTATAGTACGTACTCATATTAGTCGCATTAAACCTACTTGATTTAATTATAATTTAATTATTAAGTATTTATACTTTAATTAAATTAAATTATATCCTAAGGCTAATGAACTATGGAATTAAATTTATTTAATTTAATAAATACGCCTATCTTGATTAATTAAATGTAATTATTTAATTAAATGGGAAAGGTATTTCTAATTAATTAAATGAAAATATTTAATTAAATTGAGTACTTACTTCTAATTAATTAAAGAAAGTTATTTAATTAAATGGGAAGTCATTCCTAATTAATTAAATGAAGTTATTTAATTAAATAAGAAAAGTGTCTCTAGTTAATTAAAGATTATTTAATTAAATAGAAAAAGTAATTATGAGAGCATATCTCATTTTATTAAATTAAATATCTCAATAAAATCTCTCTTCAGTTCAAAAAGGGAAATTTCCAATTCACTATTGATAAAAAATGAGTTAAATCAGTTAACTCCTTTTTCTACTCAAATTAAATCAGTTAACTCCTTATTTTACTCAAATTAAATCTGTTAACTGCCTTTAATTTGGGAATCTCCCTTTATGACTGAACCTCATCTTCAATCTTGACCGTTGATCTGAATTGATCTCAACCGTTGATGGATTTCAGGAAAGTCTATTTAAGAGACCCTCATCTCTTCATTTCAGAGGATGAATTTAGAGAATTTGCATCAAATTGCTGCTGGAATTCATACTCACATTTGCTCATATTTTTACATACATCTTGCATTCTTATTTTAGATTCATCTAGCTTAATAATGCATACATTTTTAGTTTAATGTCTTTTATTTCTTAGATTAATTGCTTGTACTTCATCTAGATTACTTGCACATTCATATAGCTTAAATCGCATTCAAATCCTTCGTTCTTACAGGGTCTAGTTGCTTAAACACCTCGAATCTGAGGATATCCGACAAGCAATTCCCTTTAAGATAGAAGGCAACAGGTTGCTTTGCAGGCTGATTTTCGGATGAACAATCCAATGTTCATTCCGGGATGAATCGGCAAATAAGGACCGTGTTGAAGTGTGTGTGTTAGCAGAGGCCACATATTCACGCATACATTTGCAACTAAGTTAAAGTAAGATTAATTATAGATTATATCTTAAGGTTTTCATGTTAGGCATTTACTGAGTTATTTTAGCATTTTTTGAGTTACAATATTTGCTAGTGTAAATCATGGAGGTAGCATGATTGAAGAATATTGTTAAACTGCTATAAAGAACCATGATAGAGCCATGCAAATAGAAGGCCAAGCACTTGAAATAGTGGAGGCATCAGGCCATGCAATGGAGATTGACAAGGGAAATTTGGAAGCAAGCAAGGATATAAAAATTAAAATAGTAAAAAACTTGCTGATCCATAAGATAAATGCATTGAAAAAAAATCTCTCAAAATGTGCATAATAATTATCTTACATTGTAGGGAGCATATTATAGGTGTTTAGAGGCTATTTCTCTATTATCTCCACTTTTCACTTCATGTGGGTCATATACTACATTTTTTGATAACTTGGTGTACGTGCTAGCACAAAAGAAAGCTTTTCCAAAAACAACCATTGTGAACACTAGAAAATTGATCAATAAAGTGAAGGATTTAAAGGGTTTCTTTGGTGAAAAAATAAAACTGATCCAAAATAAGATGAAGATAATTGCCTAGGTACACCTAATTTTGTGCCTACAATTTTAGATAATGATGGAAATATGAAAGACTGGGTAGAGTGGTCATCTTCTTTTGAAAATATTCTTGATCATCCTAGGTTTTTAGCTTATTGTAATAATGAGGCAAGTATCATAACAATGTATGATATGATTGATGTGCTTTTCAAGATAGAGTCAGAAATATCAAACATAATTGCAGAGGTTAAGGAAGCAATTGATCCCAAATGGATCAAATGCCTAGATGAGTTGGATACAATTAGAAATGCCACCTAGCTAGATATAAATATAGCTATTGCTATATGGGAAGTTATTACGGATATCAAAGCCCTACCATCTGGTGACAATGACTAATATAGAAAAAAGGTGTAGTTAGGATGTAGTTAAAGGCATAAGGAATAGAGAAAAGGTATGGATGGTGAAAAGAGCTAAAGACAAACAAAATTTTCCAGAGAGGTACTTGTTGACAATGCCACCAACCAGTTTTGCAACTGCTATCTAGAATTTTGATCAAGCATAGAGAATGTTTTATATTGTAGCTAAATGAAAAAATATCTTTGTATTTTCTTTCCAAGAGTTTTTTGATATTTATCTTCCAATCTAAAGCTTGTTGCAATCCTTCCTATAAAAGGATTTCCAAGATGTGGAGTTGAGGTCTAAAATCCATGCAATTTTTAATATTATGCTATTTACATTTAGTCCAGTTAGTCTTTTTGTAAATTTTTTTGTGATGTATTCATCTTTGCAAATCTGGGAATAAATTGAACATTGAAGGATTATGTTGTATTGTCTTGAGTTATTATGAGTTGCATCAGTATTGTATGATTTTCAAGGAGAATTAATACAAAAGGAATGTTTAGCCATATCTTTTTTCTCTAAATTCTGTCTCCATTGTTATGTGCTGGTTTTGTTGGGATTCTATAAGCAAGGTTTATGCAATTTAATGCAAATAGGATAGGTTGTATATCAATTTTTTGTTTCTTTTAATTCAAGGAATTAAGTAAATGCTTCTAAAAATTGGTAGTATTTCCAGTCATATAATAAGGATATTCATAAGAATGGGGTTTAGGGTTAATTGCTAATATAATTGATTGGAAGGCAATTAATTAGGTCAAAATTCACTAGGAAAACTCTGAATACCAATGGATAGGGCACTAATCATATATTTAGTTACATATTGAAGAAATTATGGTGTTGCATGAAGCATAAATAAAAATCAAATCAATCTTTAATTTTTTGTATGAAGAATTTAATTGCTCGTCAACACTTATTTGTAATAGTTCTTTGTGTGTCATAGTTAGTTGCTATTACTCACAATTATTTGCAAAATTAAGAAGAATTATGACCATTATCTACTATGAGGGATATATATAAAGAAATAATGTTAGTGAGTGAAGTGTAAAGAAAATATCAATTATCTAGCTATTTCATCTTTAAGGTGCACTAGCCTTGGTCCTGCAGAGCCAAAAGAGCAGAGAATCCTTGAGATTTTGTTGAAGTTGGTCTAGATCTAAAGAAATTCATGTTGAATAAAGGAGGTAGATAACCCTTAAGCTTTTATTTGTCTTCTAAATCTTGGTGTCGGGTATTTTTTTACCTGGTAGTTTTAAAAAACCAACAAAATGATGACTCCGTCGGGGACAAAGTTGTAATAAGTATTATCAGAAGGATGGGAATCTCTAGTGTAAATTGAATATTTTATTCCTATATCTTAGGATAATTTTTCTCATCTGATTGACCAAAAAAATGGTGACTCTACTTGGGAGTCGATGAAAGAATTGAACACTAAAGTTCCAAAATCTCTGCTAAGCTCCATATCTGCTATCATATTCCTATTGCCTTGTAAAAATATGCTTGGGTATTGGTTACTGCTAAGTGACAAACCTTGAGAATTTGTCAAAGTCAAGTACCACAAAAGCTATGACATAGAATGGGTTTCTAAAGTGCCTTATTGACTGAGTAGAGTTGTTTTCTAAAAAGTACACAATATAAAAGTATTAGGGTTGGGTTCCCTTTTGTTAGATTTTTTAGAAATGTTTCCTCAGAAAATTTTCCCTGTCTTTTGTCTAAATAAAAATATTTTCCCCCTAGTGGGTGGTGACTCAATCTTAGGTTTTGGCACTAGTTCTTATTTTAGAAAAGTGCAAGATGGCTAATAAGAGGAAGAATACAAGAGCTTATGTAAAAGAAAACCAAGATATCCCATTGTATATAGATTTACCAAAGGGTGGTACTAAAAAATGGCCTAAAAAGAAAGGGGAATCCAGTCATACTTGGAAACCTAGGGATAGACCACAATACCAACCCTCACCTAAGAAAGAAATTTCATCTCATAGTTTTGAATAAAAAACCATTAGGCTCTTGGGTAATGTTTTCACAATTCCTTATCATGAAGTGGAGTTTTATCAAGATAGAATGGTATCATCTGTAGGGGATACTATTTTTAGAACCAGTGTTGTAGAAGAAATGAATCAATGTCTAAGACCTAGAAGTATTCAATCCAATAGACCAAATCTTGAGCAAGTCCCTTATATTGAAAGAAACTTGATTGATATGGATGATCTTGTAGAATATGAAGCAACAACTATAGATGATGATGATGTGTTTTCTAAGGTAGAAATACTTAGAAGAAGGGTTTTTGAAGAAGAAGCCAAACACATTCATTTGGAAAAGGAAAATGAGAAAATAACCATGAATACCCTTATTGAAAGAGATAACTTGCTCAGAAGAATGGTTGCTCTAAAAGAGTAGAACAAGAACTTAGAGGAGAGATCCTCCAAAATACATTCAAATGTATTTGGAGATGTTGAAGTCTTAAGGTCTAAATTACAAGAATAAGAAAACCTATCTAGCTCAAGTACATTCCTACAAACCTATTGAGCTAGAATTATAGATCTGACTATGGAAAACCTTGAAAAGGGTAAGAAAAAGGTTGTAGGAATCCAACTAAATGAACCTAAAGCCATTCCTAGAAAATATATAAGTCAAGTCATGTCTTAGCTGGACCTAGATTTCGAGAAAGCAAAGAAGGAAAAAGAAGATTTAGCTAAGGATCTTGAGAAAGAAGAGAATGAAGTGCAAGAAGCAAAAACCAAAAGAAAAATTCAGTTCATTAAGTCTAATTCTACTTTAGCTTCATGGCCAAATATGTCCACTTAAGCTACACCTTCTATCCCCACTTGTGGACCAATAGTTCTAAGCCAAAATGTCTCTCAGTCAGCTCCTACCTCATCCTCTACCACCAATACTCAAATCCCTATCCAAAACCAAGAAACATCAACAAGTACATCACATACTACTAGTTTATAGAAAATAACTATTTACATGGAAAAGTACAAACAAATATCTTTCATAGATGTCCCTGGGTTCCCACATCCTATTTACAATGACCTTAGAGATAAGGTTATTAAATTTGTAGGAAATAATTCCATCATCAATGAAGAGCACCCAAGGAAATTTATTGATATGCTCAATGACTATGAAATTGAGCATGAAGATGTGGTCATGAAGTTATTTGTACATTCACTGACTGAGCATGCTAGAGATTGGTTATAGAAGGTTGCCAGATGAAAACATTAGTTCATGGAGTGACTTGGAAAAATATTTTAAGGAGTAGTATAGGGATAATACCAATGTTGGTTATGTGTTGAATGAATTCAACAATATAAAAAAGAATAAAAATGAATTCACTTTTGATTTCAATGTCAAATTTCAAAAGGGGATGTATAAATTGTTCCAAGTAATGAGACTCAATGAAGATGTATGCCTCACTACCTACTTCAATGCTTTTGATAGAAAGATGGCATACATATTAATAGATATGGATCCTAGAACACTAAGAGATGCTTACAAGTTGGAAATGAATATTGAGAACAATAGAAAGGCCTCTGGTAAGCTAGGGAGAAGAGATGACCCTAAATTGTTCAATCCAAGGAATAATAAGAAGGAAAATGATAATCCTACTACAGGTAAAAGGCCTAAGAAGGATACCATGGGTCAAGTGTTAAATTTTCTAAAGAATATGAACCCATCAACCAATAATGAAAATAAGAAAAGTAGTGTGGATAAACCTCAATTCAATAATCACTATAATAGGTAGCCTAGAATGCAAAATTATCCATATACCACTCAGTGGAAAAATGGAAAGCCTATCCCCAATCTAACTCAAAATACTAAGAATAAAGGTACACCTAACCCTTTGCAAACAAATTCTATTGATATGATAGATGATGTACTATGGTGTATTGCATGTCAATCTCCCCATTCCCCAAATTATTGCGCATTAGCTCAATAATTTGCTAGAAATCAGCATGTACAAAATGAAGAGGGAAAGAAGGAAAAAATTCATGATGATGTAAGTTTCAAAATAGTAAATGTTAGCTATTTTTCCTCCCACCAAAATTCATATTCATATTTGGCAAAACATCTAATGATCATTCAATTATTAGGACATGAAAATAAATCTTTCAAGACCTTAGGTTATATATTTTCCTAAGTTTTTTCACATTTAAATAGTCCTTTGTAGACCTATGTTTTATCCACCATTAGATTAAAAAAGTATCGAGCGTTGTCACTTTCTCTCTTTCTCAAGATGTGAGTATTTTAAATTATATGAGAAAGTGAGCATGTGACATGTGGATTGTGGGTCTTATTTTCTTTATGGGTCGTGGGTGAGGTGGATTAATATAAAACACATTGGCTTATAGGTGAGTTCTAATTGGTTTAGGTTCTAGCATAGTTAGTAAGTTGGTTGCATGTTTCTAGGCCATCAGATGGAGGAAGATCAATGTCTCTTGTTATGTCGCTATGAGAAAATGATCGATCTTTAGTTATAGGGATATATCAAGGTTCTGCCATGTGTCCAGGTGGGCCCATTTTCTTTAGTTCCTATTTATTATGAGATTACAAGGGTGAAAATTCAAAGCTACGATGCCACGACTAATTTTTTGTGCTACTATTTACAATTTGGCATAAGATCATGAAGCTTATTTTGGGAGTTGCTAATGTTACAATATTCAACTATCATAGCATCACAGAAATATATTGTCACAAGAGATGATAAGAAGGGTTATGATCTTACAATATATGATGATTATAAGATCATAGAGGTCAGTACTTAAAGACTCCATGAGGTGGTAAAAAGATATAAAACCATTGGTCCACATGGCTCATCCTGGTTGCATGACTTAGTTAACCTACTAATTTTACTAATTTCTTGAGCCAATGGAGCAAAAGTAATGGATTTCCTGCATGATCTGATCTCTATTATCGATCCCAACCACTTTGAAGTTATGCTTGTGCTAAATAAATGTGAAATACATGTTGCTTACCTCTTGGTTATCCATTTTGAGGGGAGTTTTGCATTAATGGAACCATTGCATGTTAGGATTAAGGTTCTTCTAGTTAGGGTTGATGATTTTCATGACTCAAAAGGTGTATTAGATCCAATCTATCACTCAGATTTCATCCAATCAAACTCTAATAGTCTTAAATGCATTAATGAAATTGTGAAGCAATTTGGAGTTATGCTTGAACTATAAAAGTAAGTTTTGTTATTTTCTTGAGGTTCTCTCTTTTCTAATTTTTAGAGCTCCTCTATAATTTTGCCTATGCTGAATAGAGATCTTCTCTACTATATCCATTCTCTATTAGCCAAGTGTGTGCACATTCCTATGGCCTCACTTGATGAATGTATTTGATAACTGAAATTCATACTTGGTGACTGATTAGATCAAGTGAATCCATTGTATTCCTTCTTTAGTGGTGTTATCTTTGGCTTATTTATGATATAAACATTAAAAAGTGTAGATAATGGTATCTTTTGAGAAATCTATTAAGTTTTAGTGAATTCATTGGAAAAGAAGTAGACCCACACACTATTTGGTACATCACCCTCTAGATTAGATTAGGTAGTTTTTCTTGTATGCATTCTTTCTCCCTTTTTCCTCTCAAGAATCAGTTAGGTACATCATGATAGTAAAGGAAGTTGACCTTCTTCAGAGACTCAATCTCAAGTTGTAAAGTTCCACACTTTTGAGATTGTTTCCATGTTATATGAGGCTGTCTAAGAAGTATTCCCTCAAGCTAGGGTGCAAGCTTTTGTGTCAATAGTTTCTGGCATGCTTGATGGGACTCTCATATTAGAAGATTTTAAGTCTACTAGTGTCAAAAGGGAAGAATTTCAAGTTGATGCTAAGAAGATAGAGTTGCTCTCACTATTCCATGCCTTCAAAAGGCTCTTTTCTAGAGAACACTTGGCAACTCAACATCATTCACATCTGGTTTCTAGACCAAAGTTGCTATGATTCATGCCCAGAGCTAAAACAAGGGCATCTTTTAGAGGTAATTTCCAATACAAAGAGCTTCCATTTTCCAATCCTAGAAGAAGAAAGTCTAGACTGTCTCTATCACTAATTAGGAGTACATAAGAAATCCATACACCTACAAGATCTATCTTCACTCCTCCTGTTGTTAGATCTGAACCTAGAGTACCATCTGCTCATATTAATAGATCACTTTTTTACATGGCTAGAGATCATGCTTTTTCTACCTTTAATGGTGGAAGTCCCCTATTGATAGCTTAAATATATGATATTCTAGTGTTAGCTCTCAAAAGTATAACTAGTTTCACTGGTGAAACCTCCATATCTCCTATAAAACACATTTAAGAAGTCTCAAATGTTTATAACATTCATGGTATATCTAAGGATGATGTTGTAGTTAGGATTCTAGCCTTATCTTTAAAAGGGAAAGAAATTAAATGGTATAGAGGATTTCCTCATAACTCTATAATAGATTAGGATGGGTTAGGAGTAGCCCTATGCAAGCATTTTAAAGATAAAAGTGATTATGTTTCACTTTTAGAGTAGTTAACCACTATAAAGAGGGCACCCCATGAATACATGACTAAATTAAACTATAGATTCCAAAAAAAAAAGGGATAGAATACCAAATTTAGTGAAGCCTACCCCAAGTAATGCCTTCTTGCATTATCTAAGAGCCCTAGATAGTGTTATTGCCACTACAATCCAAACTATGGGAGGGGATACTCTACTAGGTGCTTATGAGATTGCTATAAGGGCAAAGAAAATTTTGATCCGACAAGGTAAACTAGCTCCAAGGCCTCCTATGCCTTTCTTCCCTAATATGCCAAATCATCAACCAACAATAGCCCCTATTCCCACATCTTCCACATCACAACCACTTTCTCTAGCCCCTCAAGCTTCCACATCATCTAGTGAGCTAGGAGAGTTGAAGAAATTAATGAAAGATATTGGAAAAAAGTTGAAAATTTAAGATAATAAGTTAGAGGATAGTTTCTCTATGATTTAGAAGGTGAACAATAAACTGGTGACTTTGGAGAGACAACAAGGTCAAGCGAATAAGGCTCCTCAACTGTAATATCAAGCCCCTATGAATAGTAGGCCTCCAAACTAGAATCAAAATTATGTACCCATTAATCAAAATAGATCTAATGGTCATGCTTCTACTCCCAATACAAATCAGGACAAAACCTTCGTTCCCCAAAGCAATTTTGCTCAAGAGTAAGATTTCTACCCTTCTTGCAACTATTCCTGTGCCTATTGCATGTGCTAGAAGGTAGAACCTTATTTGGCATTAACTACCCAAGAGACTGTAGTGGGAAACCATACTGTGTTAGTCAACCTACTAATGTTTCTTATTCAAAAAAATGATTATTCTTTTATGAACCATCAATAGAAGGAACATTGTCATGCCAATCATGATCCTTTTGAATAGACAATGTGCTTCTGCATTGTATCCATGATAGGAAGGATCATATTCTGAATGTCTAGAAGTGTAGACCGAATCCTTGCTTCCTCTCTCAACAACTCTACCTATATATCTGGCAAGAATCTAATCTTCATGTGATGTGTAGAGCTTGAACTAGAGTCAAGTTGCAACTACTTTGCATTAGTCATTAGATCTTCATCAATCTTAGCAAGTTTTCTCTTTATTTCCTTAGTGAACTTGGTAACATCAGACAACTTTGCAAAAGGTGATGTTATGCTTGTGCAAGAGGTTTCACAATTTGTCAAAATTGAAGAAAGCTCTACCTATTGGATAGCTATTTGCTGAGAAATGCGCTCAAGCACTTTATTAGTAAATTTCTTCTCTGCTTTCTCAATCAACTTTTCTTGGCCAATGTTATCCTCATTGAACTTACTGACTACCTCTTATAATTATAACAAAATGTGTTGAGAAGTATCAACCTCAACACCTACAACCTCGGTGAAAATATTCTTTGCATCCTCTATAATCTTATACTCTTTAAGCTTCTATTGTCTTACCTTTTTTATGCATTTGTTTCATAGAAAGATTATGAATATCTCACTTGGGAATTCCTATCTCCTCATCCAAATCTATATCATCCTCTATTTCTTTTCCTTTACTCAAAAATCTTGTACTTGGTTGATCCTTAGGTTCAGCTGTCCTTGTGCTTAATGCTAGAAATTGGTATAGAAATAATAGTAGAAATTGTAGGACTAGCAATGAAAATTTGTATAGTGCCTACTAATGGAATGCTGATTGGAATACTTACTAAATCCAAAATTGATTTATTTATAGAAGTATCCAAAACTATAGAAGCCAAAACTATAGAATCCAAAATTATACTTACTGTAGAAGAGCTCAAAATGGTAGAACATATTGTATCTATTACTACTAATGACTTAGTGACTGAAAGATGTTGTAGCTTGGTAAGTGGTAGACACTTCTATTAGTGATGTTCTGAGTTGTGAGGTAGCAAAGAGTGATTGGACATTTGATGTATCTGTTGTGGTCACAATCAAACTTGATAAAGGTATCTTCGAGCTTGATGATGTTGCAAGTTTTGGTAGAGAGAGAGAGGAAGTGATGCAATGGCAGCCACTACTATCTTGACTGGGTCGGTCTCCTCTTCATCTTCCTTGGTTTCCTCTATCGCTTCTTCCTCTTTGTCTTCTTCATCATCCTTCATTAGCTTCTAATAGTCAATTGTGACAAATTGAGTGGAGTTTTCATCATTATCTTCATCTTTGTCACTGTCATCATCATCATCTTTAATTTCTACCAGATACTCACTCAGTTTGTGAAGATGGAACACATTTCTCTATGTGTTTGTAGCATTCCTCACACCATACTTTATATCTTTCATCAAAATTAGACATGTATTGAACTTAAGAGTCATTTTGTTCTCATTGTCTTTTAATGCCTTATTTACCTCTACATTACTCAAGGTGGGTACCAACTGTCTTAATGTTTGTGCAAAAATGTCTTTGATAGTCTGCTAGGTGTTCTCCCATATTAACTTGATCTTTTCTAGCAAAACTACAGGGATTTGTGATGTCGGCTGGTCTAGAGAGTATTTCCATTTATCCATCTTATCCATGACCGGATCCTCAACTTCTTTCTGCTCTGTTGGAGCCCTTGTCTCATATTTGAGAGCTTTAAAATTATGTACTCCTACACCTTCTCTAAGAACCTTGAGCCTTTCCTAAAATGTAGTTGGAGGTCAGTTGAAGATGACATCACCACCTTCCTTGTTTGCTTTCTTCCTGAATCTCTTGGTAAACACAGTAGTGGATGGCTTTGGTGGCTTGGTGATAATCACTTTCCTTTCTTCTTTGCTGGCTCTTCTTCCTTTACTGATTCCTCTTCATCCTCTACTTCTTCAACATTTTCTCCTTTTTCTTCAGTCAACATAAGAGGTGTTGATGTTTTCAATTTGGCTATCCTCCTCTTGCCTTTGTTTACCGCTTGTGGAAGCTTGATCTCGGCCTCTATTCTTGCTTTGTCCTCATCATCAGTTCCAAAGTAGGGTGCCTTTGGATCAATAGACTTATTTACTAGGGCTTTAGTGATGTCTCTGGTTTCATCAAAATTAACCTCATATGGAAGAGGTTTTACCCATACAACTCTAGGTCTTACCACTTGGATGTAGACTTTATCATTGTCTACCATAAAAAAAACATCATTCTTATAGTCATCTACCAACTTCTTTGGTATCCTGAATCTGTTATTCATCTTTTCCTTGAAGACTTCAAAATAATTATCCATAATGCTGACAAAATTCTCAACCATTTTAGAAGTATATTCATTAATCTGATACAAAATTGGCACATCTTTTCTCCATACTATAGTGCCTTTTGAAGGGAAAAACTTTTGAACATAGAAAAATAAACATGTCAATAATGAACCAAATTTGCATGGGTTATTCTCAGAGTTTCTAATGCTTTCCATGTTTTTGTTCAACTGCTTCAACAACAAGTCTGCTAGGTCATATGATAGATTATTCTTCATGACCTTGTAAGCCAAGTCAACTGCTTCACATGACACACTATTAAGTCAGCTTGAACTATAAATCTTGTGTGCTATGACATGGATGACAAATTTTATTTTCATTCCTCTGTTGTCCCACTTGGCTAGGGTTTTGGTGGTTTTAGCTTTGGTGAGCATGGGGAGACTAGTTATGTGATGGATCATTTTCTTGGTGATCAAGACTGGTTGTTCTAGCCATAATTGACCATTGTGAACTTGGCTGAGGATGTATCTAATCCATTTAATTTGGAAACTTCGTGGTAGATGGGGAACATGAGTTAAACCCTTTTCTTCCAAATACTTGTGTCCAGGCTCAAGAATTCTATTCATACAGAGTTCACCTAGGGCATCATCCATTTCTAGGGTTTCAATATCTTGAATTGCACATTTAAAATGAGTCCAAATTTCATTTATGAGTAGTACCTTAGGTGGGATCTATGACCGTGCTTCATCCGGATCGAGGGTTTCAGCAATTGTTGGCATGAGTTTGAAATCAGGGGCTTTCCATTCAACACCTTGGATCAACATTTTTGACCCTTTCCTTGCTTTGTTGCTATTGCTGGATGCCATGATAACTTAGTAAGCCTGGGAAAACTTTGAAGAACTTAGCTATAAATTCTTCTCAAAGTTGCTTGATTGCTTTGCAAATCACTCTTTCACAATAACACTTGAATTCTTGATGAAAATGAAGTCAATTTCCTACCTTTTTGATAAAACTTCACCATTAATGCTCAATATGATGGTAGTTGTGATGACAGTGTGTGCAATAGCCTATCATCCACTATCTATTTAGATTTCTTGGTAAAGGCTCTATAACTTAGCAACCAAACATGTCCTTGTAACTCTATACTTTACTTGGTAGAGTCCATGACCTAACCTTGCTTGATAGAGAAGTCAATTCGGTGATAACTGTTATTGGTCTCACTAATGATCCTTTTGTATCTTGAATATTGATTTGGATCTTTACTTTCTTTCATTTGGAACTATTAAGATGTGACCTTGACAATGTAGTTCCAGTTCTTCCTTAAGAACTCAGTTAGAAATGGTGGAGTCACCCACTTCTTGAGTGACATGACTACCATTGCTTGAACTAGCATGCTCGATAGATTTAGGAATCCATTGCTGTCTCATCTTCTTCCCGATGTTATCTTCTTTTGCCTTCTTTTCATCTTCAATTCTACCTGTATTCATGCAATTCTTAGCTATACGACCAAGTTTAGTACAAGTGTAACATCTTATGGTGGTATCTTTTCTTCTCATGTGATGTTTGACACAATTCATGCCAATGTGTTCATATTCTCCATAGTAATGACATCTACACCAAGTGTTATAGTCCCAACCAAATATTGCCTTCATAATTTGTTTTGCTAGATTGAATGACTTAGATCTTCATTCAGATGCCTTGTGACCTTTTTTTTGCATTTGTGACACTTGACCTCAAATTTTGGTTTCTCTTTGCATTAATTAGCCCTATGACCATGTTGACTGCAATTATAGCATTTTCCATTGAATTTAGCTTTTCCATTACTCCAACATTTGTTTGATGTATGACCTATCTTACCATAGTGATTGCAAGTAGGTTTTTGATTCTTTTGGGCACCTTGTTTGGAGGATTCACCTTCTTCTTTGTATCCAATTCTTGGCTTACCCTTTTTTCTATAGAGATTTTTCTCATTTAGCTGATTCAATTGATTCATTCCTACTTGGGATTTCATTAACCGTCCATTGAGTTGCTTTTCAGAATTAAGATATTCTTTAATCTTTCATTGATTTGTCTTTCAGAGTTTATATCATTCCTTAATCTTTCATTTTTAGATCTCAAGTTCATGATTTCTTCATTTGCATTGGAGAGTTGATCAATAAGGTCTTCTTGTTGAAGGGATTGATTTTGAATTTCATTATTACTTCCATACAAATCTTCTTTTGCCTTGTTTCTTTGTTCCAAGATTTCACATAATCTTATTGACTAAATTTCTTGTTCTCTTTTCAATTTCCTTGCCTCTTCTTGTAGGGAACCATTCTTTTCTAGGAGTTCTTTGATTGCATCATTTGCTTCATTAGAGCTTCTTGAAGGTAAAAAATCTTCAATCTTTTCCTCAATATACTGATGATCATTCATCTTATTAGCAAGTTCCTTCCTTCTTTTTAGAGATTGTGAAAGATGCTCCTTTCCTTTCATGAGCTAGGCTATGGCCATCTCTAGATCTAGCTTTTCACTATCAATGTCTTTGTCAAGTCTGAATATCTCCATTGTCCTTTGATCTTTGCTCAAGCTATCAAAATTTATCTTGAGAACCACAATGCTCTGATACCAATTGTTAGAAATATTCAATACTAGCTAGGTTACTGAGAGGAGAGGGGTGAATCAGTAACCTCAAAAAAACTTTATCAAATTTAGACCTTAATTGTATAACCAAATTACCATTCAATTCATCATAATAGATCTAACTACATGCATGAGAAATTGAAAACATAAAACATTCATAGCACATGAACACAATAATTTGGTGACCCAAAAACCTTCCAAATAGAAAGTAAACTTGGAGTGGGGATGATACCCACAAAACTTCAATACTGCACCATAAAGTTGGCCGATTAAGGCTTACATTGATTACTTCTGATGATCTACCTTGTTAGGAGCAATTAGGACTACTAGGTCCACCTTGTTAGAGGTTTTGCAAACATATAGTGAAGTATGCACTCGATAAAGAGATTTAAGAAAAGACTATTAAGTCTACCTTGTTAAAGGATTTTAAACTGATTCACCTATTAGGATGAAATAGTAGATCTTTGACTTACAACTAAATTTCTGATAGAGATTCCTTTAAGTACTAATCACCTTTATGTGATAGATATAACTCTACTACTCCTGATATGGCCTTACAATATACTTTGTCTGCTATTGATTCACATTCGCATGCCTACATTCCATTCACATTGTCACAAATTCACACTTGGATATGATACAATATATTACATATATCAATCCAATTCACATAATTATAAAGTTAGCCATCATACAAGTTAACACCAATATTAAAAAGTCGGCCCATATGTAGATACTCAGGTTTTGAAGACTGACTTGGTGAAGTTTTGATACTTGGTGTCCACTATCATTACTCGGCATCGTCATACACTTGGTAGAAGTAGAAGCTTAGTCCATACTAATCACTTCAATGTAGTCTTAAACTTGGTATATACTAGTGGCTCAATAGATACTGCATAACTCGGTATAAATTGAATTACTATTTTACCACAATTGCACTCGATAAACACTAATCTTTATATAGCTCGGTTAATACTGTCTTCACTTTACATGAATTGCTAACTTTGTAAAACTAGAAAGCTTGGTAACCACTGAAATGCTTGGGTTAAATTGTTAGACCTCACACTGACTAAATTCACTAGGTAACCACTAGAATTCTCAGTGTGAACTGTAGTGCTTGGTGGCTACTGAATTACATGGCAAACACTGTAGACTATTCATTGAGCTCGGTAGGTATACAAAATTTGAATAGGTGTTGTCACTAATAACAACTTGGCTAAATCATAATAGAAACAAATCCCTTAGCCACTATTAATAATATTAAAATGGTAAAATTAAGGTCCTTGATGTTGAAAGTACTAGAACTATGACAAATAAGGGAACCCATAGGTCTAGCAAGAGACTGGGAGACACAAATCCCTCTAACCCACCTGGTAAAGAAAAAATTATTAGTTTTGAATCCAGGGATGATTCTTGAAAAAGAGGAGGGCCTAAACCTAAGAGGAAATCCACGAGGAGAAATTATGGTGAATAGGAAGACAAGGGGACTACTAGTGAAGGAAAATATTAGGAAACCATGGTCTGGGGTCAAGACAACCCCTTTCATTCTTGTGTGTTGAATATGTTTCAAATAGAGAACAATACCCCTGAGTTGAGGGAGGGGAGTCAAACTAGAGATTGAGCAGTTATTTCCCTTTTTAGGAATTTAAGCATGGGAGATCAAAACTAGGGTTTGAGAACATAATTGAGACTTAGGTTAACAAGTCTGTAGGAGGTAATAATTAGAAAGGTGAGAATGTTTTTCCTTAGGTTACTATTGATAAACAACCTCCTCTTAAGTAGTACTTTTCCAATTTGGACGAAACCATTACCAATTTAATCAAGAAGAATGAGGACCTGGAGGATAAGTTTAACATGGTGGCTGATTTTTCCATTTGTGTCATGTAGTTGGCTACTACCAACCTCCATTATTGTAGGTTGGGAGGAGTAGATCATTGATGCCAAGGACATGGGAACTACTTAACCTCCCTATGGCTTCTTAACAGATAATTGGCTAAGGCTCCCGCTAAAGAACTTAAACAACCAAAAGAACGAGAGCTAGCTCCTAGCCCTGTGTTTTTTCATTTTTGGTTTTATGTTTTCTAGTTTCTATGTGGCCATGGGGTTTATTTTGTAATTAATACTTGGCCTTGGTTTATGCTTGGAAGCTTAAATTGGGCTAAACTTTTATATAATGATGATAATATGATACATGTGAAGTATAGTAGGTATAGGTATAGAAATATGTTAGTTTGAGGATTTTTTATATTAATTAAGGGGGTTGGTTAATCGTATGGCAATGAATACCAACCGATTTTCAATTTTATTTTTTTGTACTTGGGTTAGCCCCCATTTTGGCTGGTTTTTTATATTAAAAAAATTGTACATTTTATTTTGGACATGTTAAATGTCACCTCCCTTATAATTTCAATATGCTAACATTTTATTCTTATGATTCCCTTGAGACACCTATCTTTATTTCTTAGGCTTTCTCACTTCCTTCTCTAAGACTAGAAAACTTTATTTTAAATGAAACTTTTATTTAAGTTGTACAACTAGGAAAAAAATCCATAATATTATTTTTTAACATCGTAAATAAGAATCTCCTTAACTAAGTTGACTTATTAAGTTTATTTGGTCTTATGTGATCAAATTTGATTAAAAATATTCACAATTTAATCTCCTTTACTAAGTTGATCAATAAATTTTATTTGGTCTTTTATGTAATTAAATTTGATTTTAAAAGCTCACAATTTTAATCCTTAAATAATTCTCATTTATCTATATTTAATCAAATATAATACACATGAAAAATTTAGTATAGTATGCTAGCGCAAGTGTATTCCAATAAAATCCATTGCATTATTAATGTAAATTGGAATTAAACTATTCTGACCCACAACCATGACATATGAAAATATCACTAAAGTGAGTGAGAATAGTTAATATTTTGATGGAAACTATTTCCACTCAATAAATAAATCTATGAATACAAAGCTAAAAAATGGTAATATTATGAATAAAATTCATTTTTTTGTCTAAGGGATGATTATATTCTAAGAAATAATTGGATAAATGGAAGATCTATGTGAAATTTCTTAAAGGAACAAATAGATTAGGTGATAACCATAGGAGATTAGATGATAAATTTCATGGAAATGAATTAATAAGGTGATAATGATAGGAGATTCTATGGTAAATTTCTTTTCATGGGAATGAATGAATTAGGTGATAATGATAGGAGAATGGATGATAAATTTAATGGAAATGAAGTAATGAATTCAGTCATAAGATTCTTAGAAATGAAAGATTAGGAGAAAGAACTTCTTAGGTGAAGATAATAATGATTTGTGCACAACACTCAATAAAGAAATACAACGTGGTTTGCATAGATATAATAATATTAAGAATAATTGTTCTTTTTCAAGGGATGTCTATGTTCTAGAAAAATATTGGATAAATGGATGATATGTGGGAAAATGCTTAAATGAATGAATAACAAGAGTGTATGACATGAATGATTGGATTAGGTTATAATGATAGGAGATTAGATGATAAATTTCATTGGAATCAATGAATTAGGTCATAATGATAGGAGACTATGTGATAAATTTCATGGGAATGAAATAATTGCATGATAATAAAAGAAGATTGGATGATTTTTTTAATGAAAATGAAGGGATAGGTCATAAGATTATTAGAAATGAAAGATTACATGAAAGAACTTCTTAGGTGAAGACAATTAATATGTGTTTACAATGCTTAATAAAGAAATACAATGTGCCTTGTATAGATATGGTAATAGTAAGAATAAATAATTTTCCTAGGGATGGCTTTGTTCTAGGAAACCATTGTATAAATGGAGGATTTGTGAGAAAATGCTTAAAGGAATGAATGAATAACAAGATTGTATGACATGAATGCATGGATTAGGTGATAATGATAGGAGATTAGATGATAAAGTTCATGGGAATAAATGAATAAGGAGATTAGGTGATAAATTTCATGGGAATGAATGAATTAGGTCATAATAAAAGGAGATTGGGTCATAAATTTCATGAAAAATGAAGGGATAGGTTATAAGATAACTGAAAATGGAAGATTATGTGAAAGAACTTCTTAGGTGAAGACAATTATTATTTGTGTACAACACGCAATAAATAAATGCAACGTGGCATGTAAAGTTATGGTAATATTAAGAATGAATGTTTTTTCCCAAAGGATGGCTAAGTTTTAAGAAATCATTGGATAAATGGATGATATGTAGGAAAACACTTAAAGGAATGGATGAATAACAAGATTGTACAACATGAATAAATGGTTTAGGTGATAACGATAGGAAATTAGATGATAAATTTCATGAAAATGAATGAATTAGATGATAATGATAGGAGATGAGGTGATAAATTTCATGGGAATGAATGAATTAGGTGATAATAAAAGAAGATTGGGTCATAAATTCCATTAAAATGAAGGGATAGGTCACAAAGTTCTTTAAAATGAAAGATCAGACGAAAGGATTTCCTTGGTGAAGATAATTATTATTATTTCTATACAACGCTCAATTAAGAAATACTGTGTAGCCTGTATAGACAAGCTTGATGTGATGTGGTGCACAAATTTGCTTCAAAGAATAGCGAAGGCATAGTCACAGTTGGATATTTAGAGAAACGTGAAGTTGTGTGATACAGTGTGAAGGCGTAAAAATATAGCAGTCCCTTGGTAGAGTACAACAGAGATCGGCTCGATGTGAAGAAGCAGGGTGGGAGAAACCGATACCATTTAGTTGGAAGCTGGCCTCTGTGATGGAAGCGAGAAGCAAATCTGACTTGATTAATAATAATTTCAAGAATGACCTTGAAAAGCTGGACTATAAAATATACCTTTCAGATGGCTACTGGGATCGCGAAGGTGCGCATGCGGAAACTCTCCTAGCAATGGATATGCTAATTATTGGCAAAGATCCTGAACCAGCAAAAAAGAATTGAATGTGGGAAGGTGATAAAAGATATACTGTCCGCTTGGCGTTTCGCTTGCGTGAAGGGAGTGAGGGCTAATCTTGATACGGTCAGAGACACCCTTGAAAAGAGTAAAGTTAAGTACACAGATCTTTGTGACGGGCATGTCACTTCCCAACTTAAGCTTTCCAAAATGAAGGGAAGGCACAACATTATTTGCTTATTTAGATAGCTAAAGAACCCGTGTGGTAAGCGTGATGCAAGAAGTGAAAGTGTTTGGAATATCATGGGTTCGTATGGTTTGTTATTATAATTCTAATATGGTGTGAGCAGCTTTCTTGAGTCATTTTTCATATGGTTTGGGTGGTTATGTTAAGGGAAGCTTCGTTATGTGTACATTATATATAGTGTCACGAGTGTCTATGTTATGGGAAAGACTTGATAAAAGTCATATTTTAATGAATGTACTCGGCAATTCATATCCTAAATAAGATATTATTATTATTATTAATTGTGTTGGTTTTTTAATTATAAAAGATCCTATTAGATTATTTTTTGAGGGAGGTGGATGTGGAGAAAATTGGAGAAGTGTAATCAGTTAGATATGAGTGTTGATTTCTATCAAAGTTGAAGATTATTTTCTAGATCATTTGAAATAATTTTTCTTATATTTAAATAAATATAAACATTTTTCTAAAGAATTTAGCTTCATCTTCATACTTCTATTTTTGTGTAGACCTTATCATAATCAAGATTATTGAAATTAGAAAGTTCCAATTCATCTAAGATCAAATCCACAACACAAGAACTCAATTTTATATATAGAAAAGAAAGCCACAACACCTAAAAGATGAGATCTCATTGTGACCATAAATATGCACTAGATCAAGTACCCTATTTAGATTTTCTCTTTACGTTTTAGCTACAAAATTAATTGTTAATGCCATTTTCCTACAGTCCTAGCAATAGGGAGAGTTGGGGCCCATGCTCTTCTATTGAGACTCACTTGATCTCCAATCAAGGAAGCACACTACAACATACATCCTATCATACAAGATTGTTATTTGGAGGAGAAGAACAGGAAAAGATTCATCAATTTTCAAAAACTCCTTAGTAAACAACCTCTTGTAAATGGTTATCCTATCCTTCTACCTTAGATGATCATCAACATTTTTTCTAAAATAGATAAAATGAATCTAGTCCTTTATGTGGAGGCTTTTCTATGATGGTAGGATGTTGGGGGGGTGAACCTTGTTTTCACTAGTAGATAACCTACTTATCCATACTACATCGGCTTGAGCACTCATTTTTCTTAGATTCGCACATCCAAATCCTAGCTTAATGTACTCCTTATATGAATTTCTCAACCTTTTATTACAAACTAATCAATCTACTTCATTCATTCAACATTATTAACTACACACAAAACGTAATTTTTTTTTTTTCAAAATATCATCTGACATTGATTTTAAAAATAAAATTATCTAACATAAAATTTCTTAAAATAATAATCAAATAAATATAAACGTATGATTTTCAAGTTATTGATTAACCAAATGAAAGTTATCAATTTTAATAATTAATAATTAAAACCAATTGAAATTTCAAAGAAAGAAAGATTTGTTGGAAATGAGAATAGAGTAACTGAGAGGGGGAGGGGGTGAATCAGTTACTACAAAACTTTCCACAGTCCCTAAGATGTCTGAATAATACCCTTGATCTGATTAATATAAAATGCTTAAACTTGATAATGCAGAAAATGATAAATATTGAGAACTGATATGTTATCATGCACAAAGCAATTCAGCAATTAAGAACACAAGAGACACCAGATTTAATGTGGAAACCCAATATGGGAAAAATCACCAATGTAACTAGATACTATTTTTCACTCTTCTGAAGTGAGCCCTGTTAGGAGCCAACCCTGTTAAAGGTTACAAAAACACACTGTTAGGTGTGACCATGTTAAAGGATTTAATCACCCTGTTAGGAGTGGCCTTGCTAGAGGTCTTTAGAACAATTCAACTGAACTGTCACCTTGTTAGAGGATTTATTGAATGGTTGTTAAACCAACTCTGTTAAGAGATTTTTAATTCACTATTACAATGGTTAGAAAGAAACAATGAAGTGACCTGATATAATGTACAACTTATCTTTGCTGATTACAGATCTCTGTTATGCTTGATTGGATCCTTACTGATCAAATGCAACTTTACAACTCCTTCAACACATCTGATCCTTCATCAAACTTTGCTCAACATTCACCTTTTCATTTCATACTATAATTCGCATTCATAACTTCTTTTTCACAATCTCACACCTTTCAACTCATAACTTGAATGACCATATATACCTTTCAGATTATCTTAGTCGGCTAGAGGTAATTAATTTGCAAATCCCTATACTGGCCGACCCTGCACGGTAAACTTTGTTCAGAAAATAATTCCTGTGTTAACCGACTGAGCTCGGTTAATACAACGAACTTCATGACAATCCTTCAATCATCGGGAGAACTTGGTAAGTATTGAGTTTCCTGAGATAACCGAGTGAGCTCGGTGGAAACTACGCTTTGGAGACCGAGTGAAGCTCTGTTAACACTAACTTCTCCATGATTCCTTTGATGACCGAGTGAGCTCGGTGGAAACTACCCTTTGGAGATCGAGTGAAGCTCGGTTAACACTAACTTCCACATTTCCTTCGTTGACTGAGTGAGCTCGGTGAACACTGTCTTTCACGTTTCCTTTGTTGATCGAGTTAGCTCGGTTAACACTTTCTTCCACATTTGCTTTGATGACTGAGTGAGCTCGGTTGGCACTGTAGATTGCATTGCAGACTGTCTGAGCTTGGTGAGCTTGAGACTAATGACTGATATGACATTTGTGTGACATCAAGGACAACATTATCCAACAATCTCCCTCTTTGGCATTGATGGCAACACATGTCATAACAGAATGAAAATTTGAAAATAAGTCCAACAAGATAACAGATTTCTCCCTCCTTCAATAATCTCCCTTGATTAAGGGACTTCATGGAAAACTTTTCAAATCTCACAAATTTCAGAAGGATATGACAGTAAATCTCTCCCTCTTTGACAACACATGCCAAAGACAACAGAAGTTAAGTGAATTGTAATGTATCTTTAGTACTGATTCATATGTAATGATTTCTGATTAAATTGCATCAACAGATAGATCTTCAATCTTGTATGTGTTGATGCATCACTAGAACTTATTTTTAGTGGACTTCAGATAGGGGAATGACCCCTAACTTACCTCTGAGATACAAAAATGCATCCTTAGGTAAAGGCTTTGTGAATATGTCAGCAATTTCTTCCTTTGTATGGACATATTCCAATCTATATTTCCTTGTCTTGCACCAATTCTCTGAAAAAATAATATTTTATTGCAATATGCTTGGTCTTGGAATGCATCACTAGATTCTTAGATATGTTGATTACACTAGTATTGTCACAGAACATGACAACTAGTTCTTTGATTTCCATCTTCATTCCTTGCAATAACTGCTTAAACCAAACAATATTTGAACAGTTTACTGCTGCAACAACATACTCTACCTCTATTGTAGATTGGGATGTACAATTTTGCTTTTTACTTATCCAAGAAACCAATCTTTTTCCAAGAAAGAATGCTCCTCCACTTGTGCTTTTTCTGTCATCAAGGTTTCCTACCCAATCAGCATTAGTAAATACTTTCAAATCCAAATTACCTCCAAATTTGTACCATAAGCCATAATCTTCAGTTCCTTTCAAATATTTCATTATTCTTTTGATTGCCATCAGGTGAGTTTCTCTTGGCTTTGCTGAAAATCTTGCAACAATACCAACTGCAAGGGCAATATCTGGCCTAGTATGAACTACATATTACAACTTTCCAATCATAGATCTATACAATGTTTGATCTACCTCTTTAGATTCATCATCTTTGGTAAGTTTCAATCCAGTACACATAAGAGTTCCAACAGGTTTACAGTCCTCCATACCAAACTTTTTCAATATTTCCTTGATGTATTTTGATTGAGTGATGTAGATGCCATTATTATTTTGTTGAATTTGAAGACCAACAAAGAATTTTATTTCACCAAACATATACATTTCAAATTCCTTGTTCATTTGTTCTAAAAATTCTTTGCAAAGATCATCATGCCCTGTGAAAACAGTATCATCTACAAATATTTCTGCCAAGACAATCTTATTATTTGGTCCTTCCTTTATATACAAGCTACTATTATCATTAGTTCTTTGAAAACCAATCTGAATAAGATAGTTATGCAATCTTTCATACCATGCTCTAGGGGCTTATTTCAGACCATACAGTGCCTTGTGTAATTTGTAGGCCATGTTCTTTTTATCTGGATCAACAAAACCTTCAAGTTGTTCAATGTAAACCTCTTCATCCAGTATTCCATTGAGGAATGCTGACTTGACATCCATCTGATAAACTTTGAATCCTTTGTGAGCAGCATATGCAAGTAAGGTTCTGACTCCTTCCAATCTTGCAATAGGAGCAAAGGTTTCTCCATAATCTATGCCTTCTTCTTGAGAGTATCCTTTGCATACTAATCTGGCTTTGTTTCTGGATACCTTACCATCTTCAGTCAACTTGTTTCTGAATACCCACTTGGTTCCAATTACATTCTTATTTTTAGGCCTGGGTACAAGAGTCCATGTCTTGTTCTTCTCTATCTGTTCTATTTCCTTGTTCATTGCCTCAATCCAGCTATCATTTACCAATGCATCTTTAATGCTTCTAGGTTCAAAATCAGCAAGTAAACAAGTATTTTTCAGCTTGCTTCTTGTCAAGGTTCCTTCAGATTTGTCTCCAATGATCTGATTTGGTACATGATGTCTTCTGACATATTTAGCTAATAGGTTCTTTGCCTCTTGAATGAGTTTCATTACTATCTTCTTGTACTTCAATTTCATGTTTAGGCTATTCTGGCTCGGTAAGAATTGGCTCGGGCGCTTCAGACTCGATAGACACTTGCTCAGTAAAGTCTGAATGTTGCTGTGGCTCGGTTTGAACTTTTTGCAACTCGATCACTGATGACTCGGGAGTTGAGGATTCTTGAGTGAACGATATGCTTGGTATAGTATCTGGTTCAATATAAACAAATCTTCTGTAATCTTCAGGTACCTTTTTTCTTTCTTCTTCATATTTGGCTGCAAACTCATCAGCTTTCACATGTGCACTTTCTATGACTTTGTGAGTGGATAGATTTAAACATCTATATGCTTTGCTTTTGCAAGAATATCCTAAAAATATTCTTTCATCACCTTTTACATCAAATTTTCCTTTTCTAGATTCTTTCAAGATATAACATTTGCTTCCAAATACTTTTAGATAACTTACATTAGGTTTGTAGCCATACCATAATTCATAGGGAGTTTTGAACGAGTCCTTCTTCAACTGTACTCGGTTTAAGGTATGAACTATAGTGCTGATGGCTTCCTTCCAGTATTTGATAGCAATGTTCTTTTCTATCATTAGGGTTCTTGCACAATCCATGATGGATCTATTTCTTCTTTTAGCTATTCCATTTTGTTCAGGAGTTCCTGGTGCTGAGACTTGTCTTTTAATACCTTTTTTAATGCAGAAGTTGTTGAATTCATGTGAGATGAATTCACCACCTCTATCTGACCTTAAGCATTTTAGTCTTTTTCCTATTTCTTTTTCTACTCTTGCCAAATACCATTTGAATTTCTCAAATGTTTCTAATTTATTCCTTAGATACATGATAGTCATCATTCTTGAGTAGTCATCAAGAAAAAGAATGAAAAACTTTTCTCCAGTATAGCTTTCTATTCCAATGGGTCCACATAAATCAGTATGCACAATTTCTAATATATCTTCAAACTGATAGTTCTTACTTTTAAAACTAGTCTTTCCCATTTTACCAATCTGACAATTCTTGCATAGACCAACCTCAGGTTTCTTAATGTTAGGAATGCCTTTCACTTTCTTGAATTTGCTTATTTTTATCAGATTATCAAAATTGACATGACACAACCTTTTATGCCATAACCAACTTTCTTCAATTTGAGCAATAAAACATGAGCATTCACCAAGTTCTAGATAGAACGAGTTACCTTTAGTTTGGGTGCCAGATCCTATCAACTTTCCTTGCTCATTCAACAGTCTTGCCTTTCCATGCATGAATTCCACCTTGAATCCAGTACTGAGTAACTATGCCACACTTAGCAAATTATGTTTAAGACCTTCAACCCAATAGGCATTATTACATACAAGTTCTTTGGTTATACAGATTCTTCCTCTTCCTTTTATGAAACGAGGTTCATTATTACCAAACCTTACACTGCCACCATCATAGTCTTCAAATTGATCAAACTTAGTTTTATCACCAGTCATATGATTTGAGCAACCACTATCTATAATCCATGTATCATTCTTACTTATATGAGAAACAAGTGCCATTTTATGTTCCTCATCACTGTCAGAATCATCTTTAACAGCAATATAAACAATTTCATCCTCACTATTATTAGAATCTTTAGAATTTTCAGCCATGAAGCATGATTTCTTACCTTTGTTCTTGGATGATTTGAAGTCTTTCTTGCCATTCCATTTGTAATCTTTCTTTTCATCATTGTTTTTCTTGTTTGGACACCTTGCTGCAATATGACCAATTTCTTCACAAGAAAAATAGATTAGAGGAACTTTACCTTTGTATTTTCCTTTGCCTCTAGAATATTTTCTTGCTAGTAGAGCTTCAATCACTTCGAGGTCACTGTCTAAACTTTGGCTTGATTCATTTTCACTTTCTAATGGAGATTCCTTCTCCTTTTTTTTTTCTCCTTGAGTGAGAGCTTGGCTTGAAATGCTAATTCAATGTTCTTGGAGGTTGGAACATAGTTGTCAAAGTTATCTAGTTCAAATGCAGTTAGTCTTCCAACTAAGGCCTCAAGATTTATCTGATGATTTGTTTCACACCTTCTTTCCTGAATTGTAGAAAATCTGATTGCATAAACAGGAAGCAAGGTTCTGAGAACTTTGCTTATAACTGTTTCTCCTTTGATATCACCTCCAGATGCTCTGATTGCACTCACAGATGCTTTAACTCTTTCAACATACTTTGCAATGTTTTCATCCTCTCTCATCCTCATTTGATCAAATTGTCCTCTTAGACTTTCTTCTTTTGCTCTTCTCACATTATCATCTCCTCCATAGATCTCTTTTAGCTTGTTCCACATCTCAAAGGCAGTTTTGCAGTCCTTAATGTCATCAAATTCTTCATAACTAAGAGCGGATGCTATGTCTATCATCATATTATTGTGAGTCTTCTTTTCAGCAATGTCATTGACAGACAATGTCCAGGAGGTTCTTCATATTTTTCTTCAAGGTATTTTAGTCTAGTATCACCAACAATAGCCAGATGAAGTCTCATCAATCCTTGCCATGTGGAGAAGTTATCTTTATTGAGTTTTAGAATTTCTCTTTTGTAAGACATCTTGATCTTTGGCTTAGATCCTTGAAATATTTTCTTGCAAGCACCAAAAGCTCTAATACCAATTGTTGGAAATGAGAATAGAGTAACTGAGAGGGGGAGGGGGTGAATCAATTACTACAAAAATTTCCACAGTCCCTAAGATGTCTGAATATACCCTTGATCTGATTAATATAAAATGCTGAAACTTGATAATGAAGCAAATGATAAATATTGAGAACTGATATGTTATCATGCACAAAGCAATTCAGCAATTAAGAACACAAGAGACACTAGATTTAACGTGGAAACCCAATATGGGAAAAACCACCAATGTAACTAGATACTATTTTTCACTCTTCTGAAGTGAGCCCTGTTAGGAGCTAACCCTGTTAAAGGTTACAAAAACACATTGTTAGGTGTGACCCTATTAAAGGATTTAATCACCCTGTTAGGAGTGGCCTTGCTAGAGGTCTTTAGAACAATTCAACTGAACTGTCACCTTGTTAGAGGATTTATTGAATGGCTGTTAAACCAACTCTGTTAAGAGATTTTGAATTCACTATTACAATGGTTAGAAAGCAACAATGAAGTGACCTGATATAATGTACAACTTATCTTTGCTGATTACAGATCTCTGTTATGCTTGACTGGATCCTTACTGATCAAATGCAACTTTATAGCTCCTTCAACACATCTGATCCTTCATCAGACTTTGCTCAACATTCGCCTTTTCATTTCATACTATAATTCGCATTCATAACTTCTTTTTCACAATCTCACACCTTTCAACTCATAACTTGAATGACCATATATACCTTTCAGATTATCTTAGTCGGCTAGAGGTAATTAATTTGCAAATCCCTATAATAGCCAACCCTACATGATAAACTTTGTTCAAAAAATAATTCATGTGTTAACTGACTGAGCTCGGTTAATACAGCAAACTTCGTGACAATCCTTCAATCGCCGGGACAACTCGGTAAGTACTGAGTTTCCTGAGATAACCGAGTGAGCTCGATGGAAACTACGCTTTGGAGACCGAGTGAAGCTCGGTTAACACTAACTTCTCCATGATTCCTTTGATGACCGAGTGAGCTCGGTGGAAACTACCCTTTGGAGACTGAGTGAAGCTCGGTTAACACTGACTTCCACATTTCCTTCATTGACCGAGTGAGCTCGGTGAACACTGTCTTTTACCTTTTCTTTGTTGATCGAGTTAGCTCGGTTAACACTGTCTTTCACATTTTCTTCGATGATCGAGTGAGCTCAGTTGGCACTGTAGATTGCATTGCAGACTGTCTGAGCTTGGTGAACTTAAGACTAATGACTGATATGACATTTTTGTGACATCAAGGACAACATTATCCAACAAGATTTGTATATTCAAAAAACTAAAAATGAAAAATCCCAAGTTAATTCTAATAAAGTTCAAAAAACTATACCTTGAGGAGAACACTCAAAATTCATAACTATTTCATTTATCTATGTCATATTCAAGAAACGAAAACCCTTTTTTAAAACTTCTTTTATGATCTCTTAAATGTTACCAAAATATACAAGGCAATGATAACCCACATGGGGATGCTAAAATTTTTGGTAAAGAAAAGTTGAATGTCTATGCTAAAAATATAATTATTTCTACAAAGTTGAACCTTCCAAATGATCAAGATTATATAATTTTTACACCTAGCCACCAAAGGCCAACATGTAATGTATCATGATTAAAGGAAATACTAATTTACAACAATAGGTCTATAGTATGGGTTTATGTTGCTAGAAAATTCCATTTATTTGGGAGTTTTCTTTTCAATGACATGTAGTAAAAAAGGTCCATGTGGTAACCCTACATTTTTCCAATTTTAGAATGGGCTTATGTGCTTATGAAATTGTTAGCTACCTAGAAATTTTAAAATTTCCCATTGTCATGCTTCTAGGAAAGTAATTCAATTCATTGCCCTGTACTTAATTTCAAGTTTGGTTGGTAACATATTTGTGGGTTCTTATTACCGATTCATGTTTTTAATTTTAATTTTACTTTTTTTCTTGCACTTGTTTACATGAATTGAGTGCATTTCTCTATGCTTCATGTTTTATATTTTCTATGAGGTAGCAAAGTGTGGTGTTTGTGAGAGATTGGGGCATTTGATTTTTCAAGTATGCCTCTTGTTTAGATAATTTTTTACTTTGAAGGTCATTTGACAAAGGAATTTTTCTAGGTTGTATACTTCTCTTTTATGGTCTTTTATTGTATTTGTCATAGGTTATATTATTGCAATAAGTTGTACTTAATTGGTGATTAATATTTTTAATTTTAACCAATTAGATGAAAGCTTTTTTTTATCATCACTTTTAGTTTTCAAAGTATATATGTGAGTTTTCTAAATTTTTAATTCAATAAAATTATTTTAATACAATTTGATTGGCTTATATATTTGGGTGTTATATGAGCAGATTTCCTAGGATGCTCAATATATTAAAAAAATCTAAACTTTAATTCTTTTAGATTAATTATCTTTGTTGTAGTTCTAAGTTTCATTACACTCTAAAAGTGATTTATTATACAAATTCTATTCCACACATTAATTCATCCATTTTTCATACTTAAAAAAAAATAAATTTAAATGAATTCTTGCCATCAAACTTTTACTACCTATATTCTATTACTATTTATTAAATTATTTTAATAATTATTAAACTTTATGACAAACATATTATGCAACACTTAATTTTTTAATGTTTGTTGTCATTATTTGGGTTCGTAGTGAATAACCTTTTTTAATAGGCATTTCTTCTACCTAGTCAGGAGTTGGTAAAGGTTATATATTGGTGGTGTTTTCTCATTTTTATTTGGGTTTTTTTTTATTGCAATGGCTAATATTTACAAATAATAATTTTTGTTTATAGTGTCTAGAGTTTGCAAACAATATTATGACAATATTTTTTGAACACATGGGTCTCTTAAAGAGGATAATTTGTAAGGTGGCAATACAAAGAGAGAAAAGGGTGCATGCTTTAGGTTAGAAACTTGATATTGCTTGTTTGTTGTTTAATCATAATGGCCAAAAAATTACTTTAGAGAAAATATTGTTTGTATGCCTATTCACTTTCTATTTGTTGGCATCATGATAATCTATAGAGAATGATGTTTATATGAAAAATATGATTGAAAGTGGGTATCAATTCTTTTGTGTATTTATTGTATTTATGTTTAATAATGTTTAACTATTGATATAGTGATTGACTATTCAATTTCTATTTTTTTTTGTGGTTAGTGTTTGCAAAGAATATTATTTATTTTTAAATTCTTTGAATACCATATCAAACAAGCATCTCATAGTGGCAAGCACTTTCCATAAATGGTGATTGAAATAATAGATTATATAACTATTTATAAAACTAGTTTAAAAAATATTAAAAATAAATAGTTAATAAGACTAATTAGAAGTTGAGTTTATTATAAGAATAATTATAGTGGACTAATATTATATTTAGTAAATTAAAAGAAAAAACAAGTGCCATGTAGTGACTTATACTTGCCGTAATTTGAAAAAAATCTAAATTTATACAAGATATATAAAAATTCAATACATTAAATAAGTATTAGTTCATAGAAGACCAAATAAAATCAATCAATTATATATGATTATTTTTTTTCTAAAATATATAAATTAATAACAAAAATAAAAAATAGTTAAATTTAATTGATAAAATTAATTCACTAAGCATAAATAGTATAATGCAAACTATATTATTATAAATAAGATTTAAGTAAAAACTTATAAAATGACCTAAATTAATGTTAAATAAGTAATATATGACAAACAATTTAACATATTATAGTAAACATTTTATTTATAGAAATCAACAAATGATAGATTAATTTTTATTGTAAATTATTAATAGTAAAATGATATTTTCTTATATACATATTCTAGTCACATTTTCACATGCCTTTAAAAAAACAATATTAAACAAAGTTGATGACATTAATATTTTTTAACAATTTGATTATACATGTTGAGTTTATTTGTTTATGTTGGCATTTTTATATTATAAAAGGAAAATATTAATGATCATTGCAAAAATTACATTGAAAAATTAATAAAACTTAATAACCAATGAAAATCTAGCCAATAAAAATCAATATGGAGGAAATTTCTGATAAAAGGGGTCCTATAACACCAAATGAAATGAACCAATTGCCATTGAGATAAATGGTTTATATATTGAATTAGAGTAACAAATTGATATATAACTTTAGAAATATTTGAGTAATTAAAAAATAGTTTGTTCTCATTGATTGATTGGTTTTAAACGAATACACAAATTTTAGCAAGTGAATGCAATAGTACTAGCCTATGACAAGTACAATAATAGAATAAAGTAGATTTTTAACCATTCATATTCATATGTCATAGCCTTTAATTTCATATTAGGTACTAGAAATTAAATGCAGTATCATGAAAATATCTATATGATTGTTTAAATATATTTTCAATTATGCAAATAATCATGAAATGAAAAAAGAATTTAAAACTGTTCTTAGTTATACCATTTTTTCTATGATAATGTATTAAAAACTTAAGTTAAATTATTTATTTGAAGGAATTCATTGAAATGAACTTATATAAAAAATAATTTTGTTAACATATAATGTTATTAAAATTACATATCTACGAGGGATTAAACTTTTTATATAAATATAATATATAATTTTTGGATAAATATGTAATATATTCAATAATATATCATCATAATATATCTTATTATTCTATGTCCTAAAATCATTTTGAAGAAAATGAATTATGGACATAGCCTCCAAAAAATGGAGTCTTATAAGAGAAAAAATGAAATCAACCGATCAAATTGGTGAAAAATAATTTTTTGAATATATTAAATTAGTAAATAAATTTAAAAACTTGCATAAGTGAATGCATAATTAAGAAATAGTAATAGCTTAAATGTAAAACAAATATTAAAATTGATATTTATTTAATATTAAATTTATTCATAAATAATAAAGTAAAAAAATACAAATTTCCTTTATGTTAATTAGCAAAACTTGATTACAATAGTATACGCCTATCGAAATATACTAATAATGAAAATGTAAACACCTTAACTTCGATGAAATTTGTAGCCACCACAAAAATGTAAACTATGTTAGGTGTTTCATTTTTTCTTTCTTGAAAATAGTTATAAGAACACAAGAAAACAATCAAATATATTATAAGTATGATTTAAATGGATGTAAAACTATGTGGCATTAAGATTATATATTTTTATATTGTCTCTATGAAAGTTGTAATTGGATCTTAGATTTCAATTTTATTTTTATGGTCAAGTTATGTAGAGAGTATTATTTGTTTGTGACTTCTTCGTAAAGTCTATCCATTGGACCATGTGTAATCACCAAAATGTATTTAATTTCCATTGCTTAAAAAAAAAACAAAAACAATTGAAGATATGGAATTTATGATTGAAAATATTTGTCAAACATTTGGTTCACACATTTTGAACCATAATTCTACCACCACAAGCCACATGTTAGAAAGCTGAAAATATTTTACTAAATGCCTTAACATAATTTATTTTTCAAAAATTATTTATTCTCCTTTATGTAAGAATTCATATGTTTTCCATTTTTAATGGTACTTTTCTCCTAAAAAAATTCTTTCAATAATTCAATTTACCATAATTTCCATGGTTAGAAAATGTATTAAGTAATTATGATGGTTTTTATATGTAAGAAAGATAATCAAGAAAAGTAGAATATGCAAATTTCCATGCGTACAAAAATATTCACTTATTGAATAAATCAAATATGTCATGCTTTCAATTGGAAATTATAAATCATATTTCACAATAGCATGACTTAGAGAAAAAAAAAAAAAAAAAAAAAAAAAAACAACAACAAAATTAAATTTATAACTATATAAAATTAATAATTATCTTAGTAGGTTAAAAAAATTGTTCCATTAGGTCATTGTACCATAATTTTCATGGCTACACTTATTTTTAAAGAAACTACGAAAGCTTTCATATGTAAGATAGAGAATCCAACAAAGTAGAAATGCAAGCTTCAATACAACACAAAACATTCAATTGTCTAAATAGATCAACTAGATCACTCTTTAAATTGTAAATTTCAATTCATATTTAACAATAACATGACTTGGAAAATAATAATAATCATATTGAAAGTATAATCATATAGAACCAATAATGAGTGACGAAAGTTCAAATCATTTCAAAACTAGGATGAGTGAGCATGTCTAATCATCATAGAGTATTTTTATGATTTATTTTTTGTCTTGTTGATAAATTATTCTACATGATTGAAATAAATAAAAATTGTGATATAGATTTAAGTACATTATATTGGGAAACTCATATATGAACAAGTGTTGCATCCATTTGCATGGTTTTGATGTTTCTAGGAGGATTAGGAACATAAAGATCAAAGGGTAAGTAGAAATAAATAGTGTAGATTCAATAAATGTTTTGAAATATATAATAAACTAAAAATAACAAAATACCATTATAGTTAAAGAATGACAAGGTTAAAGATTTTGGATAGATCTTATTATTTATTTAGGAATGAACATTGTATATAATAATGTCTCCCATGTGAAGTCCAAAAAATTGTCATTATAGACAAGGCATACTGAAAAACTCCTAAACAAAATATTACCCAATATGAAACCTATGGTAGGGTATATAGTGTGGAAGAGAGATGTATAAAACTTCTCATTGAAAACCATTAAGAATGAAAACTTGCCATCAATCCATCTACCTCCCCCTCATCTAAATCTCCATCAACATATCTAGTTTCCTCAGAAATTCTAATAGAGTACCCACTCACACCTCATCCATGTAAATTATTAGTTAATATATTTGATTGGATTTGAAAATCAAACATATATTTACTATCAATTTTTGTTCATCAAGAAAGAAAATGAGCCATATTACTAAGATGGAATGAATATTTAGGAACATAAACAAGAATTTATATATTTTATCTTTTGTATGAGAAATGTTACTTTTTTTCATCATTCTATGTAAAACCACTTATTATTGGATTAAAAAAGATCAAGGTAATAGAGGAGGGGCCAATTTCAACCCTAACTCTTGTTAGCACTAATGAGGAGGAATCGTTTATTGGTTTAAGTTTTGATCTTGTCAAAATGATGAACATGAACATGTGATCTTCTTTTAAAGGAAATGAATTTTTCCTATTTTAAATTTATTCTTATGTGCAAAAGTTGTAAAACATCTAATGTAATTTAATGATCATTTGCCCTCTTTATTTGAACATGTTAGTTCATTATATATCAAGTTTATGTATTTAATAGAATGGTAGTTATTACAAATAGTGTAAGTAATATTGTCAGTAATTGAGTTTCTTTACGAGTTCCCTAAACTTTTTAATATGACATCTGTAAGAGATAACTTTTGCTACAATAATAGAGTCTTAACCTTTTTGATATATATGAAATAAAAATTAATTATATTTTGAGGTTTATTTTTTTTATTAATTTAAGAATAAAAACTTCAAACAAATTTAAATTAAATTATTTAGATTACTAAACAAAAACTTTATAATAATCTATTTATTCTATATGTAAAAGATTAAATAAAAAATAATAACTCATAACTCATCTCATAAAAATACTAAGATACCTAAGTAGATTAAAAAATGTAGGGAGAGCTAATGTTTGAATCAATGAATAAATTGATGTGATCATTTATTCGATCATTAAATTTACTATTAAAAATATAAAAGAAATTAACTATGTATGTGTGACAAATTTATCTCATCTTATGTTGTGATGTACAAGTAAAATATAATTTGAATTTGAAAAACGTAAAAAGTATTTTTTGTAAATGTTATATCCTTAAAAAGAAAGTTAAGAAGAAGAGTTATCTAAGTGTACATTGATAGACCATCAAGTGAGACATTGATTTGGTGGTAGTGCTCTCATTATAAATGGATATTCTATGTTTTATTCCCAAATTGTCTGAGAGAAATGTTGTCATGGTAGTAGAACTAGAATATAGTAGAATACCAAACTTCTATAATGTAATTTAATTCTATACTAACAATATTAGAAGCTGAATATAATTTCAAACTCATCTACTGAAATTGTAAAGGGAGGGGAAGAATGAAAATCTGGGGATATAACTTTACCCCTTACGACTCCCTTAATGGAAGACCAATGGAAAGCAGAATATTTGCATAAACATTAAGCATTTAGAATATTTGATTTAGTAAAAAGAAATTCGTTCCATTATATAGAAATTGCGTTAAAGCATAGAATATAGGGTGACGTAATTCCAATGACGTAATGTGTATGCAGGTACTTGTAATTTATGCTGAGAGTCAGAATAGCATCACAGAAGGCTCTCATAAAGACAAGAAGGTTAAAGAGGATTCCTCTTAATAGCCTCACGAAAGGTTATAATTTAAACGAAAAGTTCACAAAGGATTCCTCTTAGGTAAGGCACTGAAAAAGAGAACCACTGGATGGTGGTGATACTTATTCCAGTCGAAATTATTTGATGGCTGAGCCATTTTTGTGACTTTCAATATTGTATAGAGAAATATGAATCTTCTTCTTTCCGCTATGATTGGCAGGGAACACGTCATGTTCTATCTCAGGCATGACCCAAGGAATGTTCCATGATTTATCTATAGATATAAAATTTCACTACATGGGTGAAGAGTCTATGTCTTGTAAGTACATCCACTGTAGGAGGACATTTTTGTTGTCTATTTAAAGAGCAAGCGGAAACAAGGTAGATAAAGCAGTTGGTTTCAGCATTGCGAGCATCAGATCAAGTGCAATGGCTAACAAGAATGGCATTGATGTAACAGAGTTTGCCCATTTTGCAAATCCTGACTGGTAAGTTTTTTCACTTTGTTCAAATTTGATTTAGCTATTTTCATTTTAATGGTGGGGGAGATGATTAAGTAGTCATTCAGCATAATTCTATTTATGTAGGATTCTTAAATTGTAAGTCATATTTTGTCAATTTTTTTGGCATGTATCTTAGTAGGTGAGTTAAGAATTTAAAGCTAAGATTTTGACTTTTGATATTCACGGATCTCTTTGTAGAAATTATCCAGTGCAAAGTGGTGAAAAAGTAGCATTTCAGAAGTGTAGTCCATACTGATATAATATGATGGGTGATTGTAGGGAAGATCCGGTGCACAGGAGATGCATAGCTGCAAGCCTAGTGAATGTTGTATACCTCATGGAAACACACAAAAACCAGGCAAAGGAATTGTGCTGCTTACAACAATTTGAAGTAGTGGAAACTATTGTCGATCAAAATGATGGGTCTACATTTGGGGCTGTTTTTCAGTGGCGAGGAAGAAGCAAAGCAGGGCCAGGTGGGCCTCCTTCTGAAGTAGTTGCGTTCAGAAGTACACTTCTTCGACCAAGAAATATTTTCAATGACTTGGTGGAAGATTTGAAGGTAGCCATTGGACACTATGATTCCATATGGAGGGTTGAAAAGGGGTTACAGTATCTAAGAACAAGCCTCTATAGGAATGGGTACAACAATGTTTGGCTTGCAGGGCATTCGTTGGGAGCTACAATAGCATTGGGAACATCAGTGAGACTACAGAGGGAAGAACGTCATAATCTTGAAGCACATCTTTTCAATCCCCCCTTTGTTTGTCCTACAATCCCACAATTGAAAGTGGTTGAAAAGGGTGGAACCTTTGCAGCGTTGAACATGGCTTTCAGAGATGATCAGAGATCGCTTGAGTTGTACGCTAAGTTCGTTGGCATCAGCGATTGGGTACCCAACATTTATGTGAACCAAAAGGACCCCATTTGTCAGACTTACGTTCCATATTTTGAGGTGTTAACGGGTATATATAGAAATAAAAGTCATTTGCTTTATGAAAGTATGAAGTATCTCTTTTCTTTTGATCTGGTAAAAAAGAAAAGCCCTTGGCATTTGGTTCCCTCTGCTACGGTGATTGTGGCGAATAAACATTTCTTTCACAACCATCATACTATTCGTCAATTGTGGCTTAAGGATCTTCGTATCAATAGTATTGAATATATTCCTTCAGATGAAGTTATTCAAAGTATTAAATCTACGGTTCCAGCTGAAATGGTTGAGTAGAATTCCTAGACTTTGCTCAGGAGTGCAGCATCTCATCTTATTGGGAAAACAAGGGCGTAGTATAGCAGTTGTAGCGCTACTCACCTAAAGTGATGCAAGGGCATGTTTCGCATATGAATAGTAATGTATCAATATATTGGCACATATTTGCATGGAAAAGATGGAAATGATTATGTGATCTGGTGTATTTGTCATTAAGTTGGACTGATTATGCCATTATCAATATTTGTTATCATATTGACTGTTTAAACTTGAAATATTAAGATTTGATTAGTAAATTAAAAATATTAAATAGTCAAAATTAACTTGCTTTTGTAAATTTAATATTTTTTAACTTATTATATAATGTTAAAAAATGATAATTATTATTAAATAATATTTTTTATTTTTATATATTACTAACTGAGGAGTTCTAAGTTTGTTTCTTGTAGCAGAGGTGTACCGCATATCTGCAGTTATGTAAAACATGGAAACCTGCGTATATAATTTTAAATGGCTTATGAATATTTGCAAACATCTTCAAGGTCCGGAAGTTGGTAAATGATCTTCAAAGTCTGGAAAAGTCTGTTGATTTCTTTATCGCAGAATTATCATTTTCTTTTTGGGAATCTCATTTGTGAGCACAATGGATAAAGTTTACATAAGGTTTCAAAGTGAGACGTTTATTTTTATTGACCATATCAATTGAAGACGGTGGCATTATAATACAGATTGCACAGAGCAAGAATAACGTGGATGATAAAATCAAACAAAATATGGGGCTCTTTAACAAATTATCTGATCACTCAAAGAAAAGCTGCAATAAAAATATGCTTCCCAAGTCGACAAAACGGAAGTAGTCTCCATACTCATTAGCGGAGACATCCCTCCGTAGTACCTACAGTTAAAGTCGCCCCCAAAATTACGTATTTCAAACCTGGCTAATACTGTAATTTAAACTTCTTCAGAGACCTTAGAAACCCAACTACCTGAGATAGGTTCAAGGGGAAGAAATCAGTTGACTAATGAGGGTAATAGAGGCTTAAATGTTTCATTTATAATTATCTGAACTGTAAATATAAATGAGATAATTGAATCTGTTAGAAATTAAATTATAAAGCTCATACAGATCTAAAACATATCAAATCACTCTTTAAAAACAGAGGACTATTATTGGAAGGATGTATAACTAATGTTTTAGAATATTCTTAATGATTTCATACGAGGAAAGTGAATTACGATTGTAAAATATTTTTCGACAATGAGCTTTCTATAGATGATCTAGAAGGTGATGTGTTTTCTTTAGTCTTTAACCAAATTTTAGATTTTGGTGGATTATGAGTTTAATTGTATCAAGTAATATAGTTTCATATTAAGAATAACTTTTATATCATTAGTACATTTTGGCAAATATGTGACTACACGACTAAAAGTTTTAGTCACACCACTAAAACTTTTGGTCATGTGACTAAAATTGATCATATTCTACTATTTCTTTGCAATTCACAAGCATAGATGACTAAATAAGTGACTAATTTAGTCACCGGGTAAAATCACAAGGTCAACCAAATAAAATGACTAAACATACTACCAAATAAAGGACTAAATAGTTATCACTAATAATCAATCACCCAAAGCGAGCAAGAGCCTACATCATCTGGGGGTCTTGGGTTTGAATATCCTCGAACTTAATACATAATAATAATTAATTTCAATAAATTAAAAAAATAAACAAATAAATATACTTAAGACTTCAACCCATTACCAATAAAAAAATTAGTCACCCAAAACAAAATGACTAAGTAAATTATTATTGTTCCTTTATAATAATAACATTTGAATATATAATCATAGACTAATACATAATTTATTTGTCCCATTTCATCATAAATCCATCTGCACCCATCTGATGCTAAAATATAACTTTATGTGACATGATCAAAATTGTTTGATAAATACCATTAATATAGAGATATTATAATCAAAATCAAAAGGAACATTAACAACATCAAACAAATTTTCAATTATGGTTTATTGTGACAATTTGCATTTTGCATAGTCAAATTATTAAAAAAGTAGAATATTTCAATTAACATGTTGTTTGAAGAGTATATTAACCATTTTAGGAAGTTTGAGAGATTTGAGCCCAAAACAATGTTGCAAGGGTTAGTAGACCTAGAATTATTGTTTGACGGGAGAAGTAAACTTAAATTATCGAAGAAAATAATAAGTGTTTTGATTAAGTAAAAACAGGCTTTGAAAGGACCTGAAACCTTTTAAAAAAAGGGTAAAAAGATATAACAATGAAGAAAATAATAAGTGCTATTATTATGTATATTTCTATATTAAATTGTGTCAATTTTTTTAGTTAGCATTATGGAAGTGCTTATGCATATTTGTAAAGGCTAAAGTGTTTGAAAATATTTTGAAAGCTTGAAATGATAAAAAATAAAAATAATATTTTATCTTAAAATTATATAATTGATTTAAATATCTTAAACTTGAAATTAAAATTGTTTCAATTATCTTATATTAAAAATGAGGCAAAAATATTTGAGAACAAATTATACATATCAGTAAATTGATTTTTTTTTTTCACTATATACTAATTACTTAGAAAAACAGAAAAATTAAGAGTAAAAATTAATTAATTTAAAATTAAAATAAATGAGCATATTTAATTTATTAAATAATTTATAATAGAAAATTTGAGTGGATAGAAAACATAAACCAAGGTCTAATCTAAATTTAATTGCAAAAACTAGGAGGAGAACTGGCAGGCAATTTTGTTGGCGCACCTGAATGTGCTTTGCAAAAAATTCTATATGGTTAGTGCCAAGCTTAATGTGCTTTCTAGCCTTGTCTCTTCCATAGACCTCCGCTACTATTAGATTTTGATATGATGAAAGGTAAACAATGAGATCTATTGCCCTAGCACAAGTAACACAAAAAATGATTCTTTATTGCCTTAGCAAAAACAATAATTTGTTATCATTGTAATGATCATAATCTATTTGGTGATTTACAAGTGATGTTGCTCCTCAACATTGACAAGAATACCAAAGATAAAATTGCATTCAATCACTCTAGATAAGGGTTTGTTCAATGTATTTCCAAGTATAAAGAAAATGTTATTTTCCTATGTTGTTGTTTTTTGTTTCTAAGTAGCTCTTGTATTCCATTCTCTACAAAATCAATATATATATATATATATATGTATGGAAACCTTGCTTGCACATTTTATAGTTTATATTTGAGCTTTCTTGAAGGAGCAACAAAATTAGATGATATATTGATATTTGATAGGGCATGAGCATTTTGAGAAAGAATCATTATCACCTTCAACAACAACTCACAAAGTATTCTTTTATCCATATCTTTCGAGATCAGTTGCATGTGTGTGACTACTTACCCCTTGAATAATTACATCTACGTTAGTCATCTATATTCAACTCTTTTCCATGCTAAGATTAGAAATATCAAGAATTTTAATGAGGAACTACTCCAACCAACAAAGTTGAACCCACATTCATTGATATAAGATAGATCTTCAAATAAAGCCTATTAGGATTCGAAACCCACAGTAAATATTTCAAGTTGAGATCTATTTAGGATTCATTATCATTATTCTGAAGCAATTCCCTATTTACAATGTTTTTTTTCTTGTTTAATGATTTATTATCATTATTTTGAAGAGAACATGTTGACTGTCACGTCACTCTGAGGGTATTATTAAGAGATAATAAAGAAATTGTACTTGTATGATGTGCCAAGAATTTTGGAGATAACTACAAGAAGCAATAATCAAAAAATGGAAGAGAAAAAAATTGGAAATCAAAGAATAATAAAGGGACACAATTTATAACTATCATTTGTCACAATATGAAACACCAATATTCATTTTGAAGGTAGTCTTGGAATAAAATAATGATATTTTTGTATCACACTAAAGTATAATTTTTAAAATTAAGTTACCGTGAACAAAATGTTAAGACACATATATGGATTACATGGACCACGAAGTGTGCTTCACTAAATCTTGGAAGTTTGTGAAGTTCTATAAACACAATGCAATTACCATGAAGTGCAACACTAGAGACATCTTTGAGCATTGTAAGGGAAGAAGATAGTGACTAATAGTGCCAATGTTAATGGAACTTTAAAAGTGATTTATTGAAGGTCATAGACACTAATTTTAAAATAGTTATAACAATATTCTCTAATAAAAACATGTGCTTTGTAATGAAATAAATAACATAATCATGATAGTATGGTGACCAATAGATACAATGACAGTCATAGTGAAGACAAAAAATTCAACACAAGTTCACTATTAGAATGTAGCAAAGAAGTTCCTCAATTGAGTTTGTCCAAGATAATGGACTCACAAGCACTTATTATGATAAAAAGAGTTAGATATAAATAGCATGCTTACTGTACACTTTCAACCATTTCAAATTAGGTTTGTATGAGATGGTAGGCTTATAAGGAGTCAATATGTTATGCATATGGAGAGTCCCATATAAAAATAGTATGTAAACTATATATTTTTAGTCCTTTCTGATTGAGTTTGTACAAGATAGTGGACTTATAAATAATCAATATTTTTTTGGGAAACATAAGTGTATAAACCACTATATAATTATAGTAAATAAAACTAGATTCAAAGGCCCATTTAGGGAAAGAAACCAGAAAGAAAACCCTAAATCATTGTTGATACATAACAAATTTCTCTTTTTGAAAAGTCCAAACTGAAATAAAATACACCTCTCCAACTGCTCTATAAAAATATTGCATCCATGATATCTATTGTCTCTCAGTACAATGTTTACCAAATAATATACTTGTTTGAGTGTATTCTCAAGTCAAAACTCCTGCATTCTATCTCAAATTTATTCTTTTTTCCTATTGATCATGCACCAACATGTGAATCTTGGCTGAAGAAGGAACTTCCAATAAAGACTCTACTAGTAACCAAAGATAATGAAGTAGAGACCATTGTCATGATATAATTTAGGAAATTTCAACACCATAGTAGAAACATCCTCTGAAGAAATACACTCCTAGCATAGAACCTAAAAACCTTAATTACTTGACTCATGGCTTTAACCTGGTAAACTGATTCCAATTAGGGTTTATCTTCAAGGATCTATGTAAGGAGGAATGTAAATCTTCCTAAGAGTATTGAATAGAATCTTTGAGCATGCTCATAAACTCAGCTACTAGAGAAATCCTCCATCATATCATAATTTAGATTGTTGTTAGAGGTATGTGAAGGATTACCACAATACTGTATATCATCCATGTGTGCATCATATCATCCTTGGTATCCCTAATGACTATCTCCAACACTACTATTTTAAAAATAATAATGATTTTTTAAAAATTAGATTCATTAGCATATACAATAGTAGAATAATAAAATTAGCACTATCCATCCAAACTTTAGTCACTCATTATAATATTGTAGGAAGACAATTTTGGATGGGGACCCTTGCATACTCAAAATGAATGGCCCAAAATTCATCACCTTCATTATCTCTTTTTCCAAAAGGACCTCTACAATCTTGTCAATTGTTTCTTGATTATTTTGAATGTGATCCAATACCACTTCATAAGCTTTTTAAGAGAGAGCCTTCATAACCACATCTATTTCTTGTGTAAGTATTTCAGACATATAAGTCCTTTCCATCATTGTCATAATAACAACATCACTCTATGCTGAAGAATCCATAAATGACTATGGCACAATCTCAAACATCCCAATCATAGTCACTATCTATTTTTCCATACTAGTAACCATCTATAAGTCACTAGTTGCCCCAGTTGTTATCTCAAGCTCACCAAAAATCACTTCCTCGCCAGGTCTTCCACACAAGCCACCAACTATTCTAGAAAATATTGGTTTCCTTAATACTAAGATTGGATCTTCCCCAGGTATAAACCATGTCAGGTCTCATGCTTGGTCATGTGGTACCAATGTGACCTTTAGCAAAGGATCATTCCTTGGTGTTAATGTATAGAAACAAAAAAACCCTTTAAGCCAGAAATTTCTTCCCTTGCTCAACCTTTGTAAACTTATTTGTGTAGAACATATATTTGGGAAGAATCTTAGCCATCCTGTTGGATGGCATCTCCAACACTACTATTATATTGACAATTATCATTTAATACTTTATTATAACCAAGCATTAGATCACCACCACTTTTGTGATACTATTCCAAATACGTTGGTTCATGATACTGGTCCACTCATGACTAATCTAATGACATAAAAACTATTTTCTACTCTTGCCATACTGAAATTTTAGGGCTACAAGCATGCAGTCTTGGAATTGTTCATAGATGTCTTGAGTGTTCTCATGATGCCAAATATTTTCTTCATACACTGTATCATCTTTCTCTTTTGTAAGTTTTGTCATTTCATCCACAAGTTTCTGCTTAGATGATTCAAAAGACTTGTAAAACACTTAATCTTTAGTGCTAACATCGACTGCCATCTTCTGATTGGATTCCTTTGGAAAAACATTATTTCCTTATGATAGGATAGAGTTTGGTATTTTTCCATTATAAATCAAGTATTTTTGCTTTGATATTGGTTGCTGATACTTGCATCTTAGAATAGAAACTGTAACTCTTCTTTTGCTGGAAAATTGACCTTATCTTTAATGAACCTAAATCCCTCCTTGGTATTTATATTTTTATAGTCACGTACTATCTGGATCCATAACTCCACCAAATTACATGATGAACTGAAATTTATTAACACCAAGAACCATTGAAAGTGCTTTAGCACTAGTTTAAACAGAAAACCATGATGGGATG
This sequence comes from Cupressus sempervirens, assembly GCA_028749045.1. Lineage (NCBI taxonomy): Eukaryota > Viridiplantae > Streptophyta > Pinopsida > Cupressales > Cupressaceae > Cupressus > Cupressus sempervirens. Next base: position 290,198,275 of record CM053789.1, on the reverse strand, counting down.
CCAAAATGTTCTCAATTTGAAATATATTTCCTATTTGCAACAACAATTGTTGTTAAATTTGGAAAATCAGAAACATTAGTATTCAAAAAAGTGGAATCGAGATTAAAACTGTTAGTAGCCCAGTTTGCTAACAAATCCTTAGTAAACATTCAATATTTCATACATAGTCCCATATAAAAATACCATACCTAACATATTCTTTTAGCCCTTTCTAATTAGCACATCGATATGATATTTAAAGTTCTATCTAAAAAAATATATATATACCATGTATTTCCAATATTTCCCAGTTGACTTTACAAGCTAGTGATCTTATTAAAACTCAAAATGATATATAAAATTCCCGAATAAAAACAATATAACTACTTTATGCTTTCCCCTTTCAGCCCTTCCGAAGTTTGTATAAGATAGTGGGATTATAGACAATTAATATTCTGATACAATTGTCCCATTATATATTTCAATGTTTTAGAGCTTTCCTTGTAACCTTATTCAATAATGCAAAGGCTAGATATCCAACTCCATCCTTTGTGCTAACACCCAATGAATCCACTTTGATCCATTGCTACAAAGAGAAATAAATATTGATGTTAAAAAAGTCACATTCATGTAAAATAATAATAAATCCCCTGAATATTTTAAGATTACAAATGGAAGTTACCTTGTGGGGATCACATGGGATTCCTAGAGAAAGCACAGTAAGTTGGCAGGGGTAGCCATAAAAATGTTTGGTTGGCATTATAATAAATCCCACTTACAGGACCTTGAGGTTCCTCCTCTCCAACTTAAGGGCTTAATATATGGTGCAGGAGCATCCAACACTTTTAAAGTTTATTTATATTTTAATCCCTTATCTATAATAGATCTATAAATCAAAAGTTGTAATTGTGCAATATTGCAAAATTAAAATTTTGCAATGTTGCACTAAAATTCAAAATATGAATTGTTATGTACTTGAACAGTAACGAAATATTATAAAAGGGGTTGCAAGTTTAATGAGAAAATAGAGTTATATAGATTCATAGATTAGATTTGTATAGATCAAGATTAGAATGTATTTGGTATTTCTAGAAATCAATTTGAAAGAACCAGTTTATGACATAGTTAACATGATATTAGTTTTTGTATTTCATGTTTTTTAATTTTTTGATAGTTGATTCAAACTAAGGGAATAAAATACCAAGTCCCATATTGTGTGTTAATGGAATTTGAATAGTCCAAATTTGCATTAATGAACTTGAAATCCCCTTTACAAGTTGAACAAAATTGGTTTTAACATGGCTTAAAACTAAAAGTTATAATTTGATGTTGAACCAACATATAAATATGCATCAGTTAGAACATATATAATATTTGAAGGTATGCAATATGGGTATAGAATAATAAGGTTGCCCATTTCTCACCCATGTGTACTAATTTCATAGCATGAGACATAGCCCAAGTGTTTTTGAGGGATATTGTCATACTTCATGGCGTTCCCTATAAGATCATCTCATTTGAATAGAGACTCATTATTCACGTCATCTTTTTTGAGAAAGCTACATAAAGCATTGGGTACTAGGCTCAATTTAAGCACAACATACCATCCTTAAACCAACAAACATACTAGGAGAGTTAAACAGGTTTTGGAGGATATGTTGCACATGTATGTGATGGACTATCAGATCAAGTGGAAGGAATACTTGCATCTTGTCTAGTTTTCCTATAACAATGGGTACCATTCCTCTATAAGTATGCCACCTTATCAGGCCTTGTATGAAAAACCTTGTAGAACACCATTGATTTGGCATAGGATCAAGGATAGAGTATCTATTGGTCCTCCGATAGTTAGAGAGATCGAGCAACATGTAGTTTTGATTAAACAAGACCTTAGAGAGGCACCTCATATGTAGAAGAAGTATGCTGATGTGAAGAGGATTGATCAAGAGTATAGAGTTAGGGATAGAGTTTTCTTGAGAGTGTGACTACACAAGAGTCTGATTTGATTTTGAGAGAACTCTAAGTTGGCACATTGGTTTGTTGGACCTTTTTAAATCTTAGAGAGGATAAGACTAATTGCTTACTATCTAGCGTTTCCAACTAGCCTTCCACGCATCCATAATGTGTTCATTGTTTTAGTACTTAGAGGATATATATGATGAATATCACATTATAGATTGGGATGTCTTGTAGGTGGAGTCAGATGGGAATCTAGCACTGGAGCCCATCCATGTTATTGCTTGATGGACCCTATCTCTTCGAGGCTGGGAGATGGACTAGGTTAGGGTCTAGTGAGATTGTTATGATTAGTTCATGACTTCATGGGAGGATGCAGCATAGATGAGATCACAATTCCCATACCATTTTCATGAACTCTAGGAGGAAGTTGATGCCTAGTGGGGGAGGATGTGAGGCTTCACCCCGATCCATGATACCATCATCAAATACTTTTTATTTTGACACATGATGACTCAATATGTTTGAGGCACTATTTGATGGATTGGACTTTATCTATATTATTTATATTGTGTGATGATTTACTTTAAGAAATGTTTAATCATGTTAACTGATGTTTAATGTGTAGGCATGCATTATAATGGTGTATTTTAGGAAATGATATATATATATATATATATATATATATATATATATATATATATATATATATATATATATATATATATATATATATATATATATATCTATGTTACTACTTTAATTATGTAAATTGTGATGATTAAATATGTGTTTAGAAATGAGAAAGTTTAATGTTTTGATTAATATAATTATGAAAATTTGGCTTAAATATATGAATGTGATGTTATCAAACTTCTAATATTTGAATTGAGCGTGCAAGATAATTAACCATGGAATTAATAAGAGAATTGGTAATTGACCCTATGTGCAAACTTTAAGACTAAGGTTGAATCCAATAAAGTGATTGAAACCTCATTCTCTAGTGTTTAATTTGTATCATAATCTAAATGAATGTGTATCATTTTGTATTTTGTGACATGTCAAATGTTATGTAAAAGTAAATCTTATGGTGTCACTTGACACTTGTTATAGACATATGTGTATCGACATGTCGGTTATGGTTGTCAAACTAAATTGCTAACCTAAATTTTTTAGTTAGTAACCTAGATTAACCTTCCTTAATTAGGGTTAGTGAAAAGGTTAAATTCTTAGAACTTTTGAAGATGAAATATTTCAAGCCACTTGTATAGGTCATAAATTAGTCCTAGAGGAAAAATTTAATCTAATTCAAGTTCCCAAGTGGTATGTGTATGGGTTAGGAACCTTTTCCACACTTCTAGAACTTTCTTGCAACATTTATGACCCCTAAAATATCTCATTTTCCATTTTGTGAGAAAATGGATCATCTTTATGAGGTTACCCAAGTTTTCACTCTTTCTAAAAGGTTTTCTTTATGATAGGGGAAAGTGGGAAGATCATAGGAGACTTAAAGTCAAGTTTGGAGTTATTTCTATTTTGGGTAGACAAGTTTGCAGGCTATGTAGAGTCCCTTTAAATAATTAAGGGTTGTTCATCCATTCTCTATAATTAGAGAAGTCAAGTTTGGAGTTGCAAGAAGAAGAGGATTTATCTTATCTCAAAATTCATTTGTCATAACCTTTGTGAAGGTAGGTTCTCCATTGCCATGGTTATGTTCTTTGTTCATTGCTAGTATGTAATAATTTCTTGCATATTGGAGTATGTATGTGTTTGTATCATGTGAGGGATGGGTATTGTGGGTTTTATTTTCTTTCTTTTCATGTTTCTTTTCCTTGTTTTGTTGGAGAAACTATGAAGGAAGTGTTGACATTACTCACCCTTGGATAGGACATAAGTGGTCATCTATTAGGGAAGGGCTTGGTTAGATCCTAGGCTAGTGTAGAGTGTCTTCTCATCTTGAGGAGAGGGAGGAAGCAACATGTTATGGGACATTGCTTGTAAATCCAAAGCTGATTTTTTTTTGGGGAAATAAGGAGAGGAAGAAATGGAATTTTATGTGGTTTGGTAGCCTTGGAAGAGGCATATGATTAGTGTTCTTCATTGATATCTCCTACCTAAAAAATCCACCTTCTCCCTAGACATAGGTTCATTATTAAACCTATTGTGCATAACTTGGATGGGAACTATATGTTGAGTTATGCCATTATGATTGGTTTCTTAACATCACCTAGTCGGTTACTTGTTCTCCTAGTTTGGTGGGTAGCCTTTCAGGGCCTAGGATCAGAGGTGAGATCTCCATGGTTGTTCTTTGTATTTTGTAGATTGTTTGGATAGTTCCTTGTGATTGAAAATCCTAAAAATTTGAGTCTTGGTAGTGCTCCTTTAGTCTTGGTGGAGACTTCTCCTTGTAATGATTTGTCTGTGTATCTTGTTCCTTTGTATAAAGAAGAAAATTGTATCTCTTTTAAGACCTATTGGATTTAAATTCCATGATGTATATGTTATTATAATATGAAGCATTGTGATCCTTATGTATAAATTGGACAATATAAAAGAGAAGATGAAAAATAGATTCCATTTTAAATCTCTTGTAATTGCTGGGAATAGTTTGAATATATAATGTTGTTTCACATTTCAACTTCTGGTAACCCTGAATTTCAATTTTAAATGCAAGATGATTGATTTTATTATAGGTATGTTGATGCATGAGGCAATTCAAAATTAAATTATGGATAGATTTATTTTCATTGTTAAAATTAAATTTAATGTTCAAATGATATGGTTCCTATAGTTGTATTTAAATTTGTCAACTAGATATACTAGATTTATCAACATATAGTTAAATGAAAAAGACCTAAGCTATCATGACAATAACCTATTCTAAGTACATTAATAAAACATCTAACATCATTTACCTATGGACCCATTAAACAATTGGATTCCCTCTTTATGTTTCTCAGAAAATAAAGTAAGTTTCAAAAAAAAATTCCAAATGAACACCTAGAGGATGTTGCCAAATGCATGAGAAATCTTTTAATTCCCAAATGGTAATAGAGAATATTCTCTTTGAGATACCCATAAAGAATTTATAACACTTTTTTGTTAATAAGAAAAAAACTATATATATTCACCAATAAAAATTTATTTTTAATACTCCTCTTTAAACCTCTTCCTTGTGGGAGATTTAAAAATTTAAAAATAAACATATAAAAATTAGAAGAGAGAGGGTAGGATGAGTCACCGCATGGGCCTCACCTCTACTTCACCTTTCCTCTTCAAAAATTTTGGATGCAACATTTCATGGAGAGCAAAGCATTGTAATATTAAATGACATTACCTTAATAAGTCAAACTCGCCTTTTAAATCCCAACCTTCCTCTTCTCATGTGTTCAAGCCAAGTGGGCGGACAAAACTACTACCTTGTGTAGAGAAATGCAGCCTTGGGCAGATGGGATGTCCTTGGGGACCACCCAAGTCCTTGGTTAATGGGAGGGGTAGGATGTAGGATTAGGTGTAAGGTGTTAGGGGATAATTAGTTAGATGGTAAAGTTAGTTATAGTTAATGTTTTTTTTGTTATAGTATTTTTTTAATGAATTTAGTACTAGCTACATTTAGTGCTAGCAAATAGGTTTTTATGGAAAATGATTATGTTCCTATTTACATATTAAATTGTGTTAAAATGAAAGTATTAAGATTTAAAGTAAGTCGAGTTAGTTTAGATTAAGTAAGGTTAGTAAGATTTTAATTGGTGGTTAGAGATTTCTTAAGAATTATTTTGATAGTTTAGTTAGTAGAAAGTAATTACATTTATTATCTAATAATTCCATTCAATGTGTAGTTAGTGGTTCTTTTTTAAAAGGTTAATAAAGGTAACATTAAAAAGGGTTAACTTTAAGTTTTAGATTTATTTCACATGTTAAAATATTAGACGAGTTAAAGGATTAAGAAAAGTATATTATGTTATGTTATTTAGATAAATTATTTTAATTATATTAGTTTATTTAATATTTTATTACATTTCTATTATCTCAAATTACTAAGATCATAAGAATCAAAGGAAAATGAAGAGGTCTTATGTAGGTGACACAATAATGAAATAAGAAGATGTTGTAGGGATGAAATGAATGTCAAAGGTAATTAAACAATGAATAATAGTAATTTAATTAGTTAAATTAAAGTATGACTCCAAATGAGATCGAGTATTAAAGTTTTGGATCACTACCTCAGAAGTGCAGAATTAGATCACCTAAGGAAATTGTTCAACATAACAAAATGAATATATGGAGTCATATCAAACCTAATGCTTCCTCAAATATATGATATCACACTTTAACTAAAGTTTTATCAAACTGAATTATGTAGCTTGAATTATGTGTTCTGATAACATCAAAACCTATGGTTCTGTCATGGTGTAGTAGAGTTGAGAAGTTGACTTCGTATCATTATGAAATACAACTAAAAATCACTTAAATCCCACTTAATTTTTTCTTAACATATTCAATTTTGTATGTGTTAAACATGTTGTTATTTAACTTTTAAGAAAAATGTTCATTTTCTTTTGGGTAAAAGCACAAATCTATGTCACCATTTAGGATGCCAAGACCTATTTTGGCCAAATCTCATTTCTCTATCAAAACTCATTTTTTTTCAAAAACTGAAAATACCCTTTTTATAGATCTCAAATTCAATTTCATCATTATATAAATTTTTGAGTGCTTTGATTAGTTATAATTTGTTATAATATCAAAATATTATAAGTTTGTATTTCAACATTTCAAAAGATGCTCCCTCAAAAAAGGGAAAAAAATAGTAAATCATATCAAAAAAATTTTAAAATTATATTTATCTCTAGAGGAGAGAGTTCCCTTCACGAATATGTATTTTTTTTTTAGGAAGGTGTAGATTTAATAGGGAAATTTTGACGGGAAGCAAAAACTGTTGGATTTTGATAAGGTCGAGTTTGAGTACTTATAGCAAAGAAAATATACATAAAAAATAATAATAATATTTTTTTGCCCTAGATATACACATCATATATAAGATATTTTCAAATTACAACAAAAAAGATGATTTGCATATGCTTGTTTGATGGGAACTACATAGTATATTTTTTACAGTTAAAAAAGGGACTTCAAAATAAAAGAAAATGAGTAAATTCTTACTCAAAAAAATTATAACAAGTATAGACATAAAATTCATCCAATTATACACATTTCATCAGTTTACATCATCTTCAAATTCTAAACACATACCCTTTTTTTTGTCATTAATGTTGAACTATTGCATTTTGATATCTAATTTCTTTATAAAAGATGATACAGGTTTGTGCTTTTACCCCTTTGCACTGATATTTTGGGTAGGGGCAACAATTCCTAGTTATGGGGTAACATAGTGGTAGGGGCAACAATTCCTAATTATGTTACAATTATAGCTCCAACAACACCCATGATCATAGAGGATACATAAATAAAGGAGGTAGAGGAAAACAAGGTAGTGGATGCACCAAAGTTAGCAACCCCTCACATTGTAATTATTATAGACACTATGAATGTTGATAGTACTAGAATTACCATTGACCCAATAGAAGATCCCTTAACAGACTATGACCTAATCATTGATAATTTAGTAGGTTATACTAGCTTTGAGAATGAAGAAGAAGATAAAGGAGGGAAAGGAGAGCCAAAAGAGGAAAGGAATGATGAGAAATGAGTAAAGGAAAATGATGAAGTGGAATAATAAAAGCAAATGAAGAAGAGAATAAATATGGGGAAAAGGGAAATAAGGAGGAAGACTAGACAATAATAGAGAAAGAGAGAAATGAACAAAAAAAAAGTCAAAACCTATAGCTGCACCTAGTCACTTCTATCAAAGATGCAAGAAGAGAAGTAGATAGTTTTTCACAGTCACCCCATGAGACTTTGATTACAAGCATAATGAGCTCTACACCACAGAACTCTATAGAAGATACAAAGATGGAAATGCTTAGCAAGATCTCCGCATTGGCCACAAGCATGATGGTAGAGAAAATAAAGTGGATAAAGAAGACCTTGGAAATTTTTGATAAGATGAAATGGAAATTAAAGAATATCTATATTAATAATGAAAATCCCGAGAAGAAGTCTAGTAAAGTATTAGAGTAATTTGATAGTCACTTCACTACTATGACTAAAGTTTCTATAGTTAAGGCACAAGTAGAGCATGATGCAAACTTATTTAGAATGGTATACTAGAATATGAAGGATGTCTTACTTAAATTATATACATACATTAAATAATTGAGTAAATATATTCATTAAGGAAAGAATTTTATTAGAAATATGCACTAGAAAATGAGTACATAAACACCATTACTGTAAAAATTAGGATAAAAGAAGATGAGATAAAGAAAGTTACCAATGAGATGAAGTGGACAATGTTCAAGTAATCCACTTGGAATAGAGGATTAGTAAGCTCTATGATGAGAAGAGGATACTTGAGACTAGTAAAGACAAAACAATGTAGAAGCTCTCTTTGTTGAGAGAAAATTTATCATTGAAGCTTGATATAGTTTACAAGTAGCTTGAAGATTTTCTAAAAGTGAAAACATCTTATGAACAATTCAGCTCTCAAAATTTTCAAGCCACTAAGTTATCATCTCATTGATTGTGTGCTCTTTCGACACTTTCCAATTAAGTAATTTAAGAAACATGGAATGAAGGTCTAAGAACCTTAAAGGGAATCTTGCTAACAACATTGTTGTTTAATAATCCATTGGCATAAAGAAAAGGAAGATAGCAGTAATTTTTTTTTTTGGTATCTAGTATTTTTGACTCACCTTTTTCATTGATGTCAAATAGGAAGGGAAATAAGGATATAAATATATTTTTGTGTGTTGTGTAAGGGGGAGTATAGCATGTAAATTGTATATGTACATGTCACTAGTACATTTTGACTCATTTTTCGATGAAAATTGGTTGAATTATTGACTCATGTTGCTCAAATTGTTGACCAACTATTCCATTTCTATTTTTGTCATAAAAAAGTCAACCAATTTTTTCTTTGGTCAAAATTTTGACCAAATTGCCGATTATCACTATATGTTATAGCGATAAGCCTCCATTATTGCTCACTAATGATTGCTATAACATATGACAATCATCAACAATTTGGTCAAATTCTTGACCAAATTGTCGATGATCAGTATACATTATAGTGATAATCCTCCTATATCACTCACTGATGATTGCTATAACATATGGTGGTCATTGACAATTGGTCAAAATTTCAACCAAATTGCCAACGCTTGCTATATATTATAGCGATAAGCCTCCTATATCACTCACTAAAAAGACTCATCACCATGGATTATAGTGATATCATTAACTATTTGGCCATGTGAAGCTATGATGTCTTTATCTTTAAGCCTTATCGCTATTTGATAGCTTGAAATAACTTAAGCTCACAAATCATTAAGACCATGCAATGATCATAGAAGCCTACTTCACATCCTCACAACTACCAAGGATTAACATTTATTTAACCATGCGGTGCTAAGAACACTACTTTGGATGACTGTTAACATTGTTTCATGGCATCACAACTAAAAACCTTAACTATAGATGAAACCTTGCAATGTTGTTTTAGCCACTAGACACAAAATATCTCCATTCACACCTTTACTACCTAAGTTTTGACTACATCTGAGAGACTTGAGAGGGTGCAAACAATGGCATGTGTAGCTTCACAACCTTAACCTTAGTTTTCTCTGAACCTCTTGTAACACTATGACTACAATGGATTTCATTGTTTTACTTCCCTTACTCTAGGTTAGCCTTGACCACCTATGATGATGTGATGAAGAGTCTGATATGTGCTTGGTCCCACCATGATATGTGGTGAACACTCATATTTACACTTTGGCTAAATCTCAAGAACTTATAGAATGAGGGGAAATGCCAAGTGTTGATGCACTAAAATCTAATAGTTAGGAAGATCCTAGGCCCCTTGACATATTTCCTTAAGGAAGAACTAACCTACAATCATTCAATTCATGGTTAGTCACTCGTTTGTAACTTTAACTCTTTACCTCAGCCTAAACCTTGCAAACATATGACTATAGGCTTTCACTACTTCGCTCCCTTGACCCTGGGTTAGGCTTGACCACTTGCAATGATGTGAAAGCCATTGGAACTGACTACTGCTGTTGGTCACAACTTCACAACTTAAAAATCACTTAAGCCTGATACTACCCACAATGATGGAATCCATAACTTTTACACCTTTGAAGTTGTGAAGATGATTAATGGTGAACTTCACAATCCATCAGATAGTTAAGTCCTAAACTAGAGAGACAAGGGGAGGAAGGGGAATCACATCATCACAACTTGAATTCTCCTTGTTTGTAGCTTAGACACTATAACAATAGTGATAAGCACATCACTTATCATTGGATCCATTAATTGCCTTTTAGATGTAATGATAATGAAATTGCGTTGTATTTTCAACTTGCAAATGTTTAATTAGTAAAAATGTGTTCATTCAATAGCAAAATCATTTGATATAGCTCCCATGACACATAAAACTACACTATATTTTCATACACCCCAAGGATGCTTGAAACTGTGGCTGAAAATGTAGAACTTATTACATGAATGATATCTCAAATCAGTTATCTATGATGGAATAAAATGGTGACAAAAAATGTCAATAGTCAACAAAGAAGTAAAGCTATGAATTAGTGATTGTTATGAATCATGATATCGCAAGGTTGACTTAGTAGCTAGAAAAAAGGGTAACGAAGCTACAAAACATTGAAGATAGCCCATTTTGCATAGTCATAGCCAGAAGTAAATAAGAATGATAAACCAAATCACTATGACCTATCCTGATAACTTCATTGTCCATTTATTTAATTAAATTTGTCTCATTTGACTTGTTAATGATCATTGAACACTATGGTGATGGACATTTCTTGTCGCTCATCATTGTAACTGCTATCTCTAAAAGTATATCTAATTTTATCTAAGTTTCTTACTATCATACTCCATATAAAGATTAGAGCCCCATCATTATTGCATATATTGAGTACTAATTCCCATCTATCCTTATTTTTCAGCATTGACTTGCCTCCTACAATCTGAACCTTAAACCCAATATTTTCTGCCACCTTAATGGAACATTCATATAATTTATTCAACCTTGCATGCTCTCTACTTTTCCCAAATTTTATTTTTTAAGGCCCTCTCTCATTTCATATCTTCAAAGACTTACTGACATGTGCTTGATTTCTTTATACTAATGTGCTTGACATCACTTAGCTTCCTATAACCTTGCGATGAGAGCTTATTGCAAGATCAAAACACTGAATGCCATATCCTCTTTCCAACTACAATTGCTCAAAATGGGTCATATTTAATTTCTTTGTGGCTTTGCAACCATATCTCTTCTTTGACTTCATGACCTTACAAAGCTACAACCTCTACATTATGTGCTTTATCGCTACTTCACATTTGTCTATCATTCTAGTTCACTAGCCCATCTGATCTTGTGATGACCATCAACCAATTGCTTCACATCCTCACAACTAATGATGACTTAACATTTCTTTTGACTTTGATGCTGTGATATACCTATCATTAACCATGTCACCCCTTTGTAAATGCCAAATACAAAGCTTACTTTAACTGCACAATGTTACAAACACTACTCGGGATTATTATTGTCATGTTTCATGACTTTGTACTCATTTAACTTGACTACCACTGAAACCTTGCAAAGTTGCACCTAGCCCCTAACTATCTTGATCACCTTTTCACACATTTGCAACTTTATTTTTACTTTAATCTTAACCTTATGTGAAGATGAGATCATCTTGACTTAACTATTGTTGCTTCCTTTTCACAACTTCATAGCCTAAACTTTAGGGTTTATTTGACTGCAAGCGATGTTGCAATAATGCTAACTATAATTGCTAATATTAAGCATCACATCATTGCAACCTATTTTCCTCTTTGACCATGTTGACCTATGAGGTTGTGAAGGCTAACTTAAATTGATGATCTCCACTTCACTACCACAAACTACTTCCCTTTACTAATCGATGCAACCCAGTGATAACCACTTGACTACCTTCATCAAAACTTCACAATTTGAAGTATTAACTCATCTTTTAACCCTTCAAACTCATGATAAAATTATTTGTTGCTTCATGACCTTAACCTTGGGTAACCCTAAACCATGTGCAATGATGCATAAACTTTGAGAATAGAGGTTAGTTTTCACAACTTCATAACCTATTCCTTAAAACCTATTTGACTACTTTTGATAGAGTGATAACTATTTAATTTATCTTCTTTATTTGACAAGATAAATTACATTAACCTACCACCTGACTCTATGAAGATTGGAACAAATTATTTTGCTACCTCGCCACTCCAACCATGGGTTAAACTTGACTACATGTGATGTTGTGACATCCAGGACTTTGACTACTGTAGTTAAATTTCTCATTGTCACAAATGCAAACTTTGACAGTTCTTTTAGCCTAGTGATGTTGTGATGACACTTTCATTAACTATTTCCTTCCATTGCAACTATTAAACATAACATCCCTTGGGGAAAAAATGATCTACGATCATATGATTGACAATGAGTCACTCCTTCACAACTTGCACTTGAATACTAGAACTAACAGTTGTGAGGCCATGATGACCATGACCTTGATTGTTTCACATCTTTGCAACCTTTTTGATAGTTTGACTTTAAATTGGAGCGATAAGGGAATTGAAAGGATTTTCATTATCACAACTTGAAACACTGAGAGGCAGGACTTATAATATGAAAAATAGCCAAAGAACCTTGGGATGTAAAGAAAAGAATGTATAACCATAGATTTTATCTATTCTTCTTATGCTTGCATGGCATTTACAAATAACATCAGGATGTGAGATATGACTATCACCCTAGGGCTTTCATGAGGGTTGCAACATTTTTAGAAATGAGACATGAGCACCCTAACAATAATTGATAATAGTTCTACCAATTTGCATAGTGTAGTAAAAATTGGTAAGAGTAACAAATTTTCAACTATTGTGCTTAGTGATAAGCCTGATCACTATGACCTATGTTGATAACTTCATTGTCCATCAATATAACTAAGTATTTCCCATTTGACTTACCAATGTCACTGAAGGTTGTAGTGATGGAAATTTCTCATCGCTCATCTTTGTAACAAAGTTTCACCTCCTATGCTTAGCAATAAAGGAAGGTATATCACTATAGCATATAGTGATTGGGTTCAGCACTGGGTTTATTGATGAAGTTATTGTATGTTATGGTGAAATTAAAAATAGAATATCAACAAAATAACATGATGTTATAGTGAATGGCAAAGAGAAAACTTACATCTCTATAGATTTTGGTGATAGAGGGTCTTGGAGATGTTGGATTGCTATTGCAATAACAATAAGTAGTTAATTGATCAAAGGAGTTCAATGACCAAAAGAGTATTACTTTGTTATTGTGATAAAGCAATGATTGTTATACCCTAAAGCAATGGTGGCTATCAAAGGTTGTAGAAGGAGAATTTTTGTATAGAGATGAGTAATAGTGCCATGAATGAGAATTTTAAGATTGAAAGGTAGTGATAAGCAAACAAATTCTATTGATATGATAGATGATGTACTATGGTGTATTGCATGTCAATCTCCCCATTCCCCAAATTATTGTGCATTAGCTCAATAATTTTCTACAAATCAGCATGTACAAAATGAAGAGGGAGAGAAGGAGAAGTTTCATGATGATGTAAGTTTCAAAATAGTAAATGTTAGCTATTTTTCCTCCCACCAAAATTCATATTCATATTTGGAAAAATATCTAACGATCATTCAAATATTGAAAATTCGAATATTAGGACATGCAAATAAATCTTTCAAGACCTTAGGTTATATATTTTCCTAAGCTTTTTCACATTTAAATAGTCCTTTGTAGACCTATGTTTTATCCACCATTAGATTAAAAAAGGATCGAGGGTTGTCACTTTCTCTCTTTCTCAAGATGCGAGTATTTTAAATTATGTGAGAAAGTGAGCATGTGACATGTGGATTGTGGGTCTTATTTTCTTTATGGGTCGTGGGTGAGGTGGATTAATATCAGACATGTTGGCTTATAGGTGAGTTCTAATTGGTTTAGGTTCTAGCATAGTTAGTAAGTTGGTTGCATGTTTCTAGGCCATCAGATGGAGGAAGATCAATGTCTCTTGTTTTGTCGGTATGAGAAAATGATTGATCTTTAGTTATAGGGACGTATCGAGGTTCTACCATGTGTCCAGGTGGGCCCATTTTCTTTAGTTCCTATTTATTATGAGATCACAAGGGTGAAAATTCAAAGCTACGATGCCACGACTAATTTTTTGTGCTACTATTTACAATTTGGCATAAGATCATGAAGCTTATTTTGGGAGTTGCTAATGTTACAATATTCAACTATCATAGCATCACAAAAATATATTGTCACAAGAGATGATAAGAAGGGTTATGATCTTACAATATATGATGATTATAAGATCATAGAGGTCAGTACTTAAAGACTCCATGAGGTGGTAAAAAGATATAAAACCATTGGTCCACATGGCTCATCCTGGTTGCATGACTCAGTTAACCTACTAATTTTGCTAATTTCTTGAGCCAATGGGGGAAAAGTAATGGATTTCCTGCATGATCTGATCTCCATTATCGATCCCAACCACTTTGAAGTTATGCTTGTGCTAAATAAATGTGAAATACATGTTGCTTGCCTCTTGGTTATCCATTTTGAGGGGATTTTTGCATTAATGGAACCATTTCATGTTAGGATGAGGGTTCTTCTAGTTAGGGTTGATGATTTCCATGATTCAAAAGGTGTATTAGATCCAATCTATCACTCAGATTTTATCCAATCAAACTCTAATAGTCTTAAATACATTAATGAAATTGTGAAGCAATTTGGAGTTATGCTTGAACTATAAAAGGAAGTTTTGTTATTTTCTTGAGGTTCTCTCTTTTCTAATTTTTAGAGCTCCTCTATAATTTTTCCTATGCTCAATAGATATCTTCTCTGCTATATCCATTCTCTATTAGCCAAGTGTGTGCACATTCCTATGGCCTCACTTGATGAATGTATTTGATAATTGAAATTCATACTTGGTGACTGATTAGATCAAGTGAATTCATTGTATTCCTTCTTTAATGGTGTTATCTTTGGCTTATTTATGATATAGACATTAAAAAGTGTAGATAATGGTATCTTTTGAGAAATCTATTAAGTTTTAGTGAATTCATTGGAAAAGAAGTAGACCCACACACTATTTTGTACATCACCCTCTAGATTAGATTAGGTATTTTTTCTTGTATGCATTCTTTCTCCCTTTTTCCTCTCAAGAATCAGTTAGGTACATCATGATAGTAAAGGAAGTTGACCTTCTTCACAGACTCAATCTCAAGTTGTAAAGTTCCACACGTTTGAGATTTTTTCCATGTTATATGAGGATGTCTAAGAAGTATTCCGTCAAGCCAGGGTGCAAGCTTTTGTGTCAACAATTTTTGGCACACTTGATGGGACTCTCATATTAGAAGATTTTAAGTCTACTAGTGTCAAAAGGGAAGAATTTCAAGTTGATGCTAAGAAGATAGAGTTGCTCTCACTATTCCATGCCTTCAAAAGGCTCTTTTCCAGAGAACACTTGGCAACTCAACATCATTCACATATGGTTTCCAGACCAAATTTGATATGATTCATGCCCAAAGCTAAAACAAGGGCATATTTTAGAGGTAATTTCTAATACAAAGAGCTTCCATTTTCCAATCCTAGAAGAAGAAAGTCTAGATTGTCTCTATCACTAATTAGGAATACATAAGAAATCCATACACCTATAAGATCTATCTTCACTCCTCCTGTTGTTAGATCTCAACCTAGAGTACCATCTGCTCATATTAATAGATCACTTTTTTACATGGCTAGAGATCATGCTATTTCCACTTTTAATGGTGGAAGTCCCCTATTGCTAGCTTAAAGATATGATATTCTAGTGTTAGCTCTCAAAAGTATACCTAGTTTCACTAGTGAAACCTCCATATCTCCTATAAAACACATTTAAGAAGTCTCAAATGTTTATAACATTCATGGTATATTTGAGGATGATGTTGTAGTTAGGCTTCTAGCCTTATCTTTAAAAGGGAAGGAAATTCAATGGTATAGACAATTTCCTCATAACTCTATAATAGATTAGGATGGGTTAGGAGTAGCCCTATGCAAGCATTTTAAAGATAAAGTGATTATGTTTCACTTTTAGTGTAGTTAACCACTATAAAGAGGGCACCCCATAATACATGACTAAATTAAACTATAGATTCCAAAAAAAAGGGATAGAATACCAAATTTAGTGAAGCCTACCCCAAGTAATTCCTTCTTGGATTATCTAAGAGCCCTAGATAGTGTTATTGCCACTACAATCCAAGCTGTGGGAGGGGATACTCTACTAGGTGCTTATGAGATTGCTATAAGGGCAAAGAAAATTTTGATCCAACAAGGTAAGCTAGCTCCAAGGCCTCCTATGCCTTTCTTCCCTAATATGCCAAATCATCAACCAAAAATAGCCCCTATTCCCACATCTTCCACATCACAACCACTTTCTCTAGCTGTTCAAGCTTCCACATCATCTAGTGAGCTGGGAGAGTTGAAGAAATTAATGCAGGATATTGGAAAAAAGTTGCAAATTTAAGATAATAAGTTAGAGGATAGTTTCTCTATGATTTAGAAGGTGAACAATAAAGTGGTGACTTTGGAGAGACAACAAGCTCAAGCGAATAAGGCTCCTCAACTGTAATATCGAGCCCCTATGAATAGTAGGCCTCCAAACTAGAATCAAAATTATGTACCCATTAATAAAAATAGATCTAATGGTCATGCTTCTACTGCCAATACAAATCAGGACAAAACCTTGGTTCCCCGAAGCAATTTTTCTCAAGAATAAGATTTCTACCCTTCTTGCAACTATTCTTGTGCCTGTTACATGTACTAGAAGGTAGAATCTTATTTGGCATTAACTACCCAAGAGACTATAGTAGGGAAACCATACTATGTTAGTCAACCTACTAATCTTTCTTATTCAAAAAAATGATTATTCTTTTATGAACAATCAATAGAAGGAACATTGTCACACCAATCATGATGCTTTTGAATAGACAATGTGCTTCTGCATTGTATCCATGATAGGAAGGATCATATTCTGAATGTCTAGAAGTGTAGACCAAATCCTTGCTTCCTCTCTCAACAACTCTACCTATATATCTGGCAAGAATCTAATCTTCATGTGATGTGCAGAGCTTGAACTAGAGTCAAGTTGCAACTACTTTGCACTAGTCATTAGATCTTCATCAATCTTAGCAAGTTTTCTCTTTATTTCCTTAGTGAACTTGGTAACATCACACAACTTTGAAAAAGGTAATGTTATTCTTGTGCAAGAGGTTTCACGATTTTTCAAAATTGAAGAAAGCTCTACCTATTGGATAGCTATTTACTGAGCAATGTGCTCAAGCACTTTATTAGTAAATTTCTTCTCTGCTTTCTCAATCAACTTTTCTTGGCCACTAGTATCCTCATTGAACTTATTGACTACCTCTTATAATTGTAACAAAATGTGTTGAGAAGTATCAACCTCAACACCTATAGCTTCAGTGAAAATATTCTTTGCATCCTCTATAATCTTATACTCTTTAAGCTTCTATTGTCTTGCCTTTTTCTGAAGAATTTCACCAAATTTATGCATTTGTTTCATAGAAAGATTATGAATATCTCTCTTGGGAATTCCTATCTCCTCATCCAAATCTATATCATCCTCTATTTCTTTTCCTTTACTCAAAAATCTTGTACTTGGTTGATCCTTAGGTTCAGCTGTCCTTGTGCTTAATGCTAGAATTTGGTATAGAAATAATAGTAGAAATTGTAGGACTAGCAATGAAATTTTTTACAGTGCCTACTAATGGAACGCTGATTGGAATACTTACTAAATCCAAAACTGATGTATTTATAGAAGTATCCAAAACTATAGAAGCCAAAACTATAGAATCCAAAATTATACTTACTGTAGAAGAGCTCAAAATGGTAGAACACATTGTATCTATTACTACTAATGACTCAGTGACTGAATAGTGTTGTAGCTTGGTAAGTGGTAGACACTTATATTAGTGATGTGCTGAGTTGTGAGGTAGAAAAGAGTGATTGGACATTCGATGTATCTGTTGTGGTCACAATCAAACTTGATAAAGCTATCTTTGAGCTTGAAGATGTTGTAAGTTTTGGTAGAGAGTGAGGAAGTGATGCAATGACAACCACTACTATCTTGACTGGGTCAGTCTCCTCTTCATCTTCCTTGGCTTCCTCTGTAGCTTCTTCCTCTTTACCTTCTTCATCATCCTTCATTAGCTCCTAATAGTCAATTGTGACAAATTGAGTGGAGTTTTCATCATTATCTTCATCTTTGTCACTGTCATCATCATCATCTTTAATTTCTACCAGATATTCACTCAGTTTGTAAAGATGGAAGACATTTCTCTATGTGTTTGTAGCATTCCTCACACCATACTTTATATCTTTCATCAAAACTAGACATGTATTGAACTTAAGAGTCATTTTGTTCTCATTGTCTTTTAATGCCTTATTTACCTCTACATTACTCAAGGTGGGTACCAACTATCTTAATGTTTGTGAAAAAATGTCTTTGACAGTCAGCTAGGTGTTCTCCCATATTAACTTGATCTTTTCTAGCAAAACTACAGGGATTTGTGATGCCGGCTGGTCTAGAGAGTATTTCCATTTATCCATCTTATCCATGACCAGATCCTGAACTTCTTTCTGCTTTGTTGGAGCCCTTGTCTTATATTTGAGAGCTTTAAAATTATGTACTCCTACACCTTCTCTAAGTACCTTGAGCATTTCCTAAAATGTAGGTGGAGGTCAGTTGAAGATGACATCACCACCTTCCTTGTTTGCTTTCTTCCTGAATCTCCTGGTAAACACAGTAGTGGATGGCTTTGGTGGCTTGGTGATAATCACCTTTCCTTTCTTCTTTGTTGGCTCTTCTTCCTTTACTGATTCCTCTTCATCCTCTACTTCTTCAACATATTCTCCTTTTTCCTCAGTCAACATAGGAGGTGTTGATGTTTTCAATTTGGCTATCCTCCTCTTGCCTTTGTTTACTGCCTGTGGAAGCTTGATCTCAAGCTCTATTCTTGCTTTTTCCTCATCATAAGTTCTAAAGTAGGGTGCCTTTGGATCAATAGACTTATTTACTAGGGCTTTAGTGATGTCTTTAGTTTCATCAATATTAACCTCATATGGAAGAGGTTTTACCCATACAACCCTAGGTCTTACCACTTGGATGTAGACTTTATCACTGTCTACCATAAAAAAACATCATTCTTATAGTCATCTACCAACTTCTTTGGTATCCTGAACCTGTTATTCATCTTTTCCTTGAAGACTTCAAAATAATTATCCATAATGCTAAAAAAATTCTCACCCATTTTAGAAGTATATTCGTTAATCTGATAGAAAATTGGCACATCTTTTCTCCACACTATAGTGCCTTTTGAAGGGAAAAACTTTTGAACATAGAAAAATAAACATGTCAATAATGAACCAAATTTGCATGGGTTATTCTCAGAGTTTCTAATGCTTTCCATGTTTTTGTTCAACTGCTTCAACAACAAGTCTGCTAGGTCATATGATAGATTATTCGTCATGACCTTGTAAGCCAAGTCAACTGCTTCACATGACACACTATTAAGTCAGCTTGAACTATAAGTCTTGTGTGCTATGACATGGATGACAAATTTTATTTTCATTCCTCTATTGTCCCACTTGGCTAGGGTTTTGGTGGTTTTAGCTTTGGTGAGCATGGGGAGACTAGTTATGTGATGGATGATTTTCTTGGTGATCAAGACTGGTTGTTCTAGCCATAATTGACCATTGTGAACTTGGTTGAGGATATATCTAATCCATTTAATTTGGAAACTCCGTGGTAGATGGGGAATGTGAGTTAAACCCTTTTCTTCCAAATGCTTGTGTTTAGGCTCAAGAATTCTATTTATACAGAGTTCACCTAGGGCATCATCCATTTCTAGGGTTTCAATCTCTTGAATTGCACATTTAAAATGAGTAGTACCTTAGGTGGGATCTGTGACTGTGCTTCATTCGGATCGAGGGTTTCAGCAATTGTTGGCATGAGTTTGAAATTAGGGGCTTTCCATTCAACACCTTGGACCAAAATCTTTGACCCTTTCCTTGGCTTGTTGCTATTGCTGGATGCCATGATAACTTAGTAAGCTTGGGAAAACTTTGAAGAACTTAGCTATAAATTCTGCTCAAAGTTACTTGATTTCTCTACAAATCACTCTTTCACAATAACACTTGAATTCTCAATGAAAATGAAGTCAATTTCCTACCTTTTTGATAAAACTTCAGCATTAATGCTCAATATGATGGTAGTTGTGATGACAGTATGTGCAATAGTCTATCATCGACTATTTATTTAGATTTCTTGGTAAAGGCTCTATAACTCGGCAACGAAACATTTCCTTGTAACTCTAGACTTTACTTGGTAGAGTCCATGACCTAACCTTGCTTGGTAGAGAAGTCAATTTGGTGATAACTATTATTGGTCTCACCAATGATCCTTTTGTATCTTGAATATTGATTTGGATCTTTACTTTCTTTCAATTGGAACTAATAAGATGTGACCTTGACAACACAGTTCTAGTTCTTCCTTAAGAACTCAGTTAGAAATGGTGGAGTCACCCACTTCGTGAGTGAAATGACTACCATTGCTTGAACTAGCATGCTAGGTAGATTTAGGAATCCATTGCTATCTCATCTATTTCCTGATGTTATCTTCTTTTGCCTTCTTTTCATCTTCAATTCTACCTGTATTCATGCAATTCTTAGCTATATGAGCAAGTTTAGTAGAAGTGTAACATCTTATGGTGGTATCTTTTCTTCTCATGTGATGTTTGACACAATTCATGCCAATGTGTTCATATTCTCCACAATAATAACATCTACACCAAGTGTTATAGTCCCAACCAAATATTTCCTTCATAATTTGTTTTGCTAGATTGAATGACTTAGATGTGCATTCAGATGCGTTGTGACCTTTTTTTGCATTTGTGACACTTGACCTCAAATTTTGGTTTCTCTTTGCATTCATTAGCCCTATGACCATGTTGACTGTAATTGTAGAATTTTCCATTGAATTTAGCTTTTCCATTAATCCAACATTTGTTTGATGTATGACCTATCTTACCACAGTGATTGCAAGTAGGTTTTTGATTCTTTTGGGCAACTTGTTTGGAGGATTCACCTTCTTCTTTGTATCCAATTCCTAGTTTACCCTTTTGCCTATAGATATTTTTCTCATTCAACTGATTCAATTGATTCATGTCTACTTGGGATTTCATTATCCTTCCATTGAGTTGCTTTTCAAAATTAAGATATTCCTTAATCTTTCATTGATTTGTCTTTTAGAGTTTATATCATTCCTTAATCTTTCATTTTTAGATCTCAAGTTCATGATTTCTTCATTTGCATTGGAGAGTTGATCAATAAGGTCTTGTTGTTGAAGGGATTGATTTTTAATTTCATTATTACTTCCATACAAATCTTCTTTTTCCTTGTTTCTCTGTTCCAAGATTTCACATAATCTTATTGACTAAATTTCTTGTTCTCTTTTCAATTTCCTTGCCTCTTCTTGCAGGGAACCATTCTTTTCTAGGAGTTCTTTGATTGCATCATTTGCTTCATCAGAGCTTCTTGAAGGGAAAAATTCTTCAATCTTTTCCTTAATATACTGATGATCATTCATCTGATTAGCAAGTTCCTTCCTTCTTTTTAGAGATTGTGAAAGATGCTCCTTTCCTTTCATGAGCTAGGCTATGGCCATCTCTAGATCTAGCTTTTCATTGTCAATACTTTGTCAAGTCTGAATATCTCCATTGTCCTTTGATCTTTGCTCAAGATGTCAAAATTTATCGTAAGAACCACAATGCTCTGATACCAATTGTTGGAAATATTCAATACTAGCTAGGTTACTGAGAGGAGAGGGGTGAATCGGTAACCTCAAACTTTTTTATATCAAATTTAGACTTTAATTGTATAATCCAATTACCATTCAATTCATCATAATAGATCTAACTGCATGCATGAGAAATTGAAAACATAAAACATTCATAACACATGAACACAATAATTTGGTGACCCAAAAATCTTCCAAATAGAAAGTAAACTTGGAGTGGGGATGATACCCAAAAAACTTCAATATTGCACCATAAAGTTGGCCGATTAAGGCTTACATTGATTACTTATGATGATCTACCTTGTTAGGAGCAATTAGGACTACTAGGTCCACCTTGTTAGAGGTTTTTCAAACATACAGTGAAGTATGCACTTGATAAAGAGATTTAAGAAAAGACTATTAAGTCTACCTTGTTAAAGGATTTTAAACTGATTCACCTATTAGGATGAAACATTAGATCTTTGACTTACAACTAAATTGCTAATAGAGATTCCTTTAAGTACTAATCACCTTTATGAGATAGATATAACTCTACTACTCCTGATATAGCCTTACAATATATTTTGTCTGCTATTGATTCACATTCACATGCCTACATTCCATTCACATTGTCACAAATTCACACTTGGCTATGATACAATATATTACATATATCAATCCAATTCACATAATTATAAAGTTAACCATCATACAAGTTAACACCAATATTACAAAGTCGGCCCATATGTAGATACTCAGGTTCTGAAGACTGACTTGGTGAAGTTTTGATACTTGGTGTCCACTATCATTACTTGGCATCGTCATACACTTGGTAGAAGTAGAAGCTTAGTCCATACTAATCACTTCAATGTAGTCTTAAACTTGGTATATACTGGTGTCTCAATAGATACTGCATAACTCGGTATAAACTGAATTACTAGTTTACCACAATTGCACTCGATAAACACTAATCTTTAAATAGTTCGATTAATACTGTCTTCACTTTACATGAATTGCTAACTTTGTAAAACTAGAAAGCTTGGTAACCACTAAAATGCTTGGGTTAAACTGTTACACTTCACACTGACTAAATTCACTAGGTAACCACTAGAATTCTCAATGTGAACTGTAGTGCTTGGTGGCTACAAAATTACATGGCAAACACTGTAGACTATTCATTGAGCTTGGTAGCTATACAAAATTTGAATAAGTGTTGTCACTAATAACAAGTTGACTAAATCTCAATCAAAACAAACCCCTTAGCCACTATTAATAATAATAATATGGTAAAATTAAGGTCCTTGATGTTGAAAGTACTAGAACTATGACAAATAAGGGAACCCATAGGTCTAGCAAGAGACTGGGAGACACAAATCCCTCTAACCCACCTAGTAAAGAAAAAATGATTAGTTATGAATCCATGGATGATTCTTACAAAAGAGGAGGGCCTAAACCTAAGAGGAAAGCCACAAGGAGAAATTATGGTGAATAGGAAGACAAGGGGACTACTAGTGAAGGAAAATAGTAGGAAACCATGGTCTGGGGTCAAGACAACCCCTTTCATTCTCGTGTGTTGAATATGTTTCAAATAGAGACCAATACCCCTGAGTTGAGGGAGGGGAGTCAAACTAGAGATTGAGCAACTATTTCCCTTTTTAAGAATTTAAGCATGGGAGATCAAAACTAGGGTTTGAGAACATAATTGAGACTTAGGTTAACAAGTCTATAGGAGGTAATAATTAGAAAGGTGAGAATGTTTTTCCTTAGGTTACTATTGATAAACAACCTCCTCTTAAGTAGTACTTTTCCAATTTGGACGAAACCATTACCAATTTAATTAAGAAGAATGAGGACTTGAAGGATAAGTTTAACATGGTGGCTAATTTTTCCATTTGTGTCATGTAGTTGGCTACTATCAACCTCCATTATTGTAGGTTGGGAGGAGTAGATCATTGATGCCAAGGACATGGGAACTACTTAACCTCCCTATGGCTTCTTAACATATAATTGGCTAAGGCTCCTGCTAAAGAACTTAAACAACCAAAAGAAGGAGAGTTAGCTCCTAGCCCTGTGTTTTTTCATTTTTGGTTTTTATGTTTTGTAGTTTCTATGTGGCCATGGGGTTTATTTTGTAATTAATACTTGGCGTTGGTTTATGCTTGGAAGCTTAAATTGGGCTAAAATTTTATATAATGATGATAATATGATACATGTGAAGTAAAGTAGGTTTAGGTATAGAAATATGTTAGTTTGAGGATTATTTATATTAATTAAGGGGGTTGGTTAATCGTATGGCAATGAATACCAACTAATTTACAATTTTATTTTTTTTGTACTTGGGTTAGCCCCCATTTTGGTTGGTTTTTTATATTAAAAAAATTGAACATTTTATTTTGGACATGTTAAATGTCACCTCCCTTATAATTTCAATATGTTAACATTTTATTCTTATGATTCCCTTGAGACACCTAACTTTATTTCTTAGGCTTTCTCCCTTCCTTCTCTAAGACTAGAAAACTTTATTTTAAATGAAACTTTTATTTAAGTTGTACAAATAGGAAAAAAATCCATAATATTATTTTTTAACATTGTAAATAAGAATCTCCTTAACTAAGTTTGCTTATTAAGTTTATTTGGTCTTATGTGATCAAATTTGATTAAAAATATTGACAATTTTAATCTCCTTTACTAAGTTGATCAATAAATTTTATTTGGTCTTTTATGTAATTAAATTTCATTTTAAAAGCTCACAATTTTAATCCTTAAATAATTCTCATTTATCTATATTTAATCAAATACAATACACATGACCAATTTAGTATAGTATGCTAGCGCAAGTGTATTCCAATAAAATCCATTGCATTATTAATGTAAATTGGAATTAAACTATTCTGACCCACAACCATGGCATATGAAAATATCACTAAAGTGAGTGAGAATAGTTAATGTTTTTATGGAAACTATTTCCACTCAATAAATAAAACTATGAATACAAAGCTAAAAAATGGTAATATTATGAATAAAATTCATTTTTTTGTCTAAGGGATGATTATATTCTAAGAAATAATTGGATAAATGGAAGATCTATGTGAAATTTCTTAAAGGAACAAATATATTAGGTGATAACCATAGGCTATTAGATGATAAATTTCATGGAAATGAATTAATAAGGTGATAATAATAGGAGATTCTATGATAAATTTCTTTTCATGGGAATGAATGAATTAGGTGATAATGATAGGAGAATGGATGATAAATTTAATGGAAATGAAGGAATGAATTCAGTCATAAAATTCTTAGAAATGAAAGATTAGGAGAAAGAACTTCTTAGGTGAAGATAATAATTATTTGTGCACAACACTCAATAAAGAAATACAATGTGGTTTGCATAGATATGGTAATATTAAGAATAATTGTTCTTTTTCAAGGGATGTCTATGTTCTAGAAAATATTGGATAAATGGATGATATGTGGGAAAATGCTTAAATGAATGAATAACAAGAGTGTATGACATGAATGATTGGATTAGGTTATAATGATAGGAGATTAGATGATAAATTTAATTGGAATGAATGAATTAGGTCATAATGATAGGAGACAATGTGATAAATTTCATGGGAATGAAATAATTGCATGATAATAAAAGAAGATTGGATGATTTTTTTAATGAAAATGAAGGGATAGGTCATAAGATTCTTAGAAATGAAAGATTACATGAAAGAACTTCTTAGATGAAGACAATTAATATGTGTGTACAATGCTTAATAAAGAAATACAATGTGCCTTGTATAGATATGGTAATAGTAAGAATAAATAATTTTCCTAGGGATGGCTTTGTTCTAGGAAACCATTGGATAAATGGAGGATTTGTGAGAAAATGCTTAAAGGAATGAATGAATAACAAGATTGTATGACATGAATGCATGGATTAGGTGATAATGATAGGAGATTAGATGATAAAGTTCATGGGAATAAATGAATAAGGAGATTAGGTGATAAATTTCATGGGAATGAATGAATTAGGTCATAATAAAAGGAGATTGGGTCATAAATTTCATGAAAAATGAAGGGATAGGTTATAAGATACCTGAAAATGGAAGATTATGTGAAAGAACTTCTTAGGTGAAGACAATTATTATTTGTGTACAACACTCAATAAATAAATGCAACGTGGCATGTAAAGTTATGGTAATATTAAGAATGAATGTTTTTTCCCAAAGGATGGCTAAGTTTTAAGAAATCATTGGATAAATGGATGATATGTAGGAAAACACTTAAAGGAATGGATGAATAACAAGATTGTACAACATGAATAAATGGTTTAGGTGATAATGATAGGAGATTAGATGATAAATTTCATGAAAATGAATGAATTAGATGATAATGATAGGAGATGAGGTGATAAATTTCATGGGAATGAATGAATTAGGTGATAATAAAAGAAGATTGGGTCATAAATTCCATCAAAAATGAAGAGATAGGTCACAAAATTCTTTAAAATGAAAGATCAGACGAAAGGATTTCCTTAGTGAAGACAATTATTATTATTTCTATACAACGCTCAATTAAGAAATACAGTGTAGCCTGTATAGACAAGCTTGATGTGATGTGGTGCACAAATTTGCTTCAAAGAATAGCGAAGGCATAGTCGCAGTTGGATGTTTAGAGAAACGTGAAGTTGTGCGATACAGTGTGAAGGCATAAAAATATAGCAGTCCCTTGGCAGAGTACAACAGAGATCGGCTCGATGTGAAGAAGCAGGGTGGGAGAAACCGATACCATTTAGTTGGAAGCTGGCCTCTGTGACGGACGCGAGAAGCAAATCTGACTTGATTAATAATAATTTCAAGAATGACCTTGAAAAGCCGGACTATAAAATATACCTTTCAGACGGCTACTGGGATTGCGAAGGTGCGCATGCGGAAACTCCCCTAGCAATGGATTTGCTAATTATTGGCAAAGATCCTGAACCAGCAAAAAACAATTGAATGTGGGAAGCTGATAAAAGATATACCGTCCGCTTGGCGTTTCGCTTGTGTGAAGGGAGTGAGGGCTAATCTTGGTACGGTCAGAGAAACCCTTGAAAAGAGTAATGTTAAGTACACAGATCTTTGTGACGGGCATGTCACTTCCCAACTTAAGCTTTCCAAAACGAAGGGAAGGCACAGCATTATCTGCTCATTCAGATAGCTAAAGAACCCGTGTGGTAAGCGTGGATGCAAGAAGTGAAAGTGTTTGGAATATCATGGGTTGGTATGGTTTGTTATTATAATTCTAATATTGTTGTGTGAGCGGCTTTCTTGAGTCATTTTTCATATGGTTTGGGTGGTTAAGGGAAGCTTCGTTATGTGTACATTATATATAGTGTCACGAGTGGCTATGTGATGGGAAAGACTTGATAAAAGTCATATTTTAATGAATGTACTCGGCGATTCATATCCTAAATAAGATATTATTATTATTATTATTAATTGTGTTGGGTTTTTTATTATAAAAGATTCTATGAGATTATTTTTTGAGGGAGGTGGATGTGGAGAAAATTGGGGAAGTGTAATCAGTTAGATATGAGTGTTGATTTCTATCAAAGTTGAAGATTATTTTCTAGATCATTTGAAATAATTTTTCTTATATTTAAATAAATATAAACATTTTTCTAAAGAATTTAGCTTCATCTTCATACTTCTATTTTTGTGTAGACCTTATCATAATCAAGATTATTGAAATTAGAAAGTTCAAATTCATCTAAGATCAAACCCACAACACAAGAACTCAATTATATATATAGAAAAGAAAGCCACAACATCTAAAAGATGAGATCTCATTGTGACCATAAATATGCACTAGATCAAGTACCCTATTTAGATTTTCTCTTTACATTGTAGCTACAAAATTAATTGTCAATGCCATTTTCCTACAGTCCTAGCAATAGGGAGAGTTGGGGCCCATGCTCTTCTATTGAGACTCACTTGATCTCCAATCAAGGAAGCACACTACAACATACATCCTATCATACAAGATTGTTATTTGGAGGAGAAGAAAAGGAAAAGATTCATCAATTTTCAAAAACTCCTTAGTAGACAACCTCTTGTAAATGGTTATCCTATCCTTCTACCTTAGATGATCATCAACATTTTTCCCAAAATAGATAAAATGAATCTAGTCCTTTATGTGGAGGCTTTTCTATGATGGTAGGATGTTGGGGGGGTGAACCTTGTTTTCACTAGTAGATAACCTACTTATCCATACTACATGGGCTTGAGCACTCATTTTTCTTAGATTCACACATCCAAATCCTAGCTTAATGTACTCCTTATGTGAATTTCTCAGCCTTTTATTAAAAACTAATCAATCTACTTCATTCATTCAACATTATTAACTACACACAAAACATAAATTTTTTTTTTCAAAATATCATCTGACATTCATTTTAAATTTTTTTTTATCTAACATAAAATTTCTGAAAATAATAATCAAATAAATATAAATGTATGATTTTCAAGTTATTGATTAACCAAATGAAAGTTATCAATTTTAATAATTAATAATTAAAACCAATTGAAATTTCAAAGAAAGAAAGATTTATATATTCCAAAAACCAAAAATGAAAAATCCCAAGTTAATTCTAATAAAGTTCAAAAAACTATACCTTGGGGAGTGCACTCAAAATTCATAACTATTTCATTTATCTATGTCATATTCAAGAAACCAAAACCCTTTTTTAAAACTTCTTTTATGATCTCTTAAATGTTACCAAAATATACAAGGCAACGATAACCCACATGGGGATGCTAAAATTTTTTGTAAAGAAAAGTTCAATGTCTATGCTAAAAATATAATTATTTCTACAAACTTGACCCTTCCAAATGATCAAGATTATATAATTTTTACACCTAGCCACCAAAGGCCAACACGTAATGTATCATAATTAAAGGAAATACTAATTTACAACAATAGGTCTATAGTATGGGTTTATGTTGCTAGAAAATTCCATTCATTTGGGAGTTTTCTTTTCGATGACATGTAGTCAAAAAGGTCCATGTGGCAACCCTACATTTTCCCAATTTTAGAATGGGCTTATGTGCTTGTGAAATTGTTAGCTACCTGGAAATTTTAAAATTTCCCATTGTCATGCTTCTACGAAAGTAATTCAATTCATTGCCCTGTACTTAATTTCAGGTTTGGTTGGTAACATATTTGTGGGTTCTTATTAGCAATTCATGTTTTTAATTTTTATTTTACTTTTTTTCTTGCACTTGTTTACATGAATTGAGTGCATATCTCTATTCTTCATGTTTTATATTTTCTATGAGGTAGCAAAGTGTGGTGTTTGTGAGAGATTTGGGCATTTGATTTTTCAAGTATGTCTCTTGCTTAGATAATTTTTTACTTTGATGGTCATTTGATCAAGGAATTTTTCTAGGTTGTATATTTCTCTTTTATGATCTTTTATTATATTTGTCATAGGTTATATTATTGCAATAAGTTGTACTTAATTGGTGATTAATATTTTTAATTTTAACCAATTAGATGAAAACTTTTTTTTATCATCTCTTTTAGTTTTCAAAGTATATAGGTGAGTTTTTTTAAATTTTTAATTCAATAAAATTATTTTAATACAATTTGATTGGCTTATATATTTGGGTGTTATATGAGTAGATTTCCTAGGATGCTCAATATATTAAAAAAATCTAAACTTTAATTCTTTTAGATTAATTATCTTTGTTGTAGTTCTAAGTTTCATTACACTCTAAAAGTGATTTATTATACAAATTCTATTTCACACATCAATTCATCCATTTTTCATACTTTAAATTTTTTTTTAAAATGAATTCTTGCCATCAAACTTTTACTACCTATATTCTATTACTATTTATTAAATTATTTTAATAATTATTAAACTTTATGACAAATACACTATGTGGCACTTGATTTTTTAATGTTTGTTGTCATTATTTGGGTTCGTAGTGAATAACCTTTTTTAATAGGCATTTCTTCTACCTAGTCAGGGGTTGGTAAAGGCTATATATTGGTGGTGTTTTCTCATTTTAATTTGGGTTTTTGTTTATTGTAATGGCTAATATTTACAATTAATAATTTTTGTTTATGTGTCTAGAGTTTGCAAACAATATTATGACAATATTTTTTGACCACATGGGTCTCTTAAAGAGGGTAATTTGCAAGGTGGCAATACAAAGAGAGAAAAGGGTGCATGCTTTAGGTTAGAAACTTGATATTGCTTGTTTGTTGTTTAATCGTAATGGCCAAAAAATTACTTTAGAGAAAATATTGTTTGTATGCCTATTCACTTTCTATTTGTTGGCATCATGATAATCTATAGAGAATGATGTTTATATGAAAAATATGATTGAAAGTGGGTATCAATTCTTTTGTGTATTTATTGTATTTATTTTTAATAATGTTTTACTATTGATATAGTGATTGACTATTCAGTTTCTATTTGTTTTTTTGGTTAGTGTTTGCAAAGAATATTATTTATTTCTAAATTCTTTGAATACCATATCAAACAAGCATCTTATAGTGGCAAGCACTTTCCATAAATGGTGATTGAAATAATAGATTGTATAACTATTTATAAAAGTAGTTTAAAAAATATTAAAAACAAATAGTTAATAAGACTAATTAGAAGTTGAGTTTATTATAAGAATAATTGTAGTGGACTAATATTAGATTTAGTAAATTAAAAGAAAAACCAAGTGCCACGTAGTGACTTGTACTTGCCATAATTTGAAAAAAGTCTAAATTTATACAAGGTATATAAAAATCCAATACATTAAATAAGTATTAGTTCATAGAAGACCAAATCAAATCAATCAATTATATATGATAATTTTTTTTCTAAAATATATAAATATATAAATTAATAAAAAAAATAAAAAATAGTTAAATGTAATTGATAAAATTAATTCACTAATCATAAATAGTATAATGCAAACTATATTATTATAAATAAGATTTAAGTAAAAACTTATAAAATGACCTAAATTAATGTTAAATAAGTAATATATGACAAACAATTTAACATATTATAGTAAACATTTTATTTATACAAATCAACAAATGATAGATTAATAACTTATAAAATAACCTAAATTAATTTTAAATAAGTAATATATGACAAACAATTTAACATATTATAGTAAACATTTTATTTATAGAAATCAACAAATGATAGATTAATAAGTTATAAAATGAGCTATATTAATGTTAAATAAGTAATATATGACAAACAATTTAACATATTATAGTAAACATTTTATTTATAGAAATCAACAAATGATAGATTAATTTTTATTGTATATTACTAATAGTAAAATGATATTTTCTTAAATACATATTCTAGTCACATTTTCACATGCCTAAAAAAAAATTATTAAACAAAGTTGATGACATTAATATTTTTTAACAATTTGATTATACATGTTGAGTTTATTTATTTATGTTGGCATTTTTATATTATAAAAGGAAAATATTAATGATCATGTCAAAAATTACATTGAAAAATTAATAAAACTTAATAACCAATGAAAATCTAGCCGATAAAAATCAATATGGACTTCTGAGAAAAGGGGTCCTATAACACCAAATGAATTGAACCAATTGCCATTGAGATAAATGGTTTATATATTATATTAGAGTGACAAATTGATATATAACTTTAGAAATATTTGAGTAATTAAAAAATAGTTTGTTCTCATTGATTGATTGGTTTTAAACGAATACACAAATTTTAGCGAGTGAATGCAATAGTACGAGCCTATGACAAGTACAATAATAGAATAAAGTAGATTCTTAACCATTCATATTCATATGTCATAGCCTTTAATTTCATATTAGGTACTAGAAATTAAATGCAGTATCATGGAAATATCTATATGATTGTTTAAATATATTTTCAATTATGCAAATAATCATGAAATAAGAATTTAAAACTTTTCTTAGTTATACCATTTTTCTATGATAATGTATTAAAAAATTAAGTTAAATTATTTATTTGAAGTAATTCATTGAAATGAACTTATATAAAAAATAATTTTGTTAACATATAATGTTATTAAAATTATATATCTATGCGGGATTAAACTTTTTATATAAATACAATATATAATTTTTGGATAAATATGTAATATATTCAATAATATATCATCATAATATATCTTATTATTCTATGTCCTAAAATCATTTTGAAGAAAATGAATTATGGACATAGCCTCCAAAAAATGGGGTCTCATAAGAGAAAAAATGAAATCAACCAATCAAATTGGTGAAAAATAATTTTTTGAATATATTAAATTTGTAAATAAATTTAAAAACTTGCATAAGTGAATGCATAATTAAGAAATAGTAATAGCTTAAATGTAAAATAAATATTAAAATTGATATTTATTTAATATTAAATTTATTCATAAATAATAAAGTAAAAAAATACAAATTTCCTTTATGTTAATTAGCAAAACTTGATTACAATAGTATACGCCTATCGAAACATACTAATAATGAAAATGTAAACACCTTAACTTCAATGAAATTTGTAGCCACCACAAAAAGTAAACTATGTTAAGTGTTTCATTTTTTCTTTCTTGAAAATAGTTTTAAGAACACAAGAAAACAATCAAATATATTATAAGTATGATTTAAATGGATGCAAAACTGTGTGGCATTAAGCTTATATATTTTTATATTGTCTCTATGAAAGTTGTAATTGGATCTTAGATTTCAATTTTATTTTTATGGTCAAGTTATGTAGAGAGTATTATTTGTTTGTAACTTCTTCGTAAAGTCTATCCATTGGACCATGTGTAATCACCAAAATGTATTCAATTTCCATTGCTTAAAAAAATTGGAAAAAAAGAAAAACAAAAACAATTGAAAATATGGAATTTATGATTGAAAATATTTGTCAAACATTTGGTTCACAAATTTTGAACCATAATTCTACCACCACAAGCCACATGTTAGAAAGCTGAAAATATTTAACTAAATGCCTTAACATAATTTATTTTTCAAAAATTATTTATTCTCCTCTATGTAATAATTTATATGTTTTCCATTTTTAATGGTACTTTTCTCCTAAAAAAAATTCTTTCAATAATTTAATTTACCATAATTTCCATGGTTAGAAAATGTATTAAGAAATTATGATGGTTTTTATATGTAAGAAAGATAATCAAGAAAAGTAGAATATGCAAATTTCCATGCATACAACAATATTCACTTATTGAATAAATCAAATATGTCATGCTTTCAATTGGAAATTATAAATCATATTTCACAATAGCATGACTTAAAAAAAAAAAAACAACAACAAAACTAAATTTATAACTATATAAAACTAATAATTATCTTAGTAGGTTAAAAAAATTGTTCCATTAGGTCATTCTACCATAATTTTCATGGCTACACTTATCTTTAAAGAAACTATGAAAGCTTTCATATGTAAGATAGAGAATCCAACAAAGTAGAAATGCAAGCTTCAATACAACACAAAACATTCAATTGTCTAAATAGATCAACTAGATCACTCTTTAAATTGTAAATTTAAATTCATATTTAAAAATAACATGACTTGGAAAAAAATAATAATCATATTGAAAGTATAATCATACAGAACCAATAATGAGTGACAGAAGTTCAAATCATTTCAAAACTATGATGAGTGAGCATGTCTAATCATGATAGAGCTTTTTTATGATTTATTTTTTGTCTTGTTGATAAATTATTCTACATGATTGAAATAAATAAAAATTGTGATATAGTTTTAAGTACATTATATTGGGAAACTCATATATGAACAAGTGTTGCATCCATTTGCATGGTTTTGATGTTTCTAGGAGGATTAGGAACATAAAGATCAAAGGGTAAGTAGAAATAAATAGTGTAGATTCAATAAATGTTTTGAAATATATAATAAACTAAAAATAACAAAATACCATGATAGTTAAAGAATGACAAGGTTACAGATTTTGGATAGATGTCATTATTTATTTAGGAATGAACATTGTATATAATAATGTCTCCCATGTGAAGTCCAAAAAATTGTCATTATAGACAAGGCATACTGATCAACTCCTAAACAAAATATTACCCAATATGAAACCTATGGTAGGGTATATAGTGTGCAAGAGAGAAGTATAAAACTTCTCATTGAAAACCACTAAGAATGAAAACTTACCTTCAATCCATCTACCTCCCCCTCATCTAAATCTCCATCAACATATCTAGTTTTCTTAAAAATTCTAATAGAGTACCCACTCACACCTCATCTATGTAAATTATTAGTTAATACATTTGATTGGATCTGAAAATCAAACATATATTTACCATCAATTGTTGTTCATCAAGAAAGAAAACGAGCCATATTACTAAGATGGAATGAATAATTAGGAACATAAACAAGAATTTATATATTTTATCTTTTGTATGAGAAATGTTACTTTTTTTCATCATTCTATGTAAAACCACTTATTATTGAATTAAAAAAGATCAAGGTAATAGAGGAGGGGCCAATTTCAACCCTAACTCTTGTTAGCACTTATGAGGAGGAATCATTTATTGGTTTAAGTTTTGATCTTGTCAAAATGATGAACATGAACATTTGATCTTCTTTTAAAGGAAATGAGTTTTTCCTATTTTAAATTTATTCTTATGTGCAAAAGTTGTAAAACATCTAATGTAATTTAATGATCATTTGCCCTCTTTATTTGAACATGTTAGTTCATTATATATCAAGTTTATGTATTTAATAGAATGGTAGTTATTACAAATAGTGTAAGTAATATTGTTAGTAATTGAGTTTCTTTACAAGTTCCCTAAACTTTTTAATATGACATCTGTAAGAGATAACTTTTGCTACAATAATAGTCTTAACTTTTTTGATATATATGAAATAAAAATTAATTATATTTTGAGGTTTAATTTTTTTATTAATTTAAGAATAAAAACTTCAAATAAATTTAAATTAAATTATTTAAATTAGTAAACAAAGACTTTATAATAATCTATTTATTCTATATGTAAAAGGTTAAATAAAAAATAATAACTCATAACTCATCTCATAAAAATACTAAGATACCTAAGTAGATTAAAAAATGTAGGGAGAGCTAATGTTTGAATCAATGAATAAAGTGATGTGATCATTCATTCGATCATTAAATTTACTATTAAAAATATAAAAGAAATCAACTATGTATGTGTGACAAATTTATCTCATCTTATGTTGTGATGTACAAGTAAAATATAATTTGAATTTAAAAAACATAAAAAGTATTCTTTTGTAAATGTTATATCCTTAAAAAGAAAGTTAAGAAGAAGAGTTATCTAAGTGTACATTGATAGACCATCAAGTGAGACATTGATTTGGTGGTAGTGCTCTCATTATAAATGGATATTCTATGTTTTATTCCCAAATTGTCTGAGAGAAATGTTGTCATGGTAGTAGAACTAGAATATAGTAGAATACCAAACTTCTATAATGTAATTTAATTCTATACTAACAATATTAGAAGCTGAATATAATTTCAAACTCATCTACTGAAATTGTAAAGGGAAGGGAAGAATGAAAATCTGGGGATATAACTTTACCCCTTACGACTCCCTTAATGGAAGACCAATGGAAAGCAGAATATTTGCATAAACATTAAGCATTTAGAATATTTGATTTAGTAAAAAGAAATTCGTTCCATTATATAGAAATTGCGTTAAAGCATAGAATATAGGGTGACGTAATTCCAATGACGTAATGTGTATGCAGGTACTTGTAATTTATGCTGAGAGTCAGAATAGCATCACAGAAGGCTCTCATAAAGACAAGAAGGTTAAAGAGGATTCCTCTTAATAGCCTCACGAATGGTTATAATTTAAACGAAAAGTTCACAAAGGATTCCTCTTAGGTAAGGCACTGAAAAAGAGAACCACTGGATGGTGGTGATACTTATTCCAGTCGAAATTATTTGATGGCTGAGCCATTTTTGTGACTTCCAAAATTGTATAGAGAAATATTTTTAAAAATAAAATATTGGTAAAATGGATGTGTGGTTGGCAGGAGAGAATTATGAATCTTCTTCTTTCCGCTATGATTGGCAGGGAACACGTCATGTTCTATCTCAGGCATGACCCAAGGAATGTTCCATGATTTATCTATAGATATAAAATTTCACTACATGGGTGAAGAGTCTATGTCTTGTAAGTACATCCACTGTAGGAGGACATTTTTGTTGTCTATTTAAAGAGCAAGCGGTAACAAGGTAGATAAAGCAGTTGGTTTCAGCATTGCGAGCATCAGATCAAGTGCAATGGCTAACAAGAATGGCATTGATGTAACAGAGTTTGCCCATTTTGCAAATCCTGACTGGTAAGTTTTTTCACTTTGTTCAAATTTGATTTAGCTATTTTCATTTTAAGGGGGGGGGGGGGGGGAGATGATTAAGTAGTCATTCAGCATAATTCTATTTGTGTAGAATTCTTAAATTGTAAGTAATATTTTGTCAATTTTTTTGGCATGTATCTTAGTAGGTGAGTTAAGAATTTAAAGCTAAGGTTTTCACTTTTGATATTCACGGATCTCTTTGTAGAAATTATCCAGTACAAAGTGATGAAAAAGTAGCATTTCAGAAGTGTAGTCCATACTGATATAATATGATGGGTGATTGTAGGGAAGATCCGGTGCACAGGAGATGCATAGCTGCAGGCCTAGTGAATGTTGTATACCTCATGGAAACACACAAAAACCAGGCAAAGGAATTGTGCTGCTTACAACAATTTGAAGTAGTGGAAACTATTGTCGATCAAAATGATGGGTCTACATTTGGGGCTGTTTTTCAGTGGCGAGGAAGAAGCAAAGCAGGGCCAGGTGGGCCTCCTTCTGAAGTAGTTGCGTTCAGAGGTACACTTCTTCGACCAAGAAATATTTTCAATGACTTGGTGGAAGATTTGAAGGTAGCCATTGGACACTATGATTCCATATGGAGGGTTGAAAAGGGGTTACAGTATCTAAGAACAAGCCTCTATAGGAATGGGTACAACAATGTTTGGCTTGCAGGGCATTCGTTGGGAGCTGCAATAGCACTGGGAACATCAGTGAATCTGCAGAGGGAAGAACGCCATAATCTTGAAGCACATCTTTTCAATCCCCCCTTTGTTTGTCCTACAATCCCACAATTGAAAGTGGTTGAAAAGGGTGGAAACTTTGCAGCGTTGAACATGGCTTTCAGAGATGATCAGAGATCGCTTGAGTTGTACGCTAAGTTCGTTGGCATCAGCGATTGGGTACCCAACATTTATGTGAACCAAAAGGATCCCATTTGTCAGACTTACGTTCCATATTTTGAGGTGTTAACGGGTATATATAGAAATAAAAGTCATTTGCTTTATGAAAGTATGAAGTATCTCTTTTCTTTTGATCTGGTAAAAAAGAAAAGCCCTTGGCATTTGGTTCCCTCTGCTACGGTGATTGTGGCGAATAAACATTTCTTTCACAACCATCATACTATTCGTCAATGGTGGCTTAAGGATCTTCGTATCAATAGTATTGAATATATTCCTTCACATGAAGTTATTCAAAGCATTAAATCTACGGTTCCAGCTGAAATGGTTGAGTAGAATTCCTAGACGTTGCTCAGGAGTGCAGCATCTCATCTTATTGGGAAAACAAGGGCGTAGTATAGCAGTTGTAGCGCTACTCACCGAAAGTGATGCAAGGGCATGT
This sequence comes from Cupressus sempervirens, assembly GCA_028749045.1. Taxonomy (NCBI): domain Eukaryota; kingdom Viridiplantae; phylum Streptophyta; class Pinopsida; order Cupressales; family Cupressaceae; genus Cupressus; species Cupressus sempervirens. The sequence continues at coordinate 290,160,556 of CM053789.1, read as the reverse complement.
TTCGCATATGAATAGTAATGTATCAATATTATTTTACTTTAAATATTATAGATATATTGGCACATATTTGAATGGAAAAGATGGAAATGATTATGTGACCTGGTGTATTTGCCATTATCAATATTTGTTATCATATTGACTGTTTAAACTTGAAATATTAAGATTTGATTACTAAATTAAAAATATTAAATAGTCAAAATTAACTTACTTTTGTAAATTTAATATTTTTTAACTTATTATATAATGTTAAAAATGATAATTATTATTAAATAATATTTTTTATTTTTATATATTACTAACTGAGGAGTTCTAAGTTTGTTTCTTGTAGCAGAGGTGTACCACATATCTGCAGTTATGTAAAACATGGAAACCTGCGTATATAATTTTAAATGGCTTATGAATATTTGCAAACATCTTCAAGGTCCGGAAGTTGGTAAATGATCTTCAAAGTCTGGAAAAGTCTGTTGATTTCTTTATTGCAGAATTATCAGTTTCTTTTTGGGAATCTCTTTTGTGAGCACAATGGATAAAGTTCACATAAGGTTTCAAAGTGAGTCGTTTATTTTTATTGACCATATCAATTGAAGACGGTGGCATTATAATACAGATTGCACAGAGCAAGAATAACGTGGATGATAAAATCAAACAAAATATGGGGCTCTTTAACAAATTATCTGATCATTCAAAGAAAAGCTGCAATAAAAATATGCTTCCCAAGTCGACAAAACGGAAGTAGTCTCCATACTCATTAGCGGAGACATCCCTCCGTAGTACCTACTGTTAAAGTCGCCCCCAAAATTACGTATTTCAAACCTGGCTAATACTGTAATTTTAACTTCTTCAGAGACCTTAGAAACCCAACTACGCGAGATAGGTTCAAGGGGAAGAAATCAGTTGACTAATGAGGGTAATAGAGGCTCAAATGTTTCATTTATAATTATCTGAACTATAAATATAAATGAGATAATTGAATCTGTTAGAAATTAAATTATAAAGCTCATACAGATCTAAAATATATCAAATCACTCTTTAAAAACAGAGGACTATCGTTGGAAGGATGTATAACTAATTTTTCAGAATATTCTTAATGATTTCATACGAGGAAAGTGAATAATGATTGTAAAATATTCTTCGACAATGAGCTTTCTATAGATGATCTAGAAGGTGATGTGTTTTCTTTAGTCTTTAAACCAAATTTTAGTTTTTGATGGATTATGAGTTCAATTGTATCAAGTAATATGGTTTCATATTAAGAATGACTTTTATATCACTAGTACATTTTGGCAAATATGTGACTACACGACTACAAGTTTTAGTCACACCACTAAAACTTTTGGTCACGTGACTAAAACTGATCATATTCTACTATTTCTTTGCAATTCACAAGCTTAGATGACTAACTAAGTGACTAATTTAGTCACTGGGTAAAATGACAAGGTCAACCAAATAAAAATGACTAAACATACTACCAAATAAAGGACTAAATAGTTAGTCACTAATAATCAATCACCCAAAGCGGGCAAGAGCCTACATCATCTAGGGGTCTTGGGTTCAAATATCCTCCAGCTTAATACATAATAATAATTAATTTCAATAAATAATAAAAATAAACAAATAAGTATACTTAAAGGCTTCAACCCATTACCAATAAAAAAAATTAGTCATCCAAAGCAAAATGACTAAGTAAATTATTATTGCTCCTTTATAATAATAACATTTGAATATATAATCATAGACTAATACATAATTTATTGGTCCCATTTCATCATAAATCCATCTACACCCATATGATGCTAAAATCTAACTTTACGTGATATGATCAAAACTGTTTGATAAATACCATTAATATAGAGATATTATAATCAAAATCAAAAGGAACATTAACAACATCAAACAAATTTTCAATTATGGTTTATTGTGACAATTTGCATTTGCATAGTCAAATTATTAAAAAAGTGGAATATTTCAATTAACATGTTGTTTGAAGAGTATATTAACTATTTTAGGAAGTTTGACAGATTTGAGCCCAAAACAATGTTGCAAGGGTTAGTAGACCTAGAATTATTGTTTGATGGAAGAAGTAAAGTTAATTTATCGAAGAAAATAATAAGTTTTTTGATTAAGTAAAAATAAGTTTTGAAAGGACCCGAAACCTTTTAATAAAAGGCTAGAAAGATATAACAATGAAGAAAATAATAATTTTGAAATGATTTCTGGGGAAGATTGTGTGAGAGTTTTTTGATGAAAAAACTCTCACACAATCTTCCCCAGAAATCATTTCAATATTCATGGATTGTGGAAATCTGTTTGCTTTAAAATAATAATTGTTTTTATTATGTATATTTCTATATTAAATTATGTCAATTTTTTTAGTTAGCATTATGGAAGTGCTTATGCATATTTGTAAAGGCTATAGTGTTTGAAAATATTTTGAAAGCTTGAAATGATAAAAAATAAAATTAATATTTTATCTTAAAAATATATAATCGATTTAAATATCTTAAAATTGAAATTAAAATTGTTTCAATTATCTTATATTAAAAATAAGGCAAAAATATTTGAGAACAAATTATACATATCACTAAATTAATTATTATTTTTTTCACTATATACTAATTACTTAGAAAAATAGGAAAAATTAAGAGTAAAAATTAATTAATTTAAAATTAAAATAAATGAACATATTTAATTTATTAAATAATTTATAATAGAAAATTTGAGTGGATACAAAACATAAACCAAGATCTAATCTAAATTTAATTCCAAAAACTAGGAGGAGAATCAGTAGGCAATGTTGTTGGCACATCTGAATGTGCTTTGCACCAAACTCTATATGGTTAGTGCCAAGCTTAATGTGCTTTCTAGCCTTGCCTCTGCCATAGACCTCTGCTACTATTAGATTTTGATATGATGAAAGGTAAACAATGAGATCTATTGCCCTAGCACAAGTAACATGAAAAATGATTCTTTATTGCCCTAGCAAAAACAATAATTTGTTATCATTGTACTAATCATAATCTATTTGGTGATTTACAAGTGATGCTACTCCTCCACATTGACAAGAATACCAAAGATAAAATTGCATTCAATCACTCTGGATAAGGGTTTGTTCAATGTATTTCCAAGTACAAAGAAAATATTATTTTCCTATGTTGTTGTTTTTGGTTTCCAAGTAGCTCTTGTATTCCATTCTCTACAAAATCAATCTTATATATATATATATATATATATATATATATATATATATATATATATATATATATATATATATATATATATATATATATATATATATATATATATATATATATATATATATATATATATATGGAAACCTTGCTTGCACATTTTATATTTTATATTTGAGCTTTCTTGAAGGAGCAACAAAATTAGATGATATATTGATATCTGACAGAGCATGAGCATTTTGAGAAAGAATCAGTATCACCTTCAACAACAACTCACCAAGTATTCTTTTATCCATATCTTTTGAGATCAGTTGCATGTGTGTGAGTACTTGCCCCTTGAATAATTACATCTACATTAGTCATCTATATTCAACTCTTTTCCATGCTAAGATTAGAAATATCAAGAATTTTGATGAGGAACTACTCCAACCAAAAAAGTTGAACCCACCTTCATTGATATAAGATAGATCTTCGGATAAAGCCTATAAGGATTCAGAACCCACAGTAAATATTTCAAGTTGAGATCTGTTTAGGATTCATTATCATTATTCTGAAGCAATTCCCTATTTACAATGTTGTTTTTCCTGTTTAATGATTTATTATCATTATTTTGAAGAGAACATGTCGACTATCATGTTAGTTTGAGGGTATTATTCAGAGATAATAAAGAAATTGTACTTGTATGATGTGCCAAGAATTTTGGAGATAACTACAAGAAGCAATAATCAAAAAATGGAAGAGAAAAATAATTAGAAATCAAAGAATAATAAAGGGACACAATTTATAACTATCATTTGTCACAATATGAAACACCAATATTCATTTTGAAGGTAGTCTTGGAATAAAACAATGATATTTTTGTATCGCACTAAAGTATAATTTTTTAAATTAAGTTGCCATGAACAAAATGTTAACACACATATATGGATTACATGGACCAAGAAGTTTGCTTCACTAAATCTTAGAAGTTTGTGAAAGTTCTATAAACATAATGCAATTACCATGAAGTGCAACACTAGAGACATCTTTGAGCATTGTAAGGGAAGAAGATAGTGACTAATAGTGCCAATGTTAATGTAACTTTAAAAGTGATTTATTGAAGGTCAAAGACACTAATTTTAAAATAGTTATAACAATATTCTCTAATAAAAACATGTGCTCTATAATGCAATAAATAACATAATCATGATAGTATGGTGACCAATAGATACAATGAAAGTCATAGTGAAGACAAAAAATTCAACACAAGTTCACTATTAGAATGCAGCAAAGAAGTTCCTCAATTGAGTTTGTCCAAGATAATGGACTCACAAGCACTTAATATGATAAAAAGAGTCAGATATAAATAGTGTTCTTACTATACACTTTCAACCATTTCAAATTAGGTTTGTATGAGATGGCATGCTTATAAGGATTCAATATGTTATACATATGGAGAGTCCCATATAAAAATAATATTTAAACTGTATATTTTCAATCCTTTTTGATTGAGTTTGTACAAGATAGTGGGCTTATAAATAATCAATATTTTTTTGGGGGACAAAATGGATGAACCACTATATAATTATAGTAAATAAAACTAGATTCAAAGGCCTATTTAGGGAAAGAAACCAAAAAGAAAACCCTAAACCATTGTTGATAGATAACAAATTTCTCTTTTTGAAAAGTCCAAACTGAAATAAAATACATCTCTCCAACTACTCTATAAAAATATTGCATCCATGATATCTATTGTCTCTCAATACAATGTTTACCAAATAATATACTTGTTTGAGTCTATTCCCAAGTCAAAACTCCTACATTCTATCTCAATTTTATTCTTTTTTCCTATTGATCATGTGCCAACATGTGAATCTTGGCTGAAGAAGGAACTTCCAATAAAGACTCTACTAGTAACCAAAGATAATGAAGTAGAGACCATTTTTGTGATATAATTTAGGAAAGTTCAACACCATAGTAGAAACATCCTCTAAAGAAACACGCTCCTAGCATAGAACCTAAAAACCTTAATTACTTGACTCATGGCTTTAACTCGGTAAACTGATTCCAATCAGGGTTTATCTTCAAGGATCTATGTAAGGAGGAATGCAAATCTTCCTAAGAGTATTGAATAGAATCTTTGAGCATGCTCATAAACTTAGCTACTAGAGAAATCCTCTATCGTATCATAATTTAGATTCTTGTTAGAGGTATGTGAAGGATTACCACAATACTGTATATCACCCATGTGTGCATCATATCATCCTTGGTATCCCTAATGACTATCTCCAACACTACTATTTTAAAAATAATAATGTTTTTTAGAAAAATAGATTCATTAGCATATACAATAGTAGAATAATAAAATTAGCACTATCCATCCAAACTTTAGTCACTCATTGAAATATTGTAGGAAGACTATTCTGGATGGGGATCTCTACATACTCAAAATGAATGGCCCAAAATTCATCACCTTCATTGTCTCTTTTTCCAAAAGGACCTCTACAATCTTGTCAATTGTTTCTTGATTATTTTGAATGTGATCCAATGCCACTTCATAAGCTCTGTCAAAGAAAGCCTTCATAACTACATCTATTTCTTGTGCAAGTATTTCAGACATATAAGTCCTTTCCATCATTGTCATAATAACAACATCACTCTTTGCTGAAGAATCCATAAATGACTATGGTGCAATCTCAGATATCCCAATCATAGTCACTATCTATTTTTCCATACCAGTAACCATCTATAAGTCACGAGTACCCCCAATTGTTATCTCAAGCTCACCAAAAATTAGTTCCTCACCAGGCCTTCCACACAAGTCACCAACTATCCTGGAAAATATTGGTTTCCTTAAGACTAAGATTCGATCTTACCCAGGTATACACCATGTCAGGTCTCATGCTTGGTCATGTGGTACCAATGTGACCTTTAGCAAAGGATCATTCCTTGGTGTTAATGTATAGAAACCAAAAAACCCTTTAAGCCAGCAATTTTTCCCCTTGCTCAATCTTTGTAGACTTATTTGTGTAGAACAAATATTTGGGAAGAATCTTAGCCATCTTGTTGGATGGCATCTCCAACACTACTATTATGTTGACAATTATAATTTAATACTTTATTATATCCAAGCATTAGATCACCACCACTTTTATGATACTATTCCAAATAAGTTGGTTCATGATACTGGTCCACTCATGACTACATCTAATGACATAAAAACTATTTTCTACTCTTGCCATGCTGAGATTTCAGGGCTAAAAGCATGCTATCTTGGAATTGTTCACAGATCTCTTGAGTGTTCTCATGATGCCAAATATTTTCTTCATACATTGTATCATCTTTCTCTTTTATAAATTTTGTCATTTCATCCACAAGTTTCTGCTTAGATGATTCAAAAGACTTGTGTAACACTTAATCTTCAGTGCTAACATCAACTGCCATCTTCTGGTTGGATTCCTTTGGAAAAAAATTATTTCCTTATGATAGGATTGATTTTGGTAATTTTCCATTATAAATCAAGTATTTTTGCTTTGACGTTGGTTGTTGATACTTGCATCTTAGAATAGAAACTATAACTCTTCTTTTCCTAAAAAATGGGCCTTATCTTTAATGGACCTAAATCCCTACTTGGTATTTATATTTTTATAGTCACGTAATATCTAGATCCATAACTCCACCAAACTACATGATGAACTAAAATTTATTAACACTAAGAACCATTGAAAGTGCTTCAGTACTAGTTTAAACAGAAAACCATGATAGGATGCCAAAATGTTCTCAGTTTGGAATATATTTCCTGTTTGCAACAACAATTGTTGTTACATTTGGAAAATCAGAAACATTAGTATTCAAAAAAGTTGAATCGAGATTAAGAGTTCTGTTAGTACCCCAGTTTGCTAACAAATCCTTACTAAACATTCAATATTTCATACATAGTCCCATATAAAAATACCATGCCTACCGTATTCTTTTAGCCTTTTCCAATTAGCACATTGATATGATATTTAAAGTTCTATCTAAAAACAATATATATACCATGTATTTCCAATCTTTCCCAGTTGAGTTTACAAGCTAGTGATCTTATGAACACTCAAAATGATATATAAAATTCCCAAATAAAAATAATATAACTACTTTATACTTTCCCCTTTCAGCCCTTCCCAAGTTTGTATAAGATAGTGGGATCATAGACATTTAATATTCTGATACAATTGTCCCATTATATATTTCAATTTTTTAGAGCTTGCTTTGTAAACTTATTCGGTAATGCAAAGGCTGGGTATCCAACTCCATCCTTCATGCTAACACCACATGAATCCACTTTGATCCATTGCTACAAAGAGAAATAAATATTGATGTTAAAGATGTCACATTCAAGTAAACTAATAATAAATTCCCTGAATATTTTAAGATTACAAATGGAAGTTACCTTGTGAATATCACATTCAATTCTTGGAGCAAGCATAGTAAGTTGGTAGGGGTAGCCATAGAAAAATTAGGTTGGCATTATAATAAATCCCAGTTACAGGAACTTGAGGTTCCTCCTCTCCAACTTAAGGGCTTAATATATGGTGTAGGAGCATCCAACACTTTTAAAGTTTATTTATATTTTAATCCCTTATCTATAAAAGATCTATGAATCAAAAGTTGTAATTGTGCAATATTGCAAAATTAAAATTTTGCAATGTTGCACTAAAATTCAAAATATGAATTGTCATGTACTTGAACAGTAATGAAATATTATAAAAGAGGTTGCAAGTTTAATGAGAAAATAGAGTTATATAGATTCATAGATCAGATTTGTATAGATCAAGATCAGAATGTATTTGGTATTTCTAGAAATCAATTTGAAAGAACCAGTTTATGACATAGTTAACATGATATCAGTTTTTCTATTTCATGGTTTTTGATTTTTTGATAGTTGATTCAAACTAAGGCAATAAAATACTAAGTTCCATATTGCACGTGTTGATGGAATTTGAATAGTCCAAATTTGCATTAATGAACTTGAAATCCCCTTTACAAGTTGAATGAAATTGGTTTTAACATGGCTTAAAATTGAAAGTTATAATTTGATGTTGAACCAACATATAAATATGCATCAGTTACAACATATATAATATTTGAATGGAGAACCACGATTTTTATGGTATTGAATATGGGTATAGAATAATAAGGTTTCCCATTTCTCACCCATGTCTACTAATTTCATAGCATGAGACATAGCCCAAGTGTTTTTGAGGGATATTGTCATGCTTCATGGCATTCCCTATAGGATCATCTCATTTGAATAGAGACTCACTATTCACTTCATCCTTTTAGAGAGAGCTACATGAAGCATTGGGTACTAGGCTCAATTTAAGTACAACATACCATCCTTAGACCAAAAAATAGACTAGGAGAGTTAAACAAGTGTTGGAGGATATGTTGCACATGTATGTGATGGACTATCAGATCAAGTGGAAGGAATACTTGAATCTTGTCAAGTTTTCCTATAACAATGGGCACCATTCCTCTATAAGCATGCCACCTTATCAGGCCTTGTATGAAAGACCTTGTAGAACACCATTGATTTGGGATAGGATGAAGGATAGAGTATCTATTGGTCCTCAGATAGTTAGAGAGATTGGGCAACATGTAGTTTTGATTGAACAACACCTTAGAGAGGCACCTCATATGTAGAAGAAGTATGCTAATGTGAAGAGGATTGATCAAGAGTATAGAGTTAGGGATAGAGTTTTCTTAAGAGTGTGACTACACAAGAATTTGATTCAATTCAGAGAGAACTCTAAGTTGGCACATTGGTTTGTTGGACCTTTTGAGATCTTAGAGAGGATAGGACTAATTGCTTACTATCTAGCGTTTCCAACTTGCCTTTCACACATCCATAATGTGTTCCATGTTTTAGTACTTAGAGGATATATATGATGAATATCAAATTATATACTAGGATGCCTTGTAGGTGGAGTCAGATGGGCATCTAGCACTGAAGCCCATCCATATTATTGCCTGATGGACCCTATCTCTTCGAGGCTAGGAGATGGACTAGGTTAGGGTCTAGTGAGATTGTTATGATTAGCTCATGACTTCATGGGAAGATGTAGCATAGATGAGATCACAATTCCCATACCATTTTCATGAACTCTAGGAGGAAGTTGATGCCTAGTGGGGGAGGATGTGAGGCTTCACCCTGATCCATGATACCATCATCAGATACATTTTATTTTGACACATGATGACTTGATATGTTTGAGGCACTATTTGATGGACTGGACATTATCTATATTATTTATATTGTGTGATGATTTACTTTAAGAAATGTTTAATCATGTTAATAGATGTTTAATGTGTAGGCATGCATTATGATGGTGTATTTTAGGAAATGATTTAGAAATATATATATGTTACTACTTTAATTATGTAAATTGTGATGATTAAATATGTGTTTAGAAATGAGAAAGTTTAATGTTTTGATCAATATGATTATGCAAATTTGGATTAAATATATGAATGTGATGTTATCAAACTACTAATATTTGAATTTAGTGTGCAAGATAATTAACTGTGGAATTAATCAGAGAATTGGTAATTGACCCTATGTGCAAACTTTAAGATTAAGGTTGAATCCAATAAACTGATTCAGACCTCATTCTCTAGTGTTTAATTTGTATCATAATCTAAATGTATGTGTATCATTTTGTATTTTGTGACATGTCAAAGTTTATGTAAAAGTAAATCTTATGGTGTCACTTGACACTTGTTATATACATCTGTGTATCGACATGTTGGTTATGGTTGTCAAAGTAAATTGCTAACCTAAAATTGTTTTAGTTAGTAACCTAGATTAACCTTCCTTAATTAGGGTTAGTGAAAAGGTTACATTCTTAGGACTTTTGAAGATTAAATATTTCAAGCCACTTGTATAGGTCATAAGTTGGTCGTAGAGGCCAAATTTAATCTAATTCAAGTTCCCAAGTGGTATGTGTATGGGTTAGGAAGCTTTTCCACACTTCTAGAATTTTCTAGCAACATTTATGACCCCTAAAATATCTCATTTTCCATTTTGTGCGAAAATGGATCATCACCAAGAGTTTAACCAAGTTTTCACTCTTTCTAAAAGGTTTTCTTTATGATAGGGGAAAGTGGAACGATCATAGGAGACTTAAAGTCAAGTTTGGAGTTATTTCTATTTTGGGTAGACAAGTTTGCAGGCTATGTAGAGTCCCTTTAAATAATTGAGGGTTGTTCATCCATTCTCTATATTTAGAGAAGTCAAGTTTGGACTTGCAAGAAGAAGAGGATTTATCTTATCTCAAAATTAATTTTTCATAACCTTTGTGAAGGTAGGTTATCCATTGCCATGGTTATGTTCTTTGTTCATTTCTAGTATGTAATAATTTCTTGCATATTGTAGTATGTATGTGTTTGTATCATGTGAGGGATGGGTATTGTGGGTTTTATTTTCTTTCTTTTCATATTTCTTTTCCTTGTTTTGTTGGAGAAACTGTGAAGGAAGTGTTGAAATTACTCACCCTTGGATAGGGCATAAGTTTTCATCTATGAGGGAAGGGCTTGGTTGGATCCTAGGTTAGTGTAGAGTGTCTTCTCATCTTGAGGAGAGGGAGGAAGCAATGTGTTATGGGCCCTTGCTTGTAAATGCAAAGCTGATTTTGTTTTGGGGAAATAAGGAGAGAAAGAAATGAAATTTTATGTGGTTTGGTAGCCTTGGAAGAGGCATATGATTAGTGTTCTTCATTGACATCTCCTACCTAGAAAAATCCACCTTCTCCCTAGACATAGGTTCATTATTAAACCTGTTGTGCATAACTTGGATGGGAACTATATGTTGATTTGTGTCATTATGATTGGTTTGTTAATTTCACCTAGTTGGTTACTTGTTCTCCTAGTTTGGTGGGTAGCCTTTCAGGGCCTAGGATTGGAGGTGAGATCTCCATGGTTGTTCTTTGTATTTTGTAGATTTCTTGGATAGTTCCTTGTGATTGAGCATCCTAAAAATTGGAGTCTTGGTAGTGCTCCTTTAGTCTTGGTTGAGACTTCTCCTTGTGATGATTTGTCTATGTATCTTGTTCCATTGTATAAAGAAGAAAATTGTATCTCTTTTAAGACCTATTAGATTTAAATTCCATGATGTAGATGTTATTGTAATATGAAGAATTGTGATCCTTATCTAAAAATTCAGCAATAGAAAAGAGAAGATGAAAAATAGATTCAATTTTAAATCTCTTGTAACTGCTTCAAATAGTTTGAATATATAATGTTGTTTCACATTTCAACTTCTGGTAACCCTGAATTTCAATTTTAAATGCAAGATGATTGATTTTATTATGGGTATGTTGATGCATGAGGAGATTCAAAATTAAATTATGGATAGATTTCTTTACATTATCAAAATTAAATTTAATGTTCAAATGATATGGTTCCTATAGTTGTATTTAAATTTGTCAACTAGATATACTAGATTTATCAACATATAGTTAAATAAAAAAGACCTAAGCTATCATGACAATAACCTATTCTAAGTACATTAATAAAACATCTAACATCATTTACCTATGGAAATATTACCCATTAAACTATTGGATTCCCTCAGAAAATAAAGTAAGTTTCAAAAAAAATTCCAAATGAACACCTAGAGGATGTTGCCAAATGCATGGGAAAGCTTTAAATTCCCAAATGGTAATAGAGAATATTCTCTTTGAGATACCCATAAAGAATTTATAACACTTTTTTGTTAATAAGAAAAAAACTATATATATTCACCAATAAAACTTTATTTTTAAGACTCCTCTTTAAACCTCTTCCTTGTGGGAGATTTAAAAATTTTAAAATAAACATATAAAAATTACAAGACAGAGGGCAGGATGGGACACCCCATGGGCCGCACCTCTACTTCACCTTTCCTCTTCCAAAATTTTGGATGCAACATTTCATGGAGAGCAAAGCATTGCAATATTAAATGACATTACCTTAATAAGTCAAACTCGCCTTTTAAACCCCAACCTTCCTCTTCTCATGTGTTCAAGCCAAGTGGGCCAAGTTCAAGAATTCCTTGGGGACCACCCAAGTCCTTGGTTAATGTGAGGGGTAGGATATAGGATTAGGTGTAAGGTGTTAGGGGATAACTAGTTAGATGGTAAAGTTAGTTATAGTTAATGTTATTTTTTGTTATGGTATTTTTTATATGAATTTAGTACTAGCTACATTTAGTGTTAGCAAATAGGTTTTTATGAAAAATGATTGTGTTCCTATTTACATATTAAATTGTGTTAAAATGAAAGTATTAAGATTTAAAGTAAGTCGAGTTAGTTTAGATTAAGTAAGGTTAGTAAGATTTTAATTAGTGGCTAGAGATTTGTTAAGAATTATTTTGATAATTTAGTTAGTAGAAAGTAAATTCATTTATTATCTAATAATTCCATTCAATGTGTAGTTAGTGGTTCTTTTTTAAAAGGTTAATAAAGGTAACATTAAAAAGGGTTAACTTTAAGTTTTAGATTTATTTCACATGTTAAAATATTAGACGAGTTAAAGTATTAAGAAAATTATATTATGTTATGTTATTTAGATAAATTATTTTAAGTATATTAGTTTATTTAATATTTTATTATGTTTCTATTAACTCGAATTACTAAGATCATAAGAATCAAAGGAAAATGAAGAGGTCCTAGGTAGGTGACACGATAGTGAAATAGGAAGATGGTGTAGGGATGAAATGAATGTCAAAGGTAATTAGCAATGAATAATAATAATTTAATTAGTTAAATTAAATTATGACTCTAAATGAGATCGAGTATTAAAGTTTTGGATCACTACTTAAGAAGTGCAGAATTAGATCACCTAAGGAAATTGTTCAACATAACAAAATGAATATATGGAGTCATATCAAACCTAATGCTTCCTCAAATATATGATATCATACTTTAACTAGAGTTTTATCATACAGAATTATGTAGCTTGAATTATGTGTTCCGATAACATCAAAACCTATGGTTCTGTCATGGTGGAGTAGAGTTGAGAAGTCGACTTCATATCATTATGAAATACAACTGAAACTCATTTAAATCCCACTTAATTTTTTCATAACATATTCAATTTTGTATGTGTTAAACATGGTATTATTTAACTTTTAAGAAAAAATGTTCATTTTCTTTTGGGTAAAAGCACAGATCCGTGTCACCATTTAGGATACCAAAACCTATTTTGGCCAAATATCATTTCTCTATCAAAACTCATTTTTATTCAAAAACTAAAAATACCCTTTTATAGATCTCAAATTCAATTTCAACATTATATAAATTTTTGAGTGCTTTGATTAGTTATAATTTGTTATAATCTCAAAATATTATAAGTCTGTATTTCAACATTTCAAAAAATGCTCCCTCAAAAAAGGGAAAAAAATAGTAAATCATATCAAAAAAAAATTTAAATTATATTTATCTCTAGAGGAGAGAGTTCTCTTCATGAATATGTATTTTTTTTTCAAGAAGGTGTAGATTTAACAGGGAAATTTTGATGGGAAGGAAAAACTGTTGGATTTTGATAAGGTCGAGTTTGAGTACTTATAGCAAAGAAAATATACATCAAAAATAATTATTTGTTTTTTTGTTCCCTAGATATACATGTCATCTATAAGATATTTTCAAATTACAACAAAAAAAGATGATCTGCATATACTTGTTTGATGGGAACTACACAGTATATTTTTTATAGTTAAAAAAGGGGTTTCAAAATAAAAGAAAATGAGTAAATTCTTACTCAAAAAAATTATAACAAGTATAGACATAAAATTCATCCAATTCTAAACATTTCATCAGTTTACATCATCTTCAAATTCTAAACACATACTTTTTTTTTTGTCACTAATGTTGAACTGTTACATTTTGATATCTGATTTCTTTATAAAAGATGACACAGGTTTGTGCTTTTACCCCTTTGCCCTGATATTTTGGTTATGAAAAAAATAATGTCTTCATGTAAACCTTGTAAAGAAGAAGTGAGCATAGTGGTAGGGGAAACAATTCCTAATTATGTTACAATCATAGCTCCAACAACACCCATGATCACAAAGGATACATAAATAAAGGAGGTAGAGGACAACAAGGTAGCGGATGCACCAAAGTTAGCAACCCCTCACACTATAATTATTATAGACAATATGAATGTTGATAGTACTAGAATTACCATTGACCCAATAGAAGATCCCTTAATAGACTATGGCCTAATCATTGATAATTTAGTAGGTTATACTAGCTTTGAGAATGAAGAAGAAGATAAAGGAGGGAAAGGAGAGCCAAAAGAGGAAAGGAATGATGAGAAAGGAGAAAAGGAAAATGATGAAGTGGAAAAACAAAAGAAAGATGAAGAAGAGAATAAATATGGGGAAAAGGGAAATAAGGAGGAAGACTAGACAATAATAGAGAAAGAGAGCAATGAACAAGAAAATAGTCAAAACTTATAGCTGCACCTAGTCACTATTGTCAGAGATGCAAGAAGAGAAGTAGAAAGTTTTTCAAAGTCGCCCCATGAGACTTTGATTACAAGCATAATGAGCTCTACACCATAGAACCCTATAGAAGATCCAAAGATGGAAATGTTTAGCAAGATCTCAGCATTGGCCACAAGCATGATGGTAGAGAAAATAAAGTGGATAAAGAAGACCTTGGAAATTTTTGATAAGATGACTCATGAAATGGAAATTAAAGAATATCTATATTAATGAGGCAAATCCTAAGAAGAAATCCACTAAAGTATTAGAGTAATTTGATAGTCACTTCACTACTATGACTAAAGTTTCTATGGTTAAGGCACAAGCAGAGCATGATAAAAACTTATTTAGAATGGTATGCTAGAATATGAAGGATGGCCTAGTTAAATTATATGCATGCATTAAATAATTGAGTAAATATATTCATTAAGGAAAGAAGTTTATTAGAAATATGCACTAGAACATGAGTACATAAACACCATTACTGTAAAATTTAGGATAAAAGAAGATGAGATAAAGAAAATAACCAATGAGATGAAGTGGACAATGTTCAAGTAATCCACTTGGAATAGAGGATTAGTAAGCTCTATGACGAGAAGAGGATATTGGAGAGTAGTAAAGAGAAAACAATGTAGAGGCTCTCTTTGTTGAGAGAAAATTTATCATTGAAGCTTGATATAGTTCATAGGTAGCTTGAAGATTTTCTAAAAGTGAAGACATCTTATGAACAATTCAGCTCTCCAAATTTTCAAACCACTAAGTTATCATCTTATTGATTGTGTGCTCTTTTGACACTTTCTAATTAAGTAATTTAAGAAACATGGAATGAAGGTCTAAGAATCTTAAAGGGAATCTTGCTAACAACATTGTTGTTTAATTATCTATTGGCATAAAGAAAAGGAAGATAACAGTAATTTTTATTTTCCTTGTATCTAGTCTTTTTTACTCACCTTTTTCATTGATGTCAAATAGGAAGTGAAATAAGGATATACATATATTTGTGTCTGTATGTGTAAGGGAGAGTATAGCATGTAAATTGTATATGCATATGTCGCTAGTACATTTTGACTCATTTTTTGATGAAAATTGGTTGAATTATTAACTAATGTTGATCAAATTGTTGACCAACTATTTCATTGCTATTTTTTTTCATAAAAAAGTTAACCAATTTTCCTTTGGTCAAAATTTTGACCAAATTGCCAATTATCGCTATATTTTATAGCGATAAGCCTCCATTATTGCTCACTAATGATTGCTATAACATATGGCAATCATTGATAATTCGGTCAAATTCTTGACCAAATTGATGATGATCACTATACATTATAGTGATAATCCTCCTATATCACTCATCAATGATTGCTATAACATATGGTGGTCATTGACAATTGGTCAAAATTTCAACCAAATTGCCAACTCTAGCTATATATTATAGCGATAAGCCTCTTATATCACTCACTAAAAAGACTCATCACCATGGCTTATAGTGATATCATTAACTATTTGGCCATGTGAAGCTGTGACGTCTTCATCTTTAAACCTTATCGCTATTTGATAGATTGAAATAACTTAAGCTCACAAATCATTGAGACCATGTGATGATCATAGAAGCCTACTTCACACCCTCACAACTACCAAGGATTAACATTTCTTTAACCATGTGGTGCTGAGAACACTACCTTGGATGATTGCTAACATTGTTTCATGGCATTGCAACTAAAAACCTTAACTATAGATGAAACCTTGTAATGTTGTTCTAGCCACTAAACACAAAATATCTCCATTCACACCTTTACTACCTAATTTTTGACTACATCTTAGAGACTTTAGAGGGTACGAACAATGGCATGTGTAGCTTCATAGCCTTAACCTTAGTTTTCTTTGAACCTCTTGTAACAATATGACTGCAATGGATTTCATTGTTTTACGTCCCTTACTCTAGGTTAGCCTTGACCACCTACCATGATGTGATGAAGAGTCTCATATGTGCTTGGTCCCACCATGATATGTGGTGAACACTCATATTTACACTCTGGCTAAATCTCAAGCACTTACAAAATGAGGGGAAATGCCAAGCATTGATGCACTAAAATCTAATGGTTAGGAAGATCCTAGGCCCCTTGATATATTTCCTTAAGGAAGAACTAACCTACAATCATTCAATTCATGGTTAGTCACTCCTTTGTAACTTTGACTCTTTACCTCAGCCTTAACCTTGCAAACATATGACTATAGGCTTTCACCACTTCGCTCCCTTGACCCTGGGTTAGGCTTGAGCACTTACAATAATGTGAAAGCCATTGGAACTGACTACTACTGTTGATCACAATGTAGTGCCTACCCCTAGTTCACATTTCTGTTATCATTGTCAAATTCCTTAGGCTGATTTTATGCATTGATTAGTTTAGAGATATTGGATTTACAATAGTATGATATTATTTCATGTCTTGAATTACAAATATATCAGTCTCACAAGATGTTAATGATGTTTTGATGATTCCTAGTTAGTAAATGTGTTTTCTTTCGTAACAATGTTAACATGATGTCTTTAATGATGATTATGTTGTATTGATAGAGATGCATTATTATATGTACGCATTTGATCTTAGATTTGTGATTTTTATACTTACCCCATACTTGCATGTGTATGGTGCGTGTGTTGTTTTATCTTTCTGTCTGACGTGTTTGATGTGGTTAAGGGAGGGAGTCGTAGTCACCTGCTAGTCAGGATCTACACGATGAACCACTCCCAGCAATTGTCTATTTAGTTTAGATATATTATATACATGTACATGCTCGTCTTTTATGCAGGATGCAGGTACCGAGCATCGACTTCCCTGAATTGCTAGGATGAGCGTGCCCTATTACAAATACTCAAATGGTGAGAATGGGAAGATAATGATCATGTCCAATCCTAGCCATAAGCCTATAATACTTGTCCTGCAAGGAGGACTCGTAACAGACTGTCTACCTTTTCAAAACCCGTGAGTATTTTGTGCATATGTTGTTTTGTGAGTCTTTGATGAATTTTTTGTTAATTAAGTCTAATTAAAAGATTAAATTAATAAATTAATTTAATGGAAATTGTCATGACATTTTAATATTTAATTATATTTAATTAATTGAGAAATTAATTAAATATAAAGAATTGAATTTGAAGATAAAAGTTTTAAGAATAAATTTAGAACGTGATAATATTTATTTAATTTAATAATAATATATTTAGAGTTCATTTTTAAATAAATGCTAAATATTATTGTTATTTAAGTTAATAAATATTTATCAAATTAAACGTTCAAAAATAAATTAAGAAGTTAAAAGATATTAATTTATGAAAAAGATCTAAGTTCGCATGATGCCTACATGAGACTATAATATAGGAAATTAATCAAGAGATAAAATATGTGAATTTAATGAAGATATTTTAAATGCGCATGAGATTTAAAAAGTTAATAAATTAAATAAAGCAAAGTCAAGTGGAAAATTAAATAAAGTAATTTAATAATTCACTTAGCATGCATGAAAGGAATAATAAAATATTATCTTAATTAAAAAGGAAATTAATTGTGCATGAAAGAATTAATTAAATAAAATAATTATAATTTTAGAGTGGTGGTGACAGAAACCCTAAAAGGTAATTAGATTCTATATTAGAGGGTTTCGGGTCATTATTGCACACACAGATTTCAGGGCACACATAGGTTTGAAGAGAAAATCAAAGGATTTGGAAAAGAAGGGAAGTTTTTCGTAGCTTGAAGGATTTCGCTTGCAGTAGGAATCTTTATCTAGCTGCCACTGTCTAGCATCAGATCCAGGTAGGATCTCGTGGTTTAATGGTATAGTAGTTTTGGCTCTTCAAACTTTTGTCTGCTCCGTGTCTTTTGCATGTGTTGTTTTTCTGGTATGCAATATTGTTCTTGTTTGAGAAATATCTGTACATGGATTTAGATGGATACGTAGCTAAGTTTACTTTAGAGGGTTGTATTCTAAAATGAATAAGATTCTATAAGAAATCAAATAATATGAGAATCTATTGGATAATTGAAATAGGGTTTGAGGTTTACAAATAAAATTAATTGAGAAATTTGAATGATAGAAAAATCTTTTTATCGATGGTTTGGGTAGAATTTGAAAATTGAAATAGGACTTTGTAAATTATATATTTATGGTTAATAGAAACTCTTCTATTAGACCATATTTACAAGATATGTTAAAAATATATATATATATAAATAAAAATAAAATTTAATGGGGGAATGGCTTTTTTTGTTTTACATATTAAAAAAAAAAATTAAATTAAAAAATATATATATAAAAATACGGGGGGGGCGCGGGTTTTACCCACCCCTAACCTCTGTGTCCTCCATCATGGGTAGTTCGCCGCTATCGCTATCGCAGCAGTGACTGCTGCAACAACAACAGTACTATGTACTGCTGCTGCGGCAGCAGCCTACTACGACAGAAGCTGCCATAGGTTTTAGAAGGGCTGCGGCTGATTTTAAAAGCTGGCGGGCTTCAAACGGTTTTTTTTATATGTATTTTTTTTATTTTTTAATTTTAAATTATATTTTTATTATAATTTAGGTTTATTAAATTTTAATAGTATTAAACTTTTAAATTATTAAATGTTAATTACATAAAACTTTAATTATATAATTTTAAAATTATATTATTATTAATTTTTTATTAATAACTAAATTAGTTATTAAAGAATGAAATATGGTTTAAAAAGATTATTAATTAACTTAATTAGATTTGATTTAATTAAGAATTATTAATATCGAGAGTTATTTAATGAATGTGTAAACTTATTTATTATTGTTAATGATCATGACTTTATTAAAATTAGTTGAGTGTTACTTTTATAACTTGAAGATATAAATGGGCACACTCAGACTATTCTTTTAGAAAAATTGACTTTTATCATGAGCATAACTTTATATATTTGAGTCAAATAGTCGAATGGGTTATTGGGTGGTATAAACTGAGAATCTTATACACTTAAATGTTCATTGAAATGCAAATTGAAGACATTATTTTTGACTCTATTATGTCTTTTCAAATCAAACCCAACTATGAATTGTATTGTTTGTTTTTAATATCTATGCTTTTGGATTTTGGAGTCAATTAGGTGTTGACCAGTTCAGGTTGTACACCAGAGGTTTTGTGAGATTTCTTTTACACCATTTATGTGGCTAGATGTCATGATGTGTTTTGGGATTCAAATTGAAATTATATTTATGAGGTTTACTTTGTGGAGCATTTATGTGTACTTGGATGGGAGAACCGTCTTATTATTAGGTTGCCTGTTAAGGAACCGAGTTTGATCTCTATGGTTGTTGTGGTATGGGACACAACTATGTTTTTATGTGCTTAGGAGAGGTTGTTTAGGTACATGACTTGGGAGTGGCTTGCATAGGGGTCCGGGACCTGAAGTGGTCAGTGCCAGGGTAACCTAATGCAAGTTATGTAATAAGTGATAATCTAGTAATTAAAATTTATGGGGGGGAACCACACTAAAAAGATACGTTAGAGATATTTGATCCACCCATGCCTTGAGTGCTTGTATAGACTAAGGATGGGAATGGGATGAGTGCCTTGCCTCCTTGAGAGGGCTTTCTAGTTTCCACATGTGTGATGTTGAGGGTCCGGGGTTCAGAGTAACCAGTCCAGGGTAACTTAACGCTTGAGGGTCTAGGGTCTATTAAGAGATCAGTCCAGGGTAACTCAAGCAGCCATGTGATGACACTCCCTAGTATGTAGCCTGAGTCTCCTCTATAGATTTGGTGTACCTCTGGTGGTGTACTTATTATTGGATGTGTTTCTTATGGTTATTTATTTTCATTGAGGATGATTGGTGATTCATGGATGATGTACTTTTGATATGTGGTTTTTGACTTGAGGAGGATATCTTTCGTTGACTTTATCTTATAATCTTGGTATTTGGTTTATACTTGGTTCATGTATGATGTTTGGTTATGTGGAGACGGTATTGGATTGAGTGTTCTTTCCTTTTGGATTATCTTATCTTCTTTAGTATCATGTGTTACCTTTGAGATAGTTTTGGCTACTAGGTATTCCATGCCTATGAATGTTGTATGATTGATAGCCGTATGTGGATCGTTCATTATTTTCCCTGCACGGTGGGAGTGGAAGCCTGACTAGGTAACCACACGGTCAGGAGGTAGTGTCTTCTTACCATTTGGGTTCCCCTTCACATTGCTAGCTATTGGATGTTCGTTGCAGAAGATGTATCTTTATCATTCTTATTTCTTATCTCGGAGTATTCTTTTCAGATGATGTATATATGTTATCATGTATTCTGATGTATAGTATCTATTCTCACATACCCTACAACATGTGCAGTGGATGTTATTTGGTGGATGTACTATCATTGTATTAGATATACTTATGCTTTGCTTATGCGATTATGTTTCTGGTATTTCTTTATGATCTTGAGACATTGTACTTGGAACTTAAACTAATTAATTTTAAATTATTAAATGTGACTCAACATAAAGGAACCCTTGAAGAATTGAAACTGTATTTGTAATTGCAAATGTGTATTTGATGTGTATGTTCTTATTGCTTTCGCATTAATGTTATCTTGATGTTGTTTAACGTTTAAGAAAAAAAAATAGTTCAGTAAATATTGTAACATGTTAGGTTTATTTCTCTTGGGTTCTTGAGTGGGGCGTTACACACAACTTCACAACTTAAAATCACTTAAGCCTGATACTACCCACAATGATGCAATCCATAACTTTTACACCTTCGAAGTTGTGAAGATGACTAATGGTGAACTTCACAACCCATCTGATGGTTAAGTCCTAAACTAGAGAGACATGGGGATGAAGGGGAATCACATCATCACAACTTGAATTCTCCTTGTTTGTAGCTTAACCACTACAACAATAGTGATAAGAACATCACTTATCATTGGATTCAATTTTTGCCCTCTACATGTAGTGATAATGAAATTGCGTTGTATTTTCAACCTTCAAATGTTGAATTAGTAAAAATTTGTTCATTCAATGGCAAAATCATTCGATATAGCTCCCATGACACATGAAACTACACTATATTTTCATACACCCCAAGGAGGTTTGAAACTGTGGCTGAAAATGTAGAACTTATTACATGAAAGATATCTCAAATCAGTTATCTATGATGAAATAAAATGGTGACAAAAAATGTCAATAGTCAACAAAGAAATAAAGCTATGAAGTAGTGATTGTTATGAATCATGACATCACAAGGTTGACTTAGTAGTTAGAAAAAGGGGTAATGAAGTTACAAATCATTGAAGATAGCCCATTTTGCATAGTCATAGCTAGAAGTAAATAAGAATGATAAACCACATCACTATGACCTATCTTGATAACTTCATTGTCCATTTATATAACTAAATTTTGCTCATTTGACTTGTCAATGATCGTTGAACACTGTGGTGAAGGACATTTCTCATTGCTCATCATTGTAACTATTATCTCTAAAAGTATATCTAATTTTATCTAAGTTTCTTACTATCATACTCCATCTAAAGATTAGAGCCCCATCATTATTGCATGTATTAAGCACTAATTTCCATCTATCCTAGTTGTTCAGCATTGACCTACCTCCTGCAATCTGAACCTTAAACCCAGTATTTTCTGCCATCTTAATGGAACATTCATATAATTTATTCAACCTTGAATGCTCTCTACTTTTCCCAAATTTTATTTGTTGAGGCCCTCTCTCATTTCATATTGATGTAGGGGCAACCATCACCCTTACCAACTCACAACCAAGATCACAACAATATGGAGATAGAGAGATGAAAAAATGCTTCATAAAGCATCCATTAATACTTGAAAATTCATTAGAAGAGATTACATTTGAAGAGCTTCTACTTGAAGAGCTTACAATTCAAGAACTTCTATTTCTTGAACTTGATTACAAATGATAATAAGCCTTGCTTAAATAGGCACTTACCACCCAAGGCATGATTTATCCACAACATTCTAGAATTTCCACAACCTTCTACAATATCCACAACCTTCTACAATTTCCACCTAAATACAACTAAGCACCACCATGTGGTGCAATTACAAAATTAAATTTGCTTTATGGATCACAACAAATATTAAATGCATGATTTAAGGAACTTTCCACAAACTTCTAAAATGCCACCTACACACCTCGATTAATGGAATAACAACTATTTTTATTATTTTTCTATTTACGCCACCTATGCACCTTGAAAATAGAAATTCCTCTTTTCTCCTTTTTTCCTTTTTTGTATTATTTTCTTTCTATTTTCGTCACTTTCTCTCTCCTCCACTTATTTTTTAAAAAAATAATATAAATCTAATAATTTAATTTTCTCATGCAAGATGCTCCTACATCAGACTCCCTTGGTAGATAGAAAAGTGTGTCCCACACTTTGACGCCAAAAGAAAGATATACAACCATCTTCATCTTCACCACAAGCTTCCACCTCAACAGGGACAAGAAAACCAACATGAAAATCTTTCACATTTTTTTTGCTGATGCATGATGCTCCTGCATCTGACTCCCATGGTAGGAAAAATTTTGTGAGTATGGATTCACAAAATGAAGTAGCCACTGGTGATATTTTTTTTTCTCTTCCTTCAACACATAGCTGGAACAAGTATCTGGTGCCAATATATTTCCTTCTTTCTTCTTTTCCAACAGCTAGCTAGAACAAGTGTTTGCTGCTGAAATCTCTCCTTTGCAATGAACTCTATCCAAATATAAATCTCATCCTCATTCAATCTTGTTGAATTAATCACACCTATCCCAACAAAACCATACCAATCTTTCTTTGCATACCACACATGACTAACAAGACTCTCGTGCAAAGAAATATCTTTCAAACTCATCTTAAATTCAGCATCATATAATTCATAAGAATTTACCTCTTTGACATATTCATCTTTGCTTGCCTCTTTTATGTCGTCAACAATGCATGTAACTACTTCACTTGCTTGATCTCCAACCAAGGCACTATATGTTTCCTCCATTGCTACAATCTTCAAATCATCTTGATCTACTTCAGGTTCATAAATCTTGCCATCTTTATGCTCTTCCTCTTCTCTTTCATCTTCTTCAACTTTAGGTTCCCAAATAATTTCCTCTTCATCCTCTTGCTCTTCTTTTGTACCACATATCTAATACTCCACTGGGTCTTCTTTCTTTTCTACATCCAAGGAATTATGAACATCTCTTTTCTGGTGACGTGCTCTTTGTTTCTGCAACTTAGCTTCTAATTCATTCACTTTCTTATGCAAATCAACTAGCAATGCCCCTTGATTTCTTGCTCTAATTTTCTCTAGTCGAGGAATCCTCAAAATCCATCCAATCACAAAAGTCATCTTCTTCTTTCTCTTCTCCATAATCAAGTCTTTAGAAGAAAAATCTAGTGTAACACAGGAACCTTGTGCAAATTGCCTCACAGTCGGCGATCTGTCTACACAATCAAGAACTTCTTGACAAACTTCACCCAACTCAAGGTCCTGGTGCAAACTGCCTCACGTTTGGTGATCTGTCCGCACACTCAGGAACTCCTACTCTGATACCACTGATGTAGGGCCAACCATCACCCTTACCAACTCACAACCAAGATCACAACAATATGGAGATAGAGAGATGACAAAATGCTTCATAAAGTATCCATTAATACTTGAAAATTCATTAGAAGAGATTACATTTGAAGAGCTTCTACTTGAAGAGCTTACAATTCAAGAACTTCTATTTCTCAAACTTGATTACAAATGATAATAAGCCTTGCTTAAATAGGAACTTACCACCCAAGGCATGATTTATCCACAACATTCTAGAATTTCCACAACCTTCTACAATATCCACAACCTTCTACAATTTCCACCTAAATACAACTAAGCACCACCATGTGGCCCAATTACAAAATTAAATTTTCTTTTCTTTAGGGAACTTTCCACAAACTTCTAAAATTCCACCTACACACCTCGATTAATGGAATAACAACTATTTTTATTATTTTTCTATTTACGCCACCTATGCACCTTGAAAATAGAAATTCCTCTTTAATTGCTCTTTGGCTTCGCAACCATATCTCTTCTTTGACTTCATGACCTTACAAAGCTACAACCTCTACATTATGTGTTTTATCGTTACTTCACATTTGTCCATCATTCTAGTTCACTAGCCCATCTGATCTTGTGATGACCATCAACTGATTGCTTCACATCCTCACAACTAATGATGACTTAACCTTTCTTTTGACTTTGATTCTGTGATATACTTATCATTAATCATGTCACCCCTTTGTGAATGCCAAATACGAAGCTTACTTTAACTGCACGATGTTACGAACACTACCCTAGATTATTGTTGTCATGTTTCATGACCTTGTACCCATTTAACTTGACTACCACTGAAACCTTGTGAAGTTGCACCTAGCCCCTAACTATCTTGATCACATTTTCATGCATTTGCAATTTTATTTTTACTTCAATCTTAACCTTATGTGAAGATGAGGTCATCTTGACTTAACTATTGTTGCTTCCTTTTTACAACTTCATGGCCTAAGCTTTAGGGTTTATTTGACTGCAAGTGATGTTGCAATAATGCTAACTATAATTGCCAATATTAAGCATCACATCATTGTAACCTATTTTCCTCTTTGACCATGTTGAACTATGAGGCTACAAAGGCTAACTTAAATTGATGATCTCTACTTCACTACCACAAACTACTTCTCTTTACTAATCGATGCAATCCAATGATAACCACTTGACTACCTTTATCGAAACTTCACAACTTGAAGTGTTAACTCATCTTTTAACCCTTGAAAGTCATGAAATTATTTGTTTCTTCATGAACTTAACCTTGGGTAACCATAAACCATGTGCAATGATGCAAAAACTTTGAGAATAGTGGTTAGTTTTCACAACTTCATAACCTATTCCTTTAAACCTATTTGACTGCTTTTCGATAGAGTGATAAATATTTAATTTATCTTCTTTATTTGACAAGATAATCTATCAAAATTGATTACATTAACCTACCACTTGACCCTATGAAGATTCAAACAAATTATTTTGTTAACTTGCCACTCCAACCATGGTTTAAACTTGACTACATGTGATGTTGTGACAACCAGGACTTTGACTACTGTAGTTAAATTTCTCACATTCAAAAATGAAAACTTTGACAGTTGTTTTAGCCTAGTGATGTTGTGATGATACTTTTGTTAACTATTTCCTTCCATTACAACTTTCAAACTTAACATCCCTTGGGGAAAAAATGATCTACAATCATGTGATTGACAATGAGTCACTCCTTCACAACTTGCACTTGAATGCTAGAACTAACAGTTGTGAGGCCATGATGACCATGACCTTGATTATTTCACATCTTTCCAACCTTTCTGATAGTTTGACTTCAAATTGGAGCGACATAGGAATTGAAAAGATTTGCATTATCACAACTTGAAATACTAAGAGGTTGGACTTATAATATGAAAAATAGCCAAAGAACCTTGGGATGTAAAGAAAAGAATGTATAACCATAGTTTTTATCTATTCCTCTTATGCTTGCATGGCATTTATAAATAACATTAGGATGTGGGATATGACTATCACCCTAGGGTTTTCACGAGGGTTGCAACATTTTCAAAAATGAAACACAAGCACCCTATCAATAATTGATAATAGTTCTACCAATTTGCATAGTGTAGTAAAAATTGGTAAGAGTAACAAATTTTTAACTCCTATGCTTAGTGATAAGCCTGATCACTATGACCTATGTTGATAACTTCATCATCCATCAATATAACTAAGCTTTTCCCATTTGACTTACCAATGATCACTGAAGGTTGTAGTGATGAAAATTTCTCATCACTCATCTTTGTAACAAAGTTTCACCTCCTGTGCTTAGCAATAAAGGAAGGTATATCTCTATAGCATATAGTGATTGGGTTCATTACTGGGTTCATTGATGAAGTTTTCATTCTATGTTATGGTGAAATGAATCATCAAAGATTAGCAAAATAGCATTCTATTACAATGAATGGCGAAGAGAAAATTTACATCTCTATAGATTTTAGTGACAAAGGGTCCTAGAGATGCTGGATCACTATTGCAATAGCAATAAGTAGTTCAGTGATCGAAGGAGTTCGATGACCAAAAGAGTATTACTTTATTATTGTGATAAAGCAATGATTGTTATACCCTAAAGCAATGGTGGCTAGCAGAGGTTGTAGAAGGAGAATTTTTGTATAGAGATGAGTAATAGTGCCATGAATGAGAATTTTAAGATTGAAAGGTAATGATAAGCACTAATTTACAACATCACAGTTTGTGTTCCACATGGTGAAATTTAAGTTGCGAGGTTGTGAAAGGGTGACAGTTAGCATTGAAATAGTTCTCGCAACATTGTATGGCTTAAAAATGTTAAGTCATAAATAGTTACGAACTGGCGACATGGTCAAATTCAAGGTTTCTCTATTTTGCAAGGTATTGATAGATAGTTTATTTCAATGTTGTGATGCAACGACAAAGTCAGTTGGATGGTTATTGTAGTTTTATAGTATTTAGGGCTAAGGTGAAGGTTGAGGCCTCAAATGCATGAAACAATGATGTGTGGTAGGAACTACTATTAGGATGATGAGGTGGCAGATTCAACAAAGGGGGAGTTGACATGTGGTGCCTAGGAATTAGAGGAATGGGGTGAGATGAGGAATTTTAAGATATTAAACTGAAATATCTCTAGCTAAGCACTCACATAGTTAGACAGAGAGAAGTCAATTCTATTGTCTACTCTAGATTTTTGCTAGAATTTTCTACATGTTTATGATAGTAACAATACTATGAAAAAATAGATCAATTTATTATGAGTAAAGTAAAGAAAAAGATTATATTGTATATGAGCAATGTTAGTATGCTAATAGAAACCAAATTTAAATAAAGATTCTACAAGCTAAACAAAATTCATAAACTTCAAGATAGACTAAGATGAGCTCTCAATTGAGAATATGAGCCATTAATGGGCTCTCTCAATGAGAAGCTCTCTTGTTGAGTAGCCTTGTCTAAATAGATAGGATGTATGCTCAAGCTTTATGCTTCAAAAAGGGCTTCAAATGGAGTTGGAATTTGGGTGTGAGTGTATGGTTTTGATGTAAAATGGCTTCTCAAAATGGCATTATGACTTTACTTCATGGATTGTGTTATTTTGCAAAGGGGAAGGATCCAATTTATAGGCAAGAGGCTTGAGGGATTGAGGGCTAAGATGCAAGGATGGGAAAAAGCTCATGGAGGGCTTAGATTGCATGAGAGGAGAGCACATGGATTGTGCTTCCTTACAACCAATCAAGGAGTGACACATGTCACATGGTGAGAGGATGGAGGAAAGGGGAAGGATGAGTCAACAAAAGAGGCTCAAGGGATAAAATCTTCATAATGACCCTCATAATGACTTGTAAGAGCAATAAAAGGGCTTGGAAGAGTCATTTATGGCCTAGTGGACTTCATAAAGTTTTATGGTTGAGATATTTTGAAGGAGATGAGAGCAATTTCGACTTGGGCTTGATTAGGAAGGTTTTAAGCTTGCTTAGTCTTGTGCAAATGATTAGAGGATGGATTAGGATGGTTTAGGATTAGCTTAGGGATAGGCAAGTGGATGGCATTTAATGAGGGTGGGTGAAGGAGGAGATATTTGTTAACTTTGGCTTGGGTTAGTAAGTTTGAACCCATGTTTAGGGAATGTGACAAGGTTAGGAGGGGATTAGGATTAGGTTTAAAGACATCTTCTAGAAGAGTCTAGACTTTGGATGAGGATAAAGACTTTCTAGAATAGTCTAGAATTTCCTAGGATGAGGATGAAGACTTTCTAGAATAGTCTAGAACTTCTTAGGATGAGGATAAATTAGATTTTTAGGAAATAAATAAAGTTTTATTTATTTCAAGGGTTTGGGTTGAGGAGATATTTATTAAAACTTTTTTAATAAACATGAGGATTAATATTTAATCTTAATTAAATATTTTGAGTTGGGATTAGGGGTAGGAAATGATGGGATTAGCCTTTAATTGAAATTAAAGAAGGATTAGAAGATTTTGGAAGAGGTTATTGGTCATAAGGAAATTGGCCAAGTTTTGGGCAAAAAATAAATTTTTTATTTATTTTGGGTTTTTTGGTCAATTTATTAATTAAATAATTAATAAATAAGGAAATAATGTTTAAATAAGATTTAAACATTTTTGGAAGGGATTCCTTAATTAAATATTTTTAATTAAGATAAAGGGATTTAATCGCATAAAAATTAATTAATTAATTAATTAATTAATTAATAAATGATGATGTTATCAGGACTTTTTCAAAAAATAAAAATACTTTATTTTCTAAAGGTTTTTAGGTGTCTACATATATAAGTTCTAGTTGTATGTTCACTATAATCTAATTGAACTTTTATATCAATTTATCTTGTAGATAGAGAATGTAATAAAACATAGTACAACTTGCATTTTTTTAATTAAAGAATTAAATATAGAATTAGCAATATAATAGTGTCAGATAACTATGACCCTTATGAATAGTTTAAGATCTTCAAAAACTATATGAATCTAGTACATCCATAGTTGTTTTAGTCATCTTCAACATTCTGTTTGGGACAAATTTGTCCTTTCAAGTCTTCAGTCACTACTTTTGATTGAAATTATAGCTTATTAATATGTTCTGCTACATTTCTTGCAATTTCTTCCAACAACTCTCCCTAATTATTGCATACAATTTATGGTACTCAATTCATAAATTAAATATAAAGACATTTGTTATACTAAATAATTTTGACAAAAATGAATGGCAGAAATAATATTTAAAAAATTATACAACTAAATGAAAAATATAAATGTATACTTCCATATCTACACTTTGAGAAATAATAAATATAGTAAGACATGAGAATAGTAATAAATCATCAAATAACAAACACAAAATGAAAAAAAAGAAGAAAAAATGTGTTACCCTATAAAATAAGTCCTTTTATATGTGAAACATGGTGGAGAGCCTTCCTCGATTCCTCTAGTGTTTGTGGCCCTCAAAATTTATTATGTATTAATGAATTTGGAAGGCTTGAGAAAATAAAAAAGAGTTTATTATTTTCAAAGATTAGTTGAAAATATTCTAAATTATTTCAACATTCGATCCAGCTACAAGACAAAAAATGAAGGTGTTTAGGGATAACATTGAAACAAGATTTGAATTTTGTTGGATTTATTTTTTCAACATGAATGTGTCCCATTCATAGTTGGATATTGCATATCACAACCAATTTCAACACTCAATATGTGGCTAGTTGCAAAGATGCAGGAATGGTTCAAATTTTGGGTAACATAATAGTAAGGACAAGGAGGGACTTAACATTCTAACCAATTTCTAAGTAACATATCTACATGACTAGACCCCCTTGTAAAACATCCAAGAGCTTTTCTTCCTTGATTCCCCATACTTCTTCCTTCTTCATTATCTACAATAGAAACTGTGAAGGTATGAATCTAGAAATAATTATCTATAGTATATGGACTAGTTGAGTATGAAAAATGTCTATTTCTATTACAATACAAGAGGGATTGGGATTTTTGTTCAGTAATTTATGTAATCATAATTTAATGTTAAATAGATTATGAAGTTTGTAATCAAATTTAGAATTGAAATTGGTTTGTCACAGTCATAGTGAAAGAAAAAGAATGTTTTTTGAGAATTTTTGACCATTAGAAGGTCTAGAGGAATTTGACACCCATTTCTTTTCACAAGGAATGAGATGATGAAAAAATTATTATTACTTAAATGAGTGTGTGGACATGTATTCCGATATAAACCTAATTTAAATTAAGGCAATAGGGATAAAAGTATTAGAAATCATGGAACAAATTTTTCAATACAACCCTACTTTTCTCAATGGTTTTTTTTTTTAATAGAGAGATATAGATGCTTACTTGAGGAATATAAAAAGGATTGAGTAATTCTACTTATTTTATGTGGATCTTGTATTTGCACAAACTATAAATAAAATGAAACAATTGAAGAGAGTAAAATTCATACTAATATGCTCATCAAAATTTAATGTAGTGGTTAAATAGTACTATATTTTTACTTTTTTATGTGGATCTTGTATTTGTACAAACTATAAATAAAATAAAACCCTAATCAAAAGAATCAAACAAAGTAAAATTTATCCTGATCTGCTCACTATTATTGTCATTTGATTATTGCCATCAACCATATCCTGCATGTAAAACTATTATTTTAGTGTCAGCCCTAGATATAGCTGCAAGACCCAAAATGAGTTAAGTGATAAAGTTGTTGAATGAAATTGATTAATTAATGAAGGTATGCTAGTTTGAGCTTCACTTGGTTTCAAGAATACTTTAATATTTTCTACTTAACAAGGCCAACCACATAAAGGTGAAAGTTCATCTGGCCTCATCCCCCCTCCCCTTAACATCAACTGAAATTCTCCATCATCATCTAATTACATACTTCATCCATTCATTCATCCATTTATGAACTATAACATTCAATCAAAACAATCACATAACATTCATTAATATGATATAAAATTCATTAATATGCAATACTAATCAAGACTTCATTAACACATAACAATATTCATTAACATGACATAAAAATCAACATTAATACACAACATTCATAGATAATTACTTGAAACAATGTTCTTTCATTATCCACAAAAGTTTATAAAATAAGGTTTATCAAAGAGCATTTTTTTAAATCATTTCTTTAAAACAAAAATTTTGCAGCTTTCTTAAGGCAAAGGCTGACAGGAGCATCAATATCTTCCTCATTATCCTCCTCTTGTGGCACATGTAATGTCAAATTATGATGCCTCCTTTTATTTTGAGGAGCACAAGGTTGCAGCACTAAAGGATGCTCTATTGCAATAATAAGTAAATGGGTTAAATTGACATACTCTTTTTCTTTCCTTAACTTTTACCAGTATTTTATTAACCACTAGAAAATAACATGCATTTTTCTTACTTGACAATGCAACATCATGTATAATAAAATTCTGATCTGCCGCCTCAACATGTTGAACACTTGGAACATGTTGATCCACTTCTTCACCATGATGTTCAACATGTTCTAAAATATTCAAATTGTAATTGAATATGTTATATTTTATTTATAATTGTGTAATTAATTTTTAGTAGAAAATTAATACCTCCACCACTATGATGCACATCACGGCCTTCATCACGTGCATGTTCTGTGATAGGATTTGAAGGCTGTAGTGAAATGTTATGCACATTATTATGTACTCAATTTATGTTCGAAACTATCACCAAAAAAGAAATTTCTCAACTATTCAATTTGATTTACTTTTCACTTGACCAATTTACTTGTGTCTCATTTGGTGCACCAAATTCTTGGGTATGGCTTTTAGATTCTTGGTGTAGGTGTGCAACCATGACTTTATAGCCTTCGTTCAAGTCTCTTTGTGATCTACATTGAATTCTATACCCTGTATTTCTTTTCTTAATATCATCAGTTTTTCATGTAAGATTTGATTAAAGAAAATTGTTTGCAAAATTATATATATATATATCTACATATATGTATATATATGTAGATATACATATATATGTATATATACATATATATTATATATACATTATATATATGTATATATACATATATATATCTATCTACATGTATATATACATATATATGTATACATACATACATATATATATGTATGTATGTATACATACATATATGTATGTATACATACATATATGTATGTATACATACATACATATATGTATGTATACATACATACATATATATATATATATATATATGTATGTATACATACATATATATATGTATGTATATATATATGTATACATACATACATATATATATGTATGTATACATACATATATATATACATACATATATATATGTATACACATACATATATATATGTATATATACATATACATATATATTGTATATACATATACATACATATATATATATATAGATATGTATATATACATATGTATATATATACATATGTATATATATATACATATGTATATGTATACATATGTGTATATATATACATATGTATATCTATATACATACATATGTATATATATACACATATGTATACATATATATATACATATGTATATATATATACATATGTATTTATATATACATATGTATATCTATATATACATATGTATATCTATATATATATACATATGTATATATATATACATATATAGATATAGATATGTATATATATAGATATACATATGTATATCTATAGATATACATATGTATATATATATATGAAACTCCATTGTTGCTACTTTCAAGTCGAGATTAAAGATTTATACTGCCACCAAAGTCAAGTTTGTGTTGGCCAACCTTTTGTAGTCTTTTTTTTTAGCCTTTGATTTGTCCTGCATTCAATGAAAAGTTTTAAATATGTTAGATTATATATTTATAGAGATAACTAATTAGTACATGATTACATTCTACTTAATACTACAATGACATATCTTCTTTTTCCCTTTTTCTAGTTCATTTCCTCTACCACATAGCCTTTTCTCTTTTGCATCTTCTATTATTCATTCCACTCCATCAATGGAATCATAAGATGGTTTTACTTTGGGTTATCCTTTAGAACCCTTCTATATTGATCCCTCACAGTCTTTATAAGTTTGGATGCCCTTTTGAGAAGTAGGGTAGTGTATTTTTTAAATTTTTTTTTCCAAAAAGGTCTACAAAAGATGTAATTAGTTGATTTTTTAATTCAGGACCATGTTTGTTCCACCTTAAATTTTTTTTTTTGGTTAGATTAATAACTTTAATATAGTACAATAAATGGAAGAAAAGAAAAATATTGTAGCAATGATATGAAACTACATACCTTTTATGTATGGTGGGTCAAAATAGCTTCAATATCATTTCAAAAAGATTATCAAAGTAAATATCATTTCCTACAAAAACATCATGGGATTATCAATCCAAAATGAGTTATGTATAAGTAAACAATAATTACACTGTAAATATTAACAATTTTAAAGTACCTAGAAGCTTTCATAATTTTAATAGAAACATAGCTTTCTTATTTAGCAACATGTTAGAATTCCTTTAGAATAACTAAGAGGGAGGGGGGGGGGGGGAATCAGTTATTCAAGGTCCAAATGTCATGTTCAAACTTTTTCACTAAGTGTAGTGAAACCATTCATTCATCCAAGCTTTAACTTATCTAATCAGCAAGTTACTGTAAATCATCATGCAAGTATAACACATAAGAAATCAACATGACATAGTGTTTTACGTGGAAACCCAATTTGGGGAAAAACACCAATAACATGCTACTCAATTCTTACTCTTCTAAAGTGATGCCCTGTGAAAGGTCTATCCTATTAAAGGCTTACAAAACACTAGTAAATGTGACCTTGTTAGAGGATTTAACCACCTTGTTAGAAGTGGGCCTAGTTAGAGGACTTTAGAACATTCATTTGAAATGCCACCCTATTAAAGGATTTACAAATGGCTATTAGCCCAACGTAAGTCTATAGGATTTTTAGATCTAATACAATTGCTAGAGAGTATTAGAAAGTCCTGACCTGACTAAAATATACAACTTATCTTGCAGATCTCAAATCACTTCTCAGCTCATACCCTTGCCTGGCCTTCAATCTCTACAACTCTTGACAGCTTGCCCTTCTTTCAAGCTTTGTCTCCTTCAGTCTCCACACTCAATGTACCATTGCAATCATCTCTTCATGACCACTCATACAAGCAGAGCCTCTATGCTCTTCCTTCTCTTATATGTCTCCTACTTGACACCCTTTCAACCACTTTGTAGACTTGGCTCTTCAACAACAACAATATCAACAACTTTTTGCTTCTTGGTCTATGACTTCTTAAGTAGAAGTCTTGGAGTACCTTTTCCCACTCAATTCTTCCATTCTTTAATTTCAATTTTCATGGATTAGGTAGGATTCATTGCATCTAACCCATATTCTATTTTCTCTAGAAACTTCTTGAATAATCCTTTCGAATTCTCTCAAAAAATTGTTTACATAGGATTCTATGCCACTAACTCATCATTCTTATCTTCCAACTTATTCACAAAATTCAATGTAACCACTATGTTAACTTAGATTTGGTGAATCTTCATCTTTTGAAATAATGCAACAGCTTAGCATTATTGAAATATTGGTTCTCGGCACATATTATGTTACTCGACATCAATTGTGTTTTTCCTAATGTGCGGCACCTGAGGATCACTTGGCACCAACTAATTTTTTTTTGATGCATGGCACCTGATCTTTACTCAGCACATGAAGATCACTTCGCACACACTAAAAATTTTTGTTACTCAACTTCCACTTAGAATTTTCTTGGCTCCAACTAACTTGATCGACAAACACTAAAGATCTTAGTTTTAGCTTTGCAATCAACCTTGTTACAACTTCTTCCTCCAATGTTTCTAAGTGTGACCAGCCTTTGTATCTTTGAGTATGTCATCAATACATTACTTAACCATTGTCTTAATTTATCCTTGTACTTCATTACAACATCATAACTCAACCCTTTCCTTAGGTTCTCTTGTTGCATCTTGTTGATCAAATCCTCTTCATCAATCAATTAAGTGATAGTACTTGGATCTTATAAGAAAATATCATCCCTACAAATAGTAGGTTTGACATCAATGACAAAACAATGATTGAAAACATTCTTTTACAACAATGTCCCTCTTTGATCTTCAACAACAATGAGCTTTTCAATCAGATTTCCAACAATCTCCCTCTTTGGCATTGATGGCAAACCAAATTGATCAACCATCAGACTAAACTATTCAACCACAAGCTTACTAGGTTAGAATAGTAAATTGTATCATTACATCTCCTTCTACTATTTTGATTTTGCTTCATTTCATCTTCTCCCTCTTTGTTGTTGTATCGATGTTCCTTGTTCTTTCTCCCTCTGTATTACTTATCTTCTATTGTTCTGATCAACCTCAAACATCTTCTCCTTCATACTTTTGATCAGTTATCTACTTCTCCCTCTTTGAAAACAATGCCAAAGACATATTAGCATCTTTAATATGCAAGTGTAGCTTTTACAGGTTTATTCAATTTCTCCCTTTGTCACCTTTCTTGTGACTAATTTGGAATTTTAGCATTTCTACTACTTCAGGCATGGATCTCAAAGTAAACATTCTCTGCATCAATGTATAAAATCTTCAACATTCAACTTATTTGATGTAGGGCATACTTTCTTTTTGGTTCAAGTAGCCTTAGTTAGGGGTATCACCCCTAACTTTCCTTTAAGATACTCAAAATCATCTTTTGGTAGTGCTGTTGTGAAGATATAAGCAATCTGTTCCTTTGAGCTAACATATTTCATCTTTACTTGTTTGCCTTCCACTGACTCTCTTATATAGTGATACTTGATTGCAATATCCTTAGTTTTAGCATGCATTATTGGATCCTTTAATATGTTAATAGCACTTGTATTATCACAATAAAGTATCACAGGCTTAATTACCTCTTCCTTCATACCTTGCGGCAAATGTTTGATCCATACAATATTGGTGCAGTTTATAGCAGCTGCCACATATTCAACTTCAAAAGTGGACCATGAGGTGCAACTTTACTTTTTGTTCGTCCATGTAATCAACTTCTTTCCTAAGAAAAGTGTTCCTCCACTGGTGCTTTTTGTATCATCAATGTTACCTCCCCAATCTACATTAGTGTAAGCTTTCAGTTCAAACTTTTCATTTCTCTTGTAGTATAAACCAAAGTCATCAGTTCCTTTCAGTTATCTTAGGATTGTCTTCACTGCCATTTAGTGATTTTCTCTTGGATTTGCAAAAAATCTTGCTACTATTCCAATACCTAATGCAATGTTTGGTCTACTATGTAAAAAATATTACATATTTCCAATCATAGACCTGTACAATGTCTAATTTACTTTAGCAGATTCATCATTCTTAGATTGCTTATGGCCTATTGCCATTGGTGTGCTAACTAGTTTTGAGTCTTCTAACCCAAATATTTTGATTACTTCCTTGATGTATTTGGATTGGGTTACAAATATGTCAAGCTTCAATTGATGTACTTATAATCCTACAAAGAATTTGATTTCTCCAAACATTGACATCTCAAACTCATGTTTCATTTGTATACCAAAATCTTTTCATAAAACATATTTTCCTCCAAATATTATATCATCAACAAATATTTTTGATATCAAAATGTCTTTACCTTCTTCAGCTTTGATGTACAAGTTTCTATTGTCATCTATTCTCTCAAATCCTATCTTCACAAGATATTTGTGCAACGTCTCATACTATGCTCTAGGTGCTTGCTTCAATCCATAAAGTGCTTTTTGTAGCTTGCAGACCATGTCTTTGTTCTTCTCATCAACAAATCCCTTTGGTTATTCTATGTAAACTTCCTCTTCTAGTATACCATTCAGAAAAGTAGACTTTACATCCATGTGGTAGACTTTGAAACCTTTATATGCAGCATATACAAGTAATGTTCTTACTCCTTCCATTCTTGTAATAGGGGAAAATGTCTCTCCATAATCCAATCCTTCTTCTTGTGCATAGCCTTTGCAAATTAGCCTGGCTTTGTTTCTTGTTATCTCACCATTCTCATCAAGTTTTTTTCTAAAGACCCATTTGGTACCAATCACATTCTTATCAACTAGTCTAGGAACTAGAGACCATGTTTTGTTCTTCTCAATTTGATCTATCTCTTCTTCCATGGCTTTATATCAATCATCATCTTGTAGTGCATCTTTTACTATTTTAGATTCAACCTTACTTAGCAGACAAGATTCATTCCTGAACCTATTCCTTGTCATTGGTCTTGTATCCTTGTCACCAATGATTTTATCTACAAGGTGATGTCTTCTTACATACTTGGCTAATCTAGGTTTAGTACTTCTTTCCATATTTGATCCTTCAACTTTAGAGTCATTTCATTCTTCTTCATCTAACATTTCATCACTCCTTTCATGCATCCTATTTTTAGAATTAGAGTGTACATTTTCTGCATTCTACAACTTAGCTTCTAAATGTAACTTAGCATTCACAGGCTAAGACTTGATAGATACTGAAGTTTGTTGCTAATTCCTAACTTGATTTGCAATAGTATCTTCAATTGTCATTCCTTCATAGAGGTATACAAAGGATCTATAATCCTTTGTTTACTTTGACTCATCAACCTGAACTTCTGCATGCTCATCAAAATTTACATTTGCACTCTCCACAACTTTGTTAATGTTAACATTCAAATACTTATATGCCTTACTTCTAGTAGAGCATCCAAGAAATATGCCTTCATCACTTTTCGCATCAAACTTGCCATTTCTTGTATCTTTTAGAATATAGCATTTACAACCAAATACTTTGAAATGTTTAACATTAGGTGAATGACCATACCATAATTCAAAAGGTGTTGCATTTATACCTTTCTTGACTTGAACTCTATTTAGTGTGTAGACTACAGTGCTTACAGCTTCTCCCTAGTACTTTAGTGCAACATTTTTCTCCATCATCAAGGTTCTAACACAGTCAATCATTGACCTATTCCTCCTTTTAGTAATACCATTCTGTGGTGTAGTTCTTGGTGCTAATGTTTTCCTTTTAATACCTCTATCATTATAGAATGTTTCAAACTCTCTTGACGTGAACTCACCTCCTCTGTCTGACCTTAGGCATTTTAGGTTCTTTTCTATTTCCTTCTCAATTTGAGTCAAATACCATTTAAACATTTGGAATGCATCAAAATTTGTCTTTAAGAACATAGTAGCCATCATCCTAGAATAATCATCTACAAGTAGTATTATGTATCTCTCTCCTAAGTAGCTTTGTACTTCTATTGGGCCACATAAGTCTATATGGACTAACTCTAGTACTTCATTGGAAGTGTATGTTTTACTTTTGAAACTAGAATTAATCATCTTTCCTAGTTGACATTGTTTTCACATTGTGTTTTTAGGTTTCTTCAACTTGGGCAATCCTCTGACTTTCTTTTTCTTGTTGATGCTAAGTAGATTATCAAAGGTAACATGACACAACCTTTTATGCCACAACCACACATCATCAAGTCTAACAACAAGACATGTTGCATCTTCCATATCTAGGTAAAATAGATTACTCCTAGCTTGTTCACCCTTTCCTATCAAATTTCTATTGATATCATAGATCTTGGAAATTTCCTTTCCAAATTAAATTTTGCAACCTACATTGCCTAATTCTGATACACTCAACAAGTTGTAGTTCAATCCTTCAACATAGTATGCTTTATCACATGAAATTTACTCTATAAGTTTGATAAAGCCTTTTACTTTGATTTGACATGGGGAATCATTACCAAATCTAACACTATTTCCATCATATTGAGTAAAGGTAATGAACTTACTTTTTATCTCATGTCATTTGATGTGAGCATCCATTGTCTATGATCCACTTGTCATTCTTGTTCAAACAGGTAACCAATGTTGTTACTTCATCTTCATCTTTTTCTGATTCATCCTTCATGGCTACATAAACTACTTCATCATCATTCTCATCAGAGTCTTCTTCAACAATGTAGCATCTATTGCCTTTCTCTTTGTAATCTTTGCTATCATCTTCTCTTTTGTTCTTGTACTTGTTTCCTTCTTTGTAGTTCTTCTTCTATGGACATCTTGCAGCTATATGACCTACTTAATTGCAATTGAAACATATGATAGGGAGCTTACCTTTAAATTTTTCTTTACCTTTATGGAATCTCCTAGCTAGTAGTGCTTCTAACTATTCCACATCTTCCTCATCTGTGCTGCTATCACTGGATGCATGTTTTCCTTTTCTTCTTTTCTTGCTTGATGTGTCCTCCTTAGTATCTTTTATTTTCATCTTGGCCTTGAAAGTAGATTCAAGGTTCCTAGGTCTATAGTTGTCAAAATTGGATAGCTCAAATGCAGTAAGTCTTCCAACTATTCCTTCAAAGGTTAGTGTGTTCCCTTGTGCACACCTTAGCTCTTGGATGGCTGAAACTCTTATAGCATAGATAGGGAGTAGAGTTCTTAAGTATTTTCTAATAGCTATTTCTTCTTCCAATTGCCCACCTAGATTTCTTATTGCACTCACCACTTCTTTCATTCTTGTAGCATACTAAGCAGCATGTTCACCTTCCTCCATCTTCAGGTCATCAAAATTTCCTCTTAGGATTTCTTTCTTTGCTCTCTGGACATTTTGATCTCCTCCATACATTTTTTACAAGGTGTTCCACATCTTGAATTTAGTATCACAATCTTTGATGTCATCATATTCTACATAGCTGAGTGTAGAGGCAATCTCCAACATTGCTTGGTAATGCTTCTTCCTTTTATTCAAATAATCTACAATGAGAAGTCCTACTGGAGTTACATGTTCTGTTCCAATTGAGGTTTGTGCATAGTCACCTATTGATCCAAGGTGAAATTTTATTAGACTCTGCCATGTAGCAAAGTTGTCTTTGTTGAGCTTAGGAACTTCTCTCTTGGACATCTTGATCTTTCTGCTTCTAGTACCTTGAAACTAAATTAGTAGAAGGCTCTGATACCAATTGTTAGAATTCCTTTAGAATAACTAAGAGGGAGCGGGTGGGGGGGGGGGGGGGGGGGGGGGGTGAACCCATTCAACCATTCATTCATCCAAGCTTTAACTTATCTAATCAACAAGTTATTGTAAATCATCATGCAAGTATAACACATAAGAAATCAACACATGACACAGTGATTTATATGGAAACTCAATTTGGAAAAAACCACAAGTAACATGCTACTCAATTCTCACTCTTTTGAAGTGATGCCCTATTAAAGGCTTACAACACACCATTAAATGTGACCTTGTTAGAGGATTTAACCACCTTGTTAGAAGTGGGCCTAGTTAGAGGACTTTAGAACATTCACTTGAAATGCCACCCTCTTAAAGGATTTACAAATGGTTGTTAGGCCAACCTAAGTCCATAGATTTTTAGATCTAATATAATTGCCAGAGAGTATTAGAAAATCTTCACCTGACTATAATATACAACTTATCTTGCAGATCTCAGATCACTTGTCAGCTCATACCCTTGACTAGCCTTTAATCATTGCAACTCTTGAGAGCTTGCCCTTCTTTCAAGCTTTGTCTCCTTGAGTCTCCAAACTCAATGTACCAGTGCAATCATCTCTTCATGACCACTCATACAAGCAGAGCCTCTGTGCTCTTCCTTCTCATAGATGTCTCCTCCTTGACATGCTTTCAACAACTTTGTAGACTTGGCTCTTCAGTATCAACAATATTAGTAGCTCTTTGCTTCTTGGTCTATGAATCCTTAAATATAAGTCTTTGAGTACCTTTTCCCACTCAATTCTTCCATTCTTTAATTTCAATTCACGTGGACTAGGTAGGATTCATTACATCTAACCCATATTCTATTTCCTCTAGAAACATCTTGAATAATCTTTTAGAATTTGCTAAAAAAATGGTTTACATAGGATTCTATGCCACCAACTCATCATTCTTATGTTTCAATTTATTCACAAAATTCAATGTAACCACTATGTCAGCTTAGATTTTGGAAATCTTCATCTTTTGAAATAATGCAGCAACTCAATACTATTGAAATACTAGTGCTCAACACATACTATGTTACTCGGCATCAACTTTATTTTTTTGATGCTTGGCACTTGAAGATCACTCGGCACCAATTGAAAACTTTTAGATGCTCAACGCCTAATCTTTACTTGGCACATGAAGATCACTCAGCACACACAACAAATTTCTTTTACTTAGCTTCCACTTAGCATTTGCTTAGCTTCAACTAACTTGCTTGGCACCCACTAAAGATCTTAGTTTAAGCTTTGCAATCAACCTTGTTACAACTTCTTCCTATTTCTAAGTGTGACCAACCTCTGTATCTTTGATTATGTCATCAATACATTACTTAACCATTGTCTTAATTGATCCTTGCACTTCATTATAGCATCATAACTCAACCTTTCCCTTAGGTTCTCTTGTTACATCTTGTTGATCAAATCCTCTTCATCAATCAACTAAGTGATAGTACTTGGATCTTATAAGAAAATATCATCCCTACAAATAGCAGGTTTGACATCAATAACAAAATAATGATTGAAAACATTCTTTTACAATAATCTCCCTCTTTGATCTTCAACAACAATGAGCTTTTCAATCAGATTTTCAACACAACAATGTCCTACAAATGAACCAGTACTAGTCACATAAGCTACTCCAGGAAATGGTTCTTCTTCAGTAGGACTAGTCTCTATTGTTTTGTCAACTGAAGGTCTATCTATTAGTACATAAAATAGGTCCATGATTATGAAACCCACCCAACCAAAAAAATAATGCATGAGTATCACATTGCAAAATATTGAAAAATAAGGTTTAAACAATTTTACTTGGTATGCAAGCTCCTTGTTGCCAACAATGCACTCAAAAATATTAGAGCGATGACCGAAGGAGGCAGCTGCACTTCATCATGAGCTGAAGAATACATTGTTAGAAAAGACATTTTTCAATGGATAAAGATCAAATGGGATACTAGCTAGAAGCATCCAATTCATCATGAGCTGAAGAATACATTGTTAGAAAATACATTTTTCAATGGATAAAGATCAAATGGGATATTAGCTAGAAGCATTCAAAAATTAATGTTAAGTGTTATAATGTTGATGAAATCAAAAAATGTTGCACTAGTAGGGCCATAATATTTTGTTATCGCTCGTATTGTTTTACATGTAGCGAGTGAACTTCATCTATTGATTCTTTAATTTGGAGCAACATATCCAACTCTCTCATCATATTAGTATGGAATGATTGGTTTCTATAGGAGAAATAGATAGCTTCTTATTGTGTTTGCATATCCAAATGATATGTATAAAATGATGACAGTTGTAGCTTTGATTGGTTTCTATGGCTGAAAAGACATAATTCTCTCATTGAATTTTTTGCTCCAATACAATTAATTTTCATATGCATACTAGGGTTATCTTTGTATAATCGTAGTGGTGTAGAAATTTGATGTAGGTATGTGGTACAACTACTGCATTCTTTCTTTGTACAACTACTAGATTCTTTCTTCTCATAAGAGTTATTTCATGAACTTTGGAGCATAAATCAAACCATGATTTTCAAGGACATCAAAAGGAGAAAGCCACATTGTTAGAAATGACATTTACAACATTGAAAAAAAATAAAATTCTTTTCATTTGCATTAGATAAAGATCAAAGTTAATTGTTATAATGTTGTAAAGACAAAGTGGTACTTACATGAAGGTTGTACGCTACAATGCTCACCATATTGACCACACAATCTTGTAGGTGTCACAAAATCCTATTAGAAGAACACATAATATTTTAATCATGATCCATAAGATACTATAAAATATAAATATCTATTGAACTTTTATTATTGTTTAAGATGAATTACTGCTTACCTTCAAAGAATTGACTCTAAGTATCAATTCATCTTTCAGTGCCTCTGTCTCCTTAATTATGTTTCTCTCGAGGACAAGGTTAATAATTTCATCACTATATTTTTTTTAATGATTTTATGGTCCATGAATATGGGGTCAGCACTACATGCAATGTCATCTACAAATGACGCATGTGTTTCATATCACATTTGATCTATTGTCATTTTCACTTTTCCCTATCAATAAGTATGAAGTTGTGACATTAGTATCAGTAAAATTTCGTCAAAAAAACTCCAAGGAATAATGAAAAGAACATAATTATACCACATTTTTTTCTATATAATTTGTACAATTACACTAATTATGGTTTACCTTCATTGGAGAAGGTGTGTGAGCTTGTACATCCCTACCTGTGCCTTGTGGTGTATCCATGTCACCCTGTGAAAAAAATTAGTAATTCCTAGCAATCAACAACAAAATGAAAGTAATAGAATCCCCAAAAAAATTTATTAATAAGATAGTATATTGTATATTGGATTCTTTATTAATTGGAGGCAATTGGTTTAAATGTTATACTTACCTATTTGGTGATACTTGCAATCCATAAAATGAGAGACATACTAGGACAAAAGTTGATGTTGATGGTCAAAGGCATTAAATATGTAAATCATTTATCTTGACTTAGCCAAAAA
The DNA here is from genome assembly GCA_028749045.1 of Cupressus sempervirens. NCBI lineage: Eukaryota > Viridiplantae > Streptophyta > Pinopsida > Cupressales > Cupressaceae > Cupressus > Cupressus sempervirens. Next base: position 290,116,691 of record CM053789.1, on the reverse strand, counting down.
TTACATGATACATTCATTGAAATTATTCTATATTTTTTAATTCCTTACATCTAATTTATGTGTGGTAGCTATGCAATATCATTATATATACTCCAGGATAGTAGAGTTCAACACATAATAACTTAATTATAAAAAGATACAAGTCCATGCATTTAGCCTAAAATTTAATCATTTTAGGATGGTAACAACATAGAGAGTTTGTGGGTCCTAATATTCTAATGTATTGGATCAAACTAAGTCTATAGAAGGCCACCAAACTAAATTGCCTTTCAAAAATTAGTTTGCAAATACTGAAGGAAAGTAATCATTAAGATCCCACTATCTTATATATTTCTAAAGACAAGGTAGACATAGAAATATCACTATTGTAAGAAATGTTGATGATAATTGCATACATATAAGCTATTGACTAGAATTAGCAATATCATTGCTATAAGTGATGTTGGAGACAAGTACATACAAGAAACAATTATATCAATTCTATAAGTGATATTGAGATATTTGTGTACTTATAAGATAGATTAGGAACAATAAGATACATCATTGCTATAAGAAAAAAAAGTAGACTTCAGCATATTAGTGCCATATTAGAATCAAATAGCAAAAATTGGAAGGAGACTTCACACAATTCATATTGTTATAATAGAATTGCAGATATGATCTATAGTAGAGATCATCTTGGCATAAATCTCATCAATATATCTGAGATAGTTGTGATACTATATTTTGTTGATAAGTAATATCTCCTATAGCATCATATTATAAGTAGTATCAATTTTAAATCATAATCTTTCATTCTTATATTAATTGGTGTCAATTACCATCATTATAAGTCTTGTAAAGGACTTTTAGAGTCTTCTTCGAATGCAGTTTCTCCTAATTTTTGTGAGTTAATTGTCACCAATTCCTAATAATTAATATAAGGGGATATTACATAATGTTAAAAGGACTCTTCACTTACAAATTGTTTCTATAGCTCAAACTAGCCTACATTCATTTCAAACTATTTGGTAGGAAGGAATCAATCTCATAATATTAGATGTACATAAGATTCATGACTCTCTAGATTTTTCATAGCTTAATTTTTCATGCCTTCTAAAAAGATTGCATAATTTTAGGTTCCCATTTCTTTATGGGAACATCGATTATGAGCATTATAGATTATTATTATATTTTATTGTGATATTTCTATGTATGCTAGTGGTGTGGTCTCACTTTAGCATGTCTTACTTTTCGATGAGTCAATAATGCCCATGAAGTAAAGGAATTTTTGGTACATGGATAATGATGATAGATAAATTTAACTTAAATAGATCTAGTGAAATCAAAATAATAGATTTTCCCTCATAGTATTTCCATCCAATTAATAACATTTCTTAAAACTAAAGAAAATTCATTTGAAAAGATAATGTATAGTATAGTTAATGAGAATTGAGTTGAAGATAATGTAAGGGATAAAGAAAATACACACTTCATATTATAGAATAAATCATGTGCATACTTTCATAGTTTATGAGGAGCTTGCCACAAAAAAAATGTTTTTCAATGGGGGCAAGAATTATGGGGGACATCATTATGGCAGAGTTGTTTCTAGCTATTTGTAATGTAAATTTAAGATTATAGAACTTGCCACAGTAATTGTTTATTACATATGGCAAGATTGAATAGTCCCAAACTCACTAAGTTCTAGCCTACATTATCTATCTCAAAATTTAATAAATTGATTTATGTTTCTCCTAAAATCATTTGAGAATAGTATATATATGAAAGCCTTATTAACCCATCTATATAATTGAGAATAGGTAAAATTTATACAAACTGATTTCCTCCTTGCAAACAACTTTGATTAAATAACTACAAGATTGAGCAAGCAATTACTTATTGCTTTAACAGAAGCCACATTTTCTAACATGTCTTCAGACCTAAAATTGAAATGCAATCTAATAATATCCAAACTTCAAATAATGAAACAAAAGAAAAGAAAACCAAGATAAAAACAAAACAAAAATATTTTTATATTATGAATGTGGCTTGAGACTTGCTCAACACTAAAATTCCCATAGGAGCTCCTAAAATAGAAAAACCATATGAGAGCTAGCATAAGAATCAAAATAGATAAGAGGCACTAATCTATAGGTATGAGCTGGTAAATTCATAGGGTTTTAGTTTTTCTCTCAAGCTCTCTTTCTTTTCATTTCATGGCTACCAAGGTTTGGCTCTAGATCAAAATGAGGGTTTTATGAATTCACTTGCTTTCTACCATTCACTTGAGTTTTTGGCATTCACTTTCTTTCTATCTCCCACAACTTATAACCTCCTACAACTTGAATTCAAAATATTGCATCCCTTTTCATTCACTTTCATTTCAAATGGCATCAGGTCGATGACTTACCAGGGAAATTTGCATTGAAAATCCTAGATCACTTGCATTTGAAATCCTACATCCCTCCTTTTGTGCCCATAAGTGAATAGATATAGTGAAAATCCCTCCTCCCATATACTTTAATCTTTATATATATATATATATATATAATGCCTGTTGGTCAAAATTTCAACCAAACAAACTCATGTTGTTCAAATTTTTGACCAACTCAGGAGCTTAAAAGAAAAAAAATCAAATGGAAAATGACATTAGGTCAAAAATTAATACCAAATCTACTACTGTGTAAAGGGAGATATAAGTTAGAGTATCTAGTAAAAGGAAGAGTAATGAATAAATAGGATTATATTAGGATATGTAATGAATAAATTAGCCACATTAAAAAATAAAATTAATGGCCATGTGAAGATTTGCAAATTTTTTTATATTTTTCTTTTTGGGACTTAGCCCATTTTCTCATATGTTGTCATCAATTCCAAAGAGACAGATTATTTGGAATTTGGATAGGGTAGATAGTATGAATTTTTCATTTGTGGAAACATTACTTAGTATGAAGTAAGTAGATAATAAAGATACAATTTCTTTTTAAGAACTTAGAAATTTGTTTAAGTATCATGGAGATATCATGTCAGCATAGGCACTATTTTGGTTAGCAAGCTTCAAAAGACATTATTGACATGTGAAAAATTCTATGGAGGTAGTATAGAGTGTCATGATTCCATATCTATGTGTGTGAGTTAATATAAGTATTATAAACAAATTTATTGAGGTTTTTCCAATCGTAGCACAGAGCAAACAAAAAAAGACATACATAAGGAATCATATATTTTATGTTAAGGAATTATTTTATTTATCAACACAATTACTTGATGTTGGTTAATATTTTGTCTCCCTAATCTTTTTTTTTTATACCTTGACTCTTAAATTTCATAATAGCTTGTGGAGAACAAAGAAGTTAATAGTAGAATGGGTTAGTATATTAATCTATCAAAGACCCTTAATTAAAAAGTACAACTCCCTTTTGGGTGCAAGATTTGTAGTGATTTTTTTTTTGGTTTTTGTGAGTATGCTCTTAACCAGAGATGAGAAGAGGAAAAGACCAAATTGTTCAACACTTCAAACAACCTAGGAAAATCAAAAAGCACCCAAAGGACTCAGTAGAAACTATCGAACTTGGTAAAAAATTAAATTACATAGAAAACACTAAGAATTGTACAATGAACTTGGTAGCTATATACAATCTGAATAAGTGTGTGTCACTAATAACAAACTTTACTGATATGTCAACAATCTCCCCCTTTGGTATTAGTGACAAAAACAATTATCATCAAAAATTGAATACCTTATATTCATCACCATGTAATACTGGCTCGGTAGAGTATACTATTTTTGGGATTTTTAAAAATTGATTTTGTAAGGTATATACGATATACTATACATCTTCCTGTTATATACAACATGTCTTTCTATTTATTTCTTACTTATTGCAAATTCTCCCTCATAGCATATTTCTCCTCATACTATGTGTCTCTCTATGTGTCTCACTCCCCCATAACATTTGGCTTTCTCCAATATATTTTTTCTCCCCCTTTTTGATAGTAATGCCAAAGATTTACTCTATTTATATTTACATAGAAACATAAAAATGAGATAAAACTTCAGAATGTACCTTAAGAATGATTGCCAAGGTTTTATCCCAATTTTCCTATAGGACCTTACATGTATGAAGTGCAATTTATACTTCTACTAACAATTCTATCATATGGTCTGCAACAAAGAAGTTATTGTCATGAATTAGAGTTTTTGAATATGCAATATATTTTTGAAATGCATCCATTTTTGGAAGGATCATGTATTATATGTCAATCAATGTAGATATGATCCTTGCTTCTTCCCTTAGCAATTCTGCTTGCATTTTTGAGAAGAAACTTATTTTCCTAAAGTGCTTAGAGCTTGAACTGGGGTCAAATTGCAACTACTGAGCACTAGCCTTTAGGTCTTCATCTATTTTTGACAATTTGTCCTTTATTTCCTTTGTAAAACTAGAAACATCACATAGACTCCCAAAAAGTGATTATACATTTGAACATGATGTTTCTAAATTGCTCAAAATTGTAGATAGCTCTACTAGCTGAATGGAAATTTGGTGAGCAATGTGCTCTAGCACTTTATTATCTAACTTCTTTTTAGCCTTCTCCACGTCCATCAGTGTCTTCATTGATTTTTTGGACTACTTTTGCTAGCTGATACAAAATAGGTTGAGAAGAATCAATCTCAATTCCTATAGCCTCTACCAAAATGTTCTTAGCATCTTCAATTATCTTATACTCTTTATCTCTCTCCTCTCTTAGCCTTTTGTTGTTTAGCCTTCTTTTGGAGGAGTTCACCAAATGTCTCCATTTGGTCTAGAGTAAGTTTGTAAATATCTTGGATTACTATTTCCTCATCTAAATTAATGTCTTCCTCTATCTCCTTTACTTTTCCCAAAAATTTGTGCTCGGTTGAACCTTGGGCTCAACTGTTCTTACACTTATCGCTTTTGTATCTAGAATAGAAACAATGGTAGAGATACTAGGGCTTGCAGTAAAAACTGATACTACATACTAACTGAAGGAATACTTATCAAAATACCTAAGGAACCCAAAATTGATGTGCTCAAAACTAAAGAAGTCAAAACTAATGTACTAAACTCGGTAGATGAAGGCAGAATCTGCAACTTAGTGGATGAAGTGGAAGTGACTTCTGGCAGTGATGTGCTGAAATGAGTAGGAGCAAAGAGTGATTGGAAATTTGAGATGTCACTAGTGGTCACAATCAAACTTGTTCATGCTATCTCCATGCTTGATGTTGATGTTGGATTGCTTAGAGAGTGAAGAAGTGAGGCAATGACTATTGCACCTATCTTGACTGGGTCAGTCTCCTCATCATCTTGCTTTTCCTCCTCAGTAGCCTATTGTCCTTGATCCTCTTCATCTTCTTCATTGTCAAAGTGAGTTACTTCTTCAACATTCTCTTCTTCATCTTTCTCCTTATATTCTTCATCATCATCATCTTTGACATTGACTTGAAAATAACTTGGTTTATTTGATAAATATATATTCTTCCAAGTGTTTGTTGCATTCTTCACAACATGCACAATATCCTTAATCAAAACTAGACAAATATTAAACTTTAGAATCCTTTTTCTTCATTTTTTGTCAATGACTCTTTCACCTCAACATTTGATATGCTTGCTAATAATTGTCTCAAGGTTTTCCCATAAGTATCCTTGATAGTTTGCATAGAAAACTCCCATCTTGACTTTATCTTTTCTAATAACTCACTAGAAACTTGAGAAGTGAGCTAATCTAGTGAGTATTTCCACTTACCCATTTTATTCAACACCAGGCATTTAATCTGCTTTTGCTCCTTTGCTATCCTAATCTCATATTTTAATGATTTAAAATTTGTTATGCTTACTCCTTCTTCCAATTTCTTTAATCTATCTTGAAAGGTGAGTGGAGGTTTTCTAAATATGATGTCTCCTCCTTCTTTGTTAGCTTTCTTTCTTGACCTCCTGGTGAATACTATAGTGGATGGTTTTGCTAGCTTGGTGATGATCACCTTGCCTTTTTTCTTTAAAGGTTCTTCTTCCTTAGACTCTTCCACATCTTTTGCTTCTTCACCTTGCTCATCCTCACCTTTTTCCTTAGTTAACAAAAGGGGTGAACTTGATTTCAGTTTTGCAATCCTTCTTTTCCCTTTGTTGACCACCTAAGGGAGCTTTATTTCAAGTTCAATCCTAGCATTTTCTTCATCATACATTCCAAAGTATGCAACATTAGGATCAATTGGTTTATTGATAAGAGCTTCAATGATATCCTTTGCTTCATCAATGTTAAAATCATAACCAAGAGGTTTTACCCATACAATTCTAGGCTTAACTGCCTAAATATACACTTTTTCACTATTTGCCATGAAATATATATCATCTTTCAATATGGAACTATTTTGGATGTCTTGTTTGATAGCTTAGTTCTAGTTCTCCCTTGAGAACTTAATTAGAAATGGTAGAGTCACCCATTTCTTGAGTGACTTGACCATCATTGCTTGGACTTGTATCCTTGGTAGACTTAGGAACCCATTGCTATCTCATCTACTTTTGGATGTTATTAGCATTTACCTTCTTTTCATCTTCAATTCCAGTAGTATTCATGCAGTTCTTGACAAGATGACCAAGTTATATACAAATGAAACCTCTTTTAGTAGTATCTCTTTTCTTTATATGATGTTTAACACAATTCATACCAATGTGTCCAAATTCTCCATAGTAATGACATCTGCACCAAGTGTTGTAGTCTCATCCAAATATTGCTTTCACAATTTCCTCTGTTGGATTCAATACCTTGGTTTTGCATTTTGATGACTTGTGTTCATGTTTCTTGCATTTGTGACATTTTCCTTCAAATTTTGGTTTCTCTTGCATTCATTAGCTTTATGACAATGATGATTGCAATTGTATCATTTTCTATTGAATTTTTCTTTTCCATTACTCCAACACTTGTTTGATGTATGACTTGTCTTACCATAGTGATTGCAAGTAGGTCTTTGGTTCTTTTGAGCTCCTTGCTTGGATAATTCTCCTTCTTCTTTATATCCAATTCCTGCTTTTCCTTTTATCTTATAGAGGTTTTTCTCATTTAATGTATTCATGTCTACTTGAGATTTCATCATTCATTCATTAATTTTCTTTTTAGATTTTAGATCATTCCTCAATCTTTCATTGATTTTTCTTTCAGATTTCAGATCATTTCTCATTCTTTCATTGATTTTACTCTCAAAATTTAGATCATTCCTCATTCTTTCATTTTCAAAGCTTAGGCTCATGATTTCTTCATTTGCATTGGAGAGTTGATCAATAAGGTCTACTTGTTGAAGGGATTGTTTCTAAATTTCATTGTTCCTTCCATCTATCTCTTCTTTTATTTTGTTTCTCCACTCCAAGACTTCACATAACCTTACTAATTGAATTTCTTGTTCTCTTCTTAGCTTTCTTACTTCTTCTTGTAGGGAACCATTATTTTCTAGGAGTTATTTGATTGCTTCATTGGCTTCATTTGAATTGCTTAAATGAAGGTCTTCAGTTCTTTCTTCAATGTAGAGTTGATCATTCATTTGAATTACGAGTTATTTTCTTCATTTTAGGGATTGAGAGAGTTGGTCCTTTGCCTTCTTGAGTCGGGCAATGGCCATTTCTAAATCCAACTTTTCATTGTCAATGGCTTTTTCAAGTTTGAATATCTCCGTAGCCTTGATCTTTTCTCAAGCTAGTAAACTTTCTCCTTGAGAACCAAAAAGTTCTGATACCAATTGATGGAAATATTTAAGACTAAGCTAAGTTACTAAGAGGGGAAGGGTGAATCAATAACTTTTAAAACTTCAAAAATTTCAACCTTTAATTTGACCACTCAATTAGCATTTAATCTATCATATAAATTTTGATCTAATTGCATGCATAAGAAATCGAAAGCATTCATAATACTAAGACAGAAGGATTTGGTGACCTAGAAACCTTCCAAATAGAAAGTAAAACTGGGGTGGGGATGATATCCACAACTTTAGTACTATAGTATAAAGTTAGTTTGTTAAAGCTTACATTGATCACTTATGATGATCTACCTTGTTACAAGCAATAAGGACTGCTAGGTCCACCTTGTAAAAGGATTTACAAACATAAAATTAAGTATGCACTCAGTAAGGAGAATTACAAAAGACTCGTAGGTCTACCTTGTGAAAGGATTTTGACTAATCCACCTATTAGGATGAAGCAGTAGGAGATCTCTAATCTGCAACTTAGTTTGCTGAATGAGATTCCTTTGTGTACTGATCACCTTTCTATGATACATATGTATTTGCTACTCCTTATGCTATTATGGCCTTTAAAATTTTCTCCTTCTACTTTTCTCTAATGTAATTTGCATTCACATTTACATATTTTCATACACATTACATATTTGGATATGAAACAATGTATTACATATATATCAATCGAATTATACAAATTACAAAGCTGGCCATCATACAAGTTACCACAAATGTTACAAAGTTAGCCCACATGAAGACATTTAGGTTCTGAAGACTAACTCAGTGAGGTTCTTATACTTGACATCCACTGTCAATACTCAACATCATCATGCATTTGGTAGACATAGAAGCTTAGTCCATACAAACCAGTTCTAAGTAATCCTGAACTCAGTCTGCACTAGTGACTTGGTAGACATTGTGAAACTCATCATATAAACTGAGTCTCTTAAATTACACTATATGACTCAGAAACATTCTCACCTTGAGCTTAGTATAAATTGAGTCTCTTAGTTAACATCAAGAAGATCAGTTAACACTAGAATCTCATCACATACACTATGAACTTGGTGAACACTGTACTACTTGATAACCACTGATAAACTTGGCATCAACTGAAATGCATAGTTTACACTATTGGTCTTTACATTAACTAAATCTTCTTAGTAACCACTAGGATGTGTCCAAAGGACACATTAGTGACTCTAGAACTCAGTGAACAACTAAATTACATGTCAAACACTGAGAACTATACAATGAGCTCGGTAGCTATATACAATATGAATAAGTGTGTGTCACTAATAACAAACTTGATTGATATTTCAACATGGTGGACTTCCATATGTTCACCATTAAGTCATGATGAGAGATACCAAGATCAACCATTCTGATCTAGAAGTCATTCATTTTAAGCGCATGGAACTTCCCCTCTTTTTGTGGCTCTAAAAGCTCTACCAACATGTGGCCAGTAGAAGGATTAGTAGCTAATGTTGCAATTGATTTATGCTTCTTTATCTTCTTAGTGGGTGGTTGAGAAGCAATAACTTGTGTGATTAGATCTTTTGATGGGATGTCTTCTCCATATCTCCTCTTCTTTCTATTAATGGTTTCCTCCAACCATGACTCAGTTGAGGGCACATTGATTGCAGACTATATGGTTGTAGGATCGAACAACTTCTTATCAATTAGGGGTGTTTGCTTGCCCTAGGAAGCAACAGGGAAGGTAGTGATCTTAGTCACTAAGAGGGCCAAGATATCCCCTTGTTGAGATGTTTCTTTCTTGCCCATGGGGTTTGTGTCACCATCCAATTTGATAGCTTGAATAGGGGATGAAGGCTTGGCCACTAAATTATCTTGTTCCTTCTCCTTTTCTTTGTCCTTGTCCCCTTCTCCCCAACTTCTCTAGTCTCCAAAAGAGAGCCACCTCTACAAGTAGGAGTGACTGGCACACTCTTGTCTAGAGACTAGTCTTAACCTTTTTCAATAGACTTGGCTAGGCATGTAGATGTTAAAGTGGTAGATCTACTGGTGGTTAATGTCATTGTTTTGGTAGCTCCAAATTACACTACATTATAGAACTAGTGCTTCCCATTCTCTTCTTTCTTTCTTGGGTCCACTCTACTGACTTGTCTATTATCTTTATAATTCCATGCATCAAGATGCCCATGGTGTTGATGATAGGACCTATAGGCAGGGTAAAAAAAATGGGAGTGTCTTTGATCTTCTTGTCAGACAAGGGATTCATGTAGGAGCCATCATCTACAAGGTCAAAAACATCAATAGAATCATTATATAATTTAATTTCATCAATATTTAACCAAGATGAAAACTTCTACTGGGTCAGGCTATGATTAAGACATCTAGCATAGTAATTTTTGATGTTAGGAAGTTCACTAGATCATATTGAGGCCTAAGTACATCATAATTAATCAATTTGATCTTACTTTAAAAACTCTTCACTAGATTCTAAGCATCGGATCTAGAAGCACATGAATAAGGTCCAAACACCATGGGGAAGGAAATCTCAACTATCTTCTTTACATTTGAAGACAAGGTGCTCACTTCAAGAATTGTTTGATACAACATAACAAGAATGACCTTGACCTCCAGGTACCTAGGAAGTCTTTTGGGAAAGCCATCAAAAGAACCTATCTGTAGGTAGGTAGATCTTAGAAATTGAACAAATAAGCATTCAAATTGGCCAATAGTCAAAGTGGCTTCTAGTGAAAATATCCTCTCAGGGAGCCTTGTAATTCTAAGCATACACTCATTGTAAAGGCTTCGTTCACTACAACATACTCCTCAAAGCTTCTCTATAGCTATAGGTGTGGGTAGAGTTCATACACCTTTCTATGTTCATCATAATTATGGATGTTGGTTGGTCAGACCATAGGTGATGCATAGCTAAGGTATAGATTAGGTAAGAGGACATATATAAATGTTTGAATTCTTTGGTTGAGCTTAGCCATGAGGCAAGCTCATTACATGTAATTTGGTCCTAGTTGATTTTTAGACTTTTGGCATATATAGCTTGCACCAAGAAGAAATGGTGCTCTATAAAATCTATAATTTCCTCCCTTTCCTTTGGTCTAAGTAGCAAGCCAAGGATATCTATGATCTACCTTTTCAGATTGGTCCCAAAAAAAGTCTTAGGCATCTTTCTCTTCTTGAAGCGAGGGGTTTGAAACTAGGTCCTTTGCATATCCTCCCTTCTAAGGGTCTTCTTCTCATTGAAAATTGATGTAGAGGACCCAAAGTTGATGTATCAATATTCCTTCATAGGGATGCCAAAGGTAGACTACATTAAAGATTTATTGATTGAGAGGAGGATGAGCTGATCCAAAAATAGAATCTACTTTGTTTTTGGGTTGTATCTCTCTATGGATTCCCTCATGAGCTCTGGTGCTTGTACTACCATGGGAAATCCAACCACTTCTATCAATCTTATCTCTTTTAGCTTTTGAGTGATCAAGTGAATAGGATGAGAGTTCAGTGTTCTATGGATAAGAGCCAAATCATAAAACTTAAATGATGTATCTATTAAATCCTTCAATTTACTCTCCAAGCCTATTAACTTATCATAACCTGTAACTCTGATTGCCATTTTATATGATTGCATAAGATGCAGTTCTCAATAAATAGTCATTTTAAAATACTTGGGGAAACCAATTTCAAGTAATTATGATGAAATAGGAAAAGGAATTTGACCATTGGATCCACACGAATGAAATTAAGTTTGGCCAATGATCATAACAATAGGATTTTCATTAAATTGCATGATCAATGGCTATTTAATCTCTTTATTTTTGTGCACATAAAAATGTTAATCTCATATTGATTTTGACAAATGAGTGAAAAAACACTTAATTCATATTGATTGTGCATTTCGACTGATCAGAGAAAGCTAAGCAATCAGTGCAGGCCAAGTGATCAAAGCATGAAAAAAATAAGTTGCCAGATAATACATATTGAGTAATATACATAGTCAATATCGAGCACCAGTATGTGTCAAGTAGATAGTTAGTGTTGAGTCATGCTAGTGTTGAGCAAGCTAATGCATGCCAAGTGATTCAGGGGTTGAATAAAACATGAATGCAAATTCATTCAGGAGCCAAGTTACAACATTGTAGATCTAGTCGATGTCAAGCATCAAATGCTTCAAGTGATGTGTGAATAGTTTTGGACATAATTGTTTGTAATGGCACAAAATCTTATATAAACCATTTTTCTCTGACTTAAGGATTTTTTTACTAGTCTAGATGATTTATACTATTGTATATTATGAATCCCTATGTAGTACATGCAACCTATCAAATTAAGGGATGAATTAAGTGGCAAAATAGATGAATCAAAATATTTGGTTCTAACCTAACCCTAAGTCACCAAATATTTTATAAATCAGAAAAACCCTAAATAATATGAGAATGAGAGAGGCATGATAGAAGTAAAGTTTTATAAGCCTTGTATAAATTTGTAAGAGGAGAAGGGTGAATGCTAGGTGTTGAGAGAGCATTCAAGGTGACCATGAAGGTTATTTGAGAGATATTTAAATTTCACAATTAGTTATAGGAGAACAAAATAGATTATTTGAAGGAAAAAGGAGGCATATATGATCAGGAGGATCAAAGGTATACATGCAAAGAGGTGATGTGTTATCTAGTAACAGAGTAGTCTTAACAAGATTTTGTAAATCCTTTAATAGTTTACTTTCTTTATTATGAGTTTAAGTCCTTTAACTAGGCACACTTTAAGACCTAACAGTCTTTGTATTCCTTTAATAAGGAAGACCCTTCACTAGGTAGATCATTTTTTATGACCAAACAATTGTAAATTTAATTGGCTATACTCTACAACTACAGTAGTGAAGATTTGTGGGTGTCATCGCCATCCTAGTTTTACCTTCTCATTGGAGGGTTTTTGGGTAACCAAATATCTTGTGTCAAGTTTTATTTGTTTTATGTTTTAAATTACATGCATAGATAGTATCTTCAGTTTACACATGATGATTGTATGAGATGGATGTGTGGTGAATTTTTTTATGGTTAAAGTTTTGAAGTGTTGATTCACCCCCCAACCCCCACCCCCCCTAGTATTCATTTTATCATTGTTAATTCCAACAACTAGTATCAGAGCATTGTTCTTTGGAAAGGAAAGCTTTGAAGCTTTGAGGAAAGATCTTGAAGATGAAAGTCTATAAATTGGGAAAGGTTATTGATAACTAAAACATTGAAATACAACTTATCCTACATCAGTTGAATGAAGCAAGAGATGACTTGAAGTGCTCATTGAAGAGAAGGAGAGCGATGGGTATTGAACAAGATGACACACAATAAAAAGAAGTTGACACTACTCGATTGTTTGAAAGTGGAAACTCAATGATTTTGATGAAGTAGTTGTAGATTTGATGGAAAAGAGTGGTGACCTAACTGAAGAGGTCAAAAATATTAAAAGGAAACAAGAAGGACAATCAATATTGTTGTGTGGCATACTCAAATAGAAAAATAAAGTTGAAGAAGAAAAGGTCATGATTGAAGAAGACAAAAGGAAACTGACCAATAGACTATAAGAGAAGACGCTAGAGGTACAAAGGATCACTAATATATAACTAGGAACAATGAATCAATTGATGATCACAAATCATGAATTGAATGGGAAGGATGTTGTGATCATATCCCTAAAGTTGCATAGTCAACAACTAAGGAATGAATTGACAAAAGAAAAGGAATTCTTGAAAGCTTCAACAAACCTAGTGAGGCTATCAAAAACTTTGAGAAATCAATGAGATCTCCTAGATCCAACAATGATACTATTGGATTAGGATACACTGGTACTAAGAAAGAAGAATCATCTAAAAGTGGTGAACAAAGAAACAAAAAAGGTAAGAACCACAAGCCCACTTTCCATAATTGTGGAAAGCTAGGTCATATAGCTAATGTCAACAGGAGTAAGATAGTTAATCGAGAACATAAGCAATTTCTTAGAGGTTTTTTCTATAAATGCAACAAACAATGATATCAGGCACATGAATACAAGACAAATAATATCAGCACACAAAGATTTGAAGGCTAATACTATAATGTCAAAAGTATGGACACAAATCATATGAATGCAAATCCAAGCCCAAATGGCCATCAAACAAGCAAGCAAAGGTAAACCACAATGGAAGATCATATAATTGGAATTACAATACAAGATATAGTTGTCACTACTATTAAGAGTATGGAAATTTTCTTGAGAATTGCACAAGAACACATTTTAGAAGTGATTATAGTAGATGGTTGAGTAATACTACATGCTTTAGTTGTTTGAAGACTAGCCATGTAAGCAAAAACTATCCAACAAGGTCAAAAGAACCAAGTAGTGAATTCAACAAAGGTAAAGAGAAGGTTGATGTTGAAAAAGTCAAACTACAAATGAACAAGACATGGAAAAAGAGAGAACATTGTAGTACATCAAGTACAAATGAGGTCACTTCATCCAATGGATTAGGTGATCACATCACCCTCAACTAGGCAATCAAGAGGTATGTGTGGGGTAAGTGCACCAAGTTGTGGTGCCAAAAGGGGGTATAAGTGGACACCTTTTTTCTAAAATCTATAAATTTTGAACTTCAACAAGAATTTGAAGATAGTTACACTCAAAATTTTAAGAAATGACAAAAACAAAAGTCATAGTCCTTTGAATCTAGTTTCTGAAATACTAATTTTTTTTCAAAATCGCTTAGTTTTAGGTCCTCAAAAAAGGGGGCCACAAAAGTGGCACTGTTTATTCCAAAAAAATATAGCACAGTACAAAGTGTGGCCCCCCTAAAATTTTAAGTTCTTTTTTTGAAATTTTTTAGTCGCTCTAGTAAAAAGTTACTTAACACTATGTAGTTTATCCCAAAATTTTTGGGTAATTTTATAATGTGTATATTTTTTTTAATGAATTTTTTAACTAGAAACATCTCAAAAATGTGAAATATCTGTGTGCTCCCCTTAGAAATAATTGAAAAATAATCTAAAATCAAAACAATTTTTTTTCAAAGTGTGTAGAATGGAGTCTAGTTTCTAAAAAACTAGGTTATTGCAAAATTCAATGAACAAGCTAAAATCTATAGCCCAATTAGTACATGGTGGTTTTTGACAAAAAATGAACATACATTCAAAATAAATTATAGATGAAAGGCTTTAAATAGTTCAAATTAAAAATAAATTATATGGTTAGATAGCTAACATAGAGACCTATAATGCTATGTAACGTGATCTTATCAATACCCAACCATGAGGAATCTTGAAGGGGAGCACACAAGAAAAATCAATCATTTTTGGTATGTTTGCTAGAAAACACATCTCAGACTTGTTTATAAACTCCAAACCTTTGGGTTGGACCTCCAAGGAAAAACCAAGCCTTAGGCTTGGGTTTAATACAAATCTTTCAATAGTGTGTGCACCCTATACTGTGCATGCACTATAGCTTGCAAACACTATTAGAAGCATTTAAATTCTCAATAGCATGTGTGTGCTATAGTGCACATGCACTATTGAGACCTAAATTGCAACCCAAGAGCAAGAGAGAGCTAGGTGGGGGGTTCAGAGGGGGCGAGGGGGGGAAGAGAAATGCTATGTGTGAGAGAGAGAGAGAAAGAGATAGAGAGAAAGTAGGGGATGGGAGAGGGGAGAGAGTACAGGATGGGAGAGAGGAAGTGAGAAAGAGTAGGGGTGGTAGAGAGAGTACAAGATGGGAGAGTAGGGGTGGCAGAGAGAGTACAAGGCATGAGAGAGAGGAAGTTTGACAGAGAGTATGGGTGGCAAAGAGAGAGTATGGGATGGGGGAGAGAGACTGAAACTAGGGGATGGGAGAGAGAGAGAGTATAGGTTGGGAAAGAGAGATTGAGAGTAGGGGATGGGGGAGAGAGAGAGAGTAGGTGGTGGGAGACAGAGTAGGAGAGGAAGAGCGAGAGAGAGGAGGATGGGAGTGCATGTGTGTGAAAGAGAGAGAGTAGGGAACGGGAGAGGGGGAAGATAGAGTAGCTCGAGAGAGAGTTGGAGATGGAAGAGAGAGTAGGAGATGGAAGAGAGAGTAGGTGATGGGAGAGGGAGAGAGAGGGGGGATGGAAATGTGTGTGTGTGTGTGTGTGTGTGTGTGAGAGAGAGAGAGAGAGAGAGAGAGTAGGGGATAGGCGAGAGTGTGAAAATGTGAGAGAGAGTAGGGGGTAGTAGAGAAAGAGTAGAGAGGGAGAGAGTGAGAGAGAAAGAGTGTGAGAGTGAGAGTGAGAGTGAGAGTGAGAGAGAGTGACAGTGAGAGTGAGAGTGAGAGTGAGAGAGAGTGTGAGAGTGAGAAAGAGAGTGAGAGAGAGTGAGAGTGTGTGTGTGTGTGTGAGAGAGAGAGAGAGAGAGAGAGTAGGCAGTGGGAGAGGGAGAGAGAGTGAGAGACAAAGTAGGGGACGAGAGAGGAGAGAGGGGGGGATGGGTGTGTGTGTGTGAAAGAGAGAGAGTAGGGAATGAGAGAGGAGAGAGAGAGATGGAGAGAGTAGGGGATGGGAGAGAAAGAGAGTAGGCAATGCTAGAGGGAGTGGGACAGGGAGAGAGAGGGGGGATGGGAGTGTGTGTAAGAGAGAAAGTAGGGGATGTGATAGAGTGTGAGAGTGAGAGAGAGAGAGTAGGGGTGGTAGAGAGAGAGTAGGGGATGGGGGAGAGAGAGTAGGTAGTGGGAGAGGGAGTGGGAGAGGGAGAGAGAGGGGGGAATGGGAATGTGTGTAAGAGAGATAGAGTAGGGGATGGGAGAGAGTGTTAGAGTGTGTGAGAGAGTATGTGGTGGCAGAGAGAGCTCATACGAGATGGGAGAGAGAGAGTGAGATTAGGGGATGGGAGAGTGTGAGAGAGAGTAGGGGATGGGAGAGAGAGAGTGAGAGTAAGAGATGGGAGAGAGAGAGAGAGTAGAAAGGGAGAGAGATAACTTGAGAGAGATACTAGGTGGTAGGAGAGGGAGTGGGAGAGGGAGAGGGAGTGAAATAGGGGGGATGGGAGTGTGTGATAGATCTAGAGAATAGGGGATGGGAGAGAAGAGAGTGGGGAGATAAGAGTGTGTGTGTATCTTTGAAAGAGAGAGAGTAGGGGATGGGAGAGGGGAGAGAGAGAGTAGGGGATGGAGGATAGAGAGTAGGCAGTGGAAGAGGGAGAGAGTGAGAGTAAAGGATGGGAGAGTGTGTGAGAGAGAGTAGGGGATGGGAGAGAGTGCAAGAGAGATTAGGGAGAGGGAGATAGAGAGAGGGGGATGGGAGTGTGTGTGACAAATCTAGAGAGTAGGGGATGGGAGAGGAGAGAGAGAGAGAGAGAGAGAGAGAGAGAGAGAGAGAGAGAGAGGGATGGGAATGTGTTTGTGTCTATGAAAAAGAGAGAGTGTGACAGTGTGAGAGAGAGTAGGGGGCGGCAGAGAGAGTACGAAATGGGAGAGACAGAGTGAAAGGATGGAAGAGAGTGAGAGAGAGAGTAGGGGGTGGAAGAGAGAGAGAGTATAGGATGGGAGAGATAGAGTGAAAGGATGGGAGAGAGAGTGTGAGAGAGAGACTAGGGGATGGGAGAGAGTGTGAAAGAGAGTTGGGAATGGGAGAGAGAGAGTAAGAGTAGGGGATGGGAGAGAGAGTAGAGAGGGAGAGAGATAACTTGAGAGAGATGGATAGTAGGTGGTGGGAGATGGAGTGGGAGAGGAGGAGAGAAAGGGATGGGAGTGCATGTGAGAGATATAGAGAGTAAGGGATGGGAGAGGGGAGAGAGAGAGGGGGATGGGAGTGTGTATCTGAAAAAGAGAGAGTTTAGTGGATGGGAGAGGGAAGAGAGAGAGTAGCCTGAGAGAGAGAGAGAGAGAGAGAGAGAGAGAGAGAGAGAGAGAGAGTAGGTGGTGGGAGAGGGAGAGAAGGGTTGATGGGAGTGTGTGTAAGAGAGAGTAGGGGATGGGAGAGAGTGTGAGAGAGAGTAGGAGGTGGGTGAGAGAGAGAACAGGATGGGAGAGAGAGAGTGACAGTAGGGGATGGGAGAGAGAGTGAGAGAGAGAGTAGGGGATGGGAGAGAGTGTGAGAGAGAGTAGGGAGAGGGAGATAGAGAGAGGGGGATGGGAGTGTGTGTGACAAATCTAGAGAGTAGGGGAT
The DNA here is from genome assembly GCA_028749045.1 of Cupressus sempervirens. Lineage (NCBI taxonomy): Eukaryota > Viridiplantae > Streptophyta > Pinopsida > Cupressales > Cupressaceae > Cupressus > Cupressus sempervirens. Next base: position 290,098,845 of record CM053789.1, on the reverse strand, counting down.
GAGAGAGAAGAGAGAGGGGGGATGGGAGTGTGTGTGTGTGTCTATGAAAGAGAGAGAGCAGGGGATGGGAGAGAGTGTGAGAGAGAGTAGGGGGTGGTAGAGAGAGAATATCGGATGGGAGAGATAGAGTAAATGGATGGGAAAGAGTGTGAGAGAGAGTAGGAGGTGGCAGAGAGAGAGAGTATGGGATGAGAGAGACAGAGTGAAAGGATGAGAGAGAGTGTGAGAGAGAGTAGGGGATGGGAGAGAGTGTGTGAGAGAGTAGGGGATAGGAGAGAGTGTGAGAGAGAGTTTGGGATTGGAGAGAGAGAGTAAAAGTAGGGGATGGGGGAGAGAGAGAGAGAGAGAGAGAGTAGAGAAGGAGAGAGAGAACTTGAGAGGGAGATAGTAGGCGATGGGAGAGGGAGTGGGAGAGGGGGAGAGAGAAGGGGGATGGGAGTGTGTATCTATAAAAGAGAGAGTTTAGGGGATGGGAGAAGGGGGAGAGAGAGAGTAGAAGATGTGAGAGAGTGTGACAGAGAGTAGGGGATCAGAGAGAGTAGGGGGATGGGGGAGAGAGAGAGATAGTAGGAAGTGGGAGAGGGAGGACGGGAGTGTGTGTGAGATATCTAAAGAGTAGGGGATGGGAGAGGAGAGAGGGTGAGAGAGGTAGAGAGAGTAGGCGGTGGGAGAGGAAGAGCGAGAGAGAGAGAAGGGATGGGAGAGGGGGGAGAGAGAGTGTAAGGGATGGAAGAGAGAGTAGGGGATAGGAGAGGGGAGTGTTAGATTATGGGGACTGATCAGGAAAGTACTGTACATACTTCATAATTAGTGGAAAAAAAATTTGGTACTATTTGCCATTCATAGATTCACCACTAAAGTTATGGCTAATTTATGGCGGACATGTTATAACCCTAAAGCGGTTTAATACTTGTATAAAAGGGTTTAGGGTTGGGTCTTTTCATTATGTTGTGATGTGAAATTGCTTCTTGCGGTGATATTAAGCTATAAGGGATTACGGACTGTAATCAAGTTGTAATCACTGGATTGTAATAAGATCAAACTTGTTGTTTGGTGGATGTAGCCCAGGGATTGGGTGAACCACGTTAAATCTTGGTGCCTTGTGTTCATTTCTGTGTGATCTATTATTTTCTATTATTGGTTATATTTGCATGTAGTTTTTATTTCTGTCTATGGTTTATCCTAACAAGTGATATCAAAGCAAGGTTGTCTTTTAGTTATCCTTTGCAAGAAAGTCTCACAGTTAAGTGGGAGTCTCATGGTTGAGTGGGAGCAATGGAAGATGAGGTTAAGTTGAGGGTTGACAGGTTTAATGGGTAGAACTTCCAGTTATGGAAGATGCAAATAGAAGACTATCTATATCAGAAGGATTTATGGAAGCCATTGGAAGGCAAAGCCAAGAATTAGGGAACTATGTTAGAGGCTGAATGGGATCTTTTGGACAAAAAGGAACTTAGAAGCATTCGGTTATGCTTGGCACCATCAATGGCATTTAATATTACAAAAGCAAAGATGACAGAAGATTTGATGAAAACCCTAGTGACACTATATGAAAAGCCCTCCGCTTCAAACAAGGTATTTCTCATGAAGCCTTTATTTAATATGAAAATGGAAAAAGGTGGATCTGTTGCAGATCATTTAAATGAGTTTAATACTATTACTAGTCAGTTATCTTCTGTGGGTATCAATTTTGATGAAGAAATTTGTGCTCTCTTGATTTTGTGTTATTTGCCTGAAAGCTGGAATGGCTTGGTAATGGTAGTGAGTAATTCTATTCCTGGATCTAGTACCCTAAAATATGAAGATGTGATCGGTGTTTTTTTGAGTGAGGAAACTCATAGGAAATACTCAAGTGGATGTACATCAGGAAGTGCTTTGAATGCATAAAGCAGGGGCAGAACGACTGAGAGAGGAAGTAACTCTAGAAATTGTGGAAAATCAAGAGGAAAGTCAAAAGGGAGGAGGTCTCAATCGAGAGGACCAAATGATTGTTGGTACTGTGGGAAACCAGGGCACAAAAAGAAAAATGAAGGAGATAAATCAGATGGAGACAAGGAGGGGAATGTGGTAAGTAACAAATCTGAAGAGGATGCTTTGCTTCTATCTTTAGAAAGTGTAGATGATTCATGGGTTTTAGATTTTGGTGCTTCATTTCATGCTACACCTCATAGAGGTTATTTCATTGATTATGTCCAAGGGGATTTTGGGCTTGTTTATTTGGGGGATAATGAACCTTGTCAAATTTTTGGAAAGGGAAAAATTAAGATTAAGTTGTAGAATGGGAATCATTGGCTACTACATGAGGTCAAACATGTTCTAAGGCTGAGTAGGAATTTAATTTCAGCGAGGCAACTCAGTGATGAGGGTTGTGTACTTACTTTTAATGATAAAAATTGGAAGATTTCAAAAGGTTCCCTTGTAGTATTAAAAGGTGTGAAACTAGGCACCTTATATCTTTGTACAGGTCATATTGTTTCTTCTACTTTGATTGTTTCAGAGAAAAATGAATGTTTAGGAACAATTGTTGCAGTCGAGCAGGGAGAACAAATAGCTGTTGTAGATTCTGATACAACGTTGTGGCACAACAGACTTTGGCACATGAGTGAGAAAGGTATGTGTAGATGCTCAAAAATGGTTTGCATCTATGATTTCATCACTTCTTCATACTAATTTGTCCCATTTTCTCATTCTACTAACTTTGATCTTTTGGCCAAATTGACCATATTTAATCATTTGTATCCCCTTTCACATCAATTTCATATCAACTCAAAATCATATCAAATCAACTCAGAATCACTCGAAATTGGTCCTAATCAACCCAAAACATATCAAACATCTCAAATCAATCATCATTTATCCGCTCCTAGGCATTGTTGTGGCTTTTAGTGCCTTGGAAATCTATCAACTTATCAATCTTATCAATCTGACCTTAGTACTGTTGTGGCTCTCAGTGCTAGGTCAAAATATCATTCATGTCTTTCAATATTTGATGTTGTTGAGGCTTTCAATGTTAGATCATGGCATCATCAACCATTTTAATAATATTGACAGTGTCCGTTAGTGTTATTATGATCAAAACTTATCAATCAATTTCAATCCTGTAGCATTTACAATGTCGGTTAAATGTTACATATCAATTAATTCATGTCATGTGTCCTTGGCATGTTAACAATTTTGATCTATCAATTAATTTGACCATGGCTTTGGTCTACCTTTTCATCATCTTATTTGATATCCATCATCATCACATTTTCATCAAAGGATACAGTCACATTCATTCAATCAATTTGGCCAATCATTTACTAATTCTCTCTATAGGATTAAATAACCCATAATTTAATTCTATTATTCCTTCTAATTATTCTTCCTAATTATCATCCTTAATTAATTAATTTTATTAATTAATTGATTCATCATCTGCAAACCATGGAAATTCTTAGTTTCCCAAGTTCCATTTTTCATCATTAATTCCATTTTCTTCTAATTCCTATTTTGTGGAATAAGAGGATTTTTAATTCAAATATTCCATATAATATTCCATCATCATGACACTTGGATGTGACACCTCGTGGATTCTAGTTTGACACTTGGCTGAGATTTGTCATAATCAAATATTCTTATCTCTTATGCATGTCCCTATTTGGCTTATTCGTCATAGATTCTTGGCTTTAAGTGGGTTGAGGAATCTTATGACATGTCATAGACTCTCTTCCAAATTTGACTCTCGTGTGTCATAGAATCTTACTTTTGGCATATTCTATCATATGCGTCATAGGAATTATTATTACCTCTTATGCATGTCCCTATTTGGCTTATGCATCATAGATTCTTGGCTTTAAGTGGGTTGAGGAATCTTATGACGCATCATAGATTCTCTTCCAAATTTAGCCAAATTTGACTCTCATGTGTCATAGAATCTTACTTTTGGCATATTCTGTCATATGTGTCATAGGAATCTCTCGCCACATCACATGTCTATGGGTGACAAATCCAATGCCCTCACTTTGAGTGTTGATTATAAAATGAACACTCTTTCTCTCATCTTGGGTCTGGGGATTCGAATGCTTAAGTTTTGAAAGTCCAAATCTTTGAATCTTTGAGTCTCTACTTCTTTACATGTTGCATTCTCTCTCTCACATAAAATCACACTTCAACTATTCTCATGGCATTATCCACATCATAGGCTTTGGCTTCAACCTTGTGTGCACTATAGGCGAATTGGAGCTACAATCATTTGGAGAAGAAAGAAGAACATGGGAGCTACAAATGAAAATGGGAGTTTTTATTTCTTTCTTAATTAGTTTGGCTTTCATGGTAGACTAGTGGGTGCTAATGTATGTTGATTGAGTTTTGTGATTTGCTCATAGTATGTTATGCTGCTAACCTATTTTTCTAGTCCTACATTTGGTGAACCGATGTGAACATGCATATCTAACTTGGGTTTTCTTATTTTACGCTTGTAGGTGCAAGGAAGGAGCTCACTTGGAAGGGTATAATGACTATCTGCTCTTCCTTTTCACACCTAAATCTGTACTATTGGAGCACACCTAGGTTCATAGTAAGCACATGCACTAATCAAAATTTGCATTTCAAGCTCCTATCACTCTTTAGGACATAGATTAGGTGATTTTGTGTTACTAATGGTCTATTTGCAGCATGTGGCGATCATTGGATGAAGATATGATCATAACAAACTACTGATGTGTGCTTTGCAGGACGTTGTTGAAGACCTTGTGTGTCTTTCAAAACTATGTGTGTGGATTTCCTAGATTAGATAACATTTCATTTGGTGCTTAAAAAGAACCTTTTTCTTTTCTACCTGGTGTGTCTATAGTGTTAAATCCCTAGGAGTTGCATTGGACGTATCCTCTCCCCTCGCCATTCGTGGATCTTGGGTGTAAGAGAAATCCATGTAACTTCTATAGGAGGCTTGCCTTGGACAAAGATACTTGATATTGGGTATGCCATGGGATGACCTCAGAGCGATAATGGGCCAAAGCCAGGTCAACGTTCCAGTCGCTATATAAAATTTGATTACGGTGAAAGCTGTGTCGGTGGTATTGCTATGTGATAGCTCTCCTCTAGTACCCTTGTGGTGCGTCAAACCTCGATTCTCGGGGCTGAGAGACCTTCTGTGGAAGCTTATCATTCACTTGCCGAACGGAATGCCCTTACTAAAAACCATGTTTTAGTGGCTAAAATCCTTTCTATCCACTGGCTCAAGGGGTCACCCTGCCCGTGAAGACATCCTACATTCTCGTGGTCCTTAGTAGAGGCAATAGTCCATTGGGAAGTCATGCCCCTTGGGAAGCGGATCTTGGTAGCCTCGAGAAGTGAGTGCACTGTAAGGGGGAGCCTGTGGTGCCAAGATCCTAGGTTGTTCACTCTGGATAAGCACGGTTGAACTTTGATTTAAGTAGGAATTCAGTGGATACAGTCCTAAAATCCTAGGTTGTGGTGTGTTTGTTAACTTTTTACAACAGCTATTCTTGTCTTAGTGTGTCTTGCATGTGTGTAAAACATAATAAAGATAAGAGCCAAACTTTTAAATTTACACTTTGGATATCATTTAAACTTGTCAAAACCTCACACATTTCAAAAATATTTCAACCTTTATCAAACTTTGCAAACATTGATTCAACACACTCAAACCTTGGAAAACATGGCTACTTGTGCTCTTAAATGTGCTTGGGAAAACATAGATCTCACACTTGTATAGATTTCACTTGCATTCACCCTAGTCTAGGCTTGATTCTTACATCATATAGACTTCATATTGCACCTTTTAGTCCTCATTTAGTATCTATTACTTTTCATATTGCATCCATTTAGGTTCAGTTTTACTTTCCTTAGTTTTTGCATTCCCTTCTCAGAATCAACACTTTGCATTCACCACCTTGCATCTTTACATACCTATTCATCATCTTGACCACTTTATCCATCATTCTAGGTGTCCTAATCATCATTTTGAGCATCCAAACTGGCCCTAACACTGTCCTCTACCATTTACCTCTCTGTGACATCAATCTTGAAACCATAACTTCCAGAATTTCCTTAGTTTCAGCCTAGTTTACCAACTGCGCCTAGAAACTACCAACTACGACCAAACTGGCTCCAAGTACATCAATTACATAGTTGGTACTGTTAGGGAACACTTGGCACTATTAGGGTGCACTTGGGTACCTACATGACCATTTTGGGCCTCTGAATTGCACTTTAGGACCCCAAAACTGCATCTAGGAGCCTCTAGACCTCCCTGTTCTGCACTTGACCCAAAACCGCATCTTGCACCCAAAACCCCCTTTTGCATCATAGGAATTGTATATATCACATATCCACTTAGCATCACCATCATTTTGAGTCCTCAAAACATCATTTTGAACCCCCAAAACCTTTGAATTTAGTCAAAAATCTAGAAAAAGTATAAGTCTTAGAGTATCTCCTAGTGTTGACGGATAATGGATCTTGACTAGTCGTTTTATCTTTGCTTATCATTTTGTTTGGTCAAAATTTATCTATGTCTTGATATATTTGACCTTGTCATCTTTTATCAATTTGATCTTTTCATCTTTTATTAGTTTTTGGTCAAGATCCAAAGTCCTTTATCACAAGGTTAAACTCCTAGACAAAATACTTTCTAAAAGATTTTATCAAAGTTCAAAACTTTCCATATACCCTTGTCAGAGCATAATCATATCCCTAGAATCCCCAAATGTTATTTTGACTTACCCTAGTGGTATATCCACTTCATATTGCATTGATCAAAATCCTTAACACCATTTTCACTACCAAACCCTATCAAATTGTCCATCAACCAAATTACCTACTTGAGCATTTACCCTCATTTTTGCATGTCCCAAACATCATTACAAACCATAGAACATCATACTTCACATGATATACCTTGCATACATCAACCTTTAGCATCCTTAACAAGTCAAAAACATAACCCTAATTGTCATTTTGCATACCTTAGAGTCATTTTCATCCCCTCTAGTCAAACTTCAAAACATCACCTTGCATTTTGCATTTGCATAATATCCCTAGGAAATTTTCACTTTTCACATCAAAAAAATACTTCATTTAGCATTTCCTCACATTTTATAACATTTCTAAACAATTAAAAATCCCAAAAACACTCATATCTTGCATACCCACCACTCTAAAATCACTCAAAACACTCAAAATTTCATTGCATTTGCACTCTTAGGTATCATGCCAGCACTTACTAGGAGACAATCAGATCAGAGACCCAAGGAACTCTATCAACCTTTGTTTTTTGAGGCACAAGCACAACCAAAACCTCATCCAAGACAAAGAAAGAGCAAGAAAACCCAACAAACCTTTGATGAAGACCAAATCAAGGCATCGCATCCATTACTAGCAGACCCCTTGAACATGTATCTACAAGATCCTCAAGCTATGGTACGACAAACCTTGAACAATACACCTACCATGATATTTCCTCCAAACACTTCCCCCACACATGGGATGGTTCAATGGAGTCCTGACTTTGAACCTATATTCGTGCCAATGCCACCAGGAGGAGGAAGTGTACCAACCTCACCTGAAGATGAACAATCACATGCATTTGAATTCAGTCAACCTAACACATCAAACATAAAACAAGGTACTGTACACCTAAGTGATGAATTTGACACTAATTATGGCATCACTGATGAAGAAATGGCTAGGGCATGTCAAGACAAAAGTTTTCGCAAGAATTTTAAACGTTTAGTAGCCCATGAAATTGTAAAATTTAACCCAAATGTGGAAGGTCCTAAGTCCAAAAATCAAACCAACACAACTATTGAAAACATCCAACCCATGATAAATTTGGACTTAGACAAGGGAAAAAAACCTTTGGAGTTTTCAAACACAATAATGACACCTATAAGGTCTCATCAAGAGTCAACTATCGAAATCCTCCAAAGTACATTTGAACACATCAATGCTAATCCCTTGTTTGAGGAAATACCACAAATCCCTAAACACCACAAAAGGACATTAAGACTTGATTTTAGTCACATGATGCAACAAAAAGATGCACCTAAAGGGACTTGTGCTCTAGTAATTCCAAACATACCTTCTTTGGAGGAAAATCAACAAAGTACACCCTTGCTCCTAACTTTACCAAGTGCTACGACATCAAACACTATAGAACCTCTCATAAGTACAACATGTGAAACATCAAGCACAACCATCCCTATAGACACACAAAGGAAAAGTCTTATTGACATTACACCCATTTCCAATAGAAATGTATCTCATAGTCAAGTCAATATGATGTTGCAAGCAGGAACATCTAAAACACAAAGGTACCAATACACCAATACAAACATGACGTTCAATTCTCAAGGACTTAGTCAACCCCCACGACAAAAACAACCTACAATGGTACAAGGACTCAACATTCCAAGGCACAACCAAGTCTAAATCCACTTGACACACATCCCACATATCAACAACAACACCAAACACAACGACAACAACCACAAGTGGGGCAAACATCCAACATTGCTAATATGCAATCCCATGTGAACCCACTTGACTTACACACAATTCATCAACAAAATTTTTAGCATCAATTCCAACAACAAAAAATGATGTTTGCTAAACAACAAGAGAAACTCAAGCAACAATTGGAATACCAAAGATTCCTTGAGCAACAAATCGCATACCAGCAACATTTGTTACCACAACACATGGCACAACAACAACACATGGTACAACAATCGCAGGCAATCCCACAACAAGTGCCACATCAAATACCACAAAAAGTACCCCAACAACAAGGACCTTTCTGTCTTCGAGGTGCCAACATACCTCCACCACCTAGCTAAACTTCATCAGACTCATCAGACACAGAAATGTCAGAACCAAGTAGACATAGCTCTCGCCACAGCAAACGGTCTACTCATAGACATAAAAGACTTGAATGAAACACCATCATGCAAAACCCAAATGAGGAACTATTACAACAATTCAAACAACTTTCCAAACAAGTCAAGGCATTGGGAGTCCAAAAGAAACAGGTTCTATATAGGGAAAGGGACCTACGTCCTAACCCATTCGATAAAAGTCTGTATATGCCTCCATTCCGAAAACACTTTGAAGCTCCAAGGTTTGAAAAATACCGAGGACAAGGAAACCCTATTGATCACATCTGAGAATTTTCTGCTTCATGTACCAAACTTAGTGATGAGCCCACTTACCTTATGAGATTGTTCCCTCGTTCTCTAGGTGGGCCTGCACTTGAATGGTACTCCAAACCTCCTGGTAATATCAAATCTTGGTCAGAGCTAGCAGACAAGTTTATCTCCCACTTTTCCTTTAACATTACAAATGAGGTGACACTTTCTGATTTGTGCTCAACTAAACAGAAGATAGGAGAATCATTCATCACATTCTTACTGCGTTGGAGAAGCTTAGTTAGTCAATGCTCACTAGACATTCTTGAAGAACAACAAGTAAACCTATGCATTGAAAACTTAGTCCCGTACTTAATGTATGAACTCAAAATCAAGAGTCCAAGCACCATTTCTAAACTGATGCAAAAAGGGGCTAGTATTGAAGATGCTCTTATCTGTAAGGGAATCCTCAAGATAAACAAAGAAAACACAAACACCAACTCATCTAATGACAAGGCAAAATTTTTCTCCAAAAATAAGAATGTGACTAATGATGGCATTGTGGATGCCCGCACGATTAGCACAACACAACCTCAACTGACTTTTAAAGGTGTAAACCCTACAAATTCAAAAACCTCTAATCAAACATTAGCTCCACAATAGAAAACTAAGGTTCCCACGCAAGATAAACCTTGAAGACATCCTAGAACCAAAGACAGGAAATTCACACCATTGGGAATACCACTTGAGATTGCATTACAACAATTACTGAGTAATAAATTCCTGCAATTACCCACAATCAAAGATGAACCATTAACTAAAGCAGATTGGTGGGATGACAAAAAGTATTGTGATTACCATCGCACCAAAGGAAACAAGACTTCATCATGCTTTCAATTGAAACATGCAATACAAGACCTTATTGATGATGGTGTAATCACAGTTGATCCATCACTGTTAGCATCCAGCTCTAATCATACTATTTTCAAAGACCCTTTGGGTAATCATGACAAAGAGAAACCCTCAAGTTCAAACTCAAACTCACAAGGTAATGTGAATTACACATGCACCGGCTATAACTACACCATCAACTAGTTTAATGAGTTTGACTTTCACATATCCAAATTCATATTAAAGGCTAAAAATACTCATTGTTCTGTCACTACATGCCATAGCAAGATTACCCTACCTGGAGCCCCAACTAGACCTACTGCTTCTACTAGACCTATACCCCCATCTAGACCTACTGCTCCTACTTCAGTTGATTATAGCCTTGTTGAACAACTTGGCAAAACCCCTGCACAAATATCCATTTTGGACCTCCTGCGTGCATCCCCCCAACACCAAAAGATCTTGGATCAAGCCCTTAAAGAGTCAGTAGTCCCAGATAACATTGATGTTGCCCAGTTCCAAGCCATGGTTAGGAAGCTATCTGTGTCACGACATATCACTTTTTCACCCCAAGATATTCCTAAGGACAAACCTAACCATAATGATCCCCTTTATCTCAAAGTCTTCATCCATAATGCCAAAGTCAGACGTGTCTTAATAGATGGAGGAGTAGGACTGTACATCTGTACTCTTAAGGTTGTCAACAATTTGGATTATTCTGAAGATGATGTGGATCCCTCTCGAAGAATCACAATAAAAGCTTATGATGATGGTGAATGCTTCTCTAGGGGCATCATCACATTACCTGTTAGAGTTGGTCTAGCTACTGAAGACACATTGTTCCATGTCCTAGACATTGAAATGAATTGCAACATGATACTAGGATGCCCTTGGCTTCATGCTATGAAAGTAGTCCCTTATACATATCATCAATGTTTGAAGTTTTCCTATCACAATATAGAGTTTACCATCCTTGGTGATCCAGATCCTTTCCAATTTTGTGCTAATCTAAGAGATCCTACTACATTCCAAATCCCAACAAACAATGAAGCACAACCCACAAATCCCTCTAAGTATGTGGATGCCGATATACTGCTCAGTAAAGCCAAGGAAAAGATAAAAATTGAAGACAATGGGTGTGGAGAGTAATTTATATCTCAAGTCTCTCACATTAGGGAGTCACCACTTTCTCCCATCAGTACAAAGAATGATACTTCTATCAATGAGAATACATCCATATGTATTGAAAAAGCAAAAGCAGAACAAGAGCCCACTTTGACATTTCCTAGCAAGTATGGACTTGGGTTTACCATCATGCAGAAACAAGGTTATGATGGCTATAGTGGTCTTGGATCTCAGAAACAAGGAATCATTGAACCTATCACTATAGAAGGACAACCTCCTAGTATTGGGCTTGGATTTAAACCATTACGAATAGGTCCTCCTAGTACCATAGTACCTACATGTAAGACTATGGATGTTTCAAATGATGAAAAGGCATATGAGGATATCCCACTTGCAACCAACAATCCCCTAGCCCCTGAGCATAACCCCAATGACCCAGTTGAATCAGTTACCCATATATCTACCTTCAACCAAAGCCCATTCAACACTGATGATGACATCTCCTCAAGTTATCCTGAACCTTTGGATTGGGACCAATGTGGACCACCAATTTTTGATCAATTCGACAATGATGACACTCTTATAATAGAATTTGAAGGCATTATGACTGAACATCATAAAGAAGCAGTTTCTCTTAAAGTGAACACATTGGCATACTTTGGGGAGCCTACTCCACTTTATAGTTACAAAACAAAAAGAGAAAAAGATAGCAAGCATAGTTCTCTTGGTGAAAATCAAAAGGCGCCATTAGACTATAAAAAATAAAAAGCTAGGAAGCTCGCAAGGATACAAAATGAAAAATATGATGCCATGAATATTAGTGTTCCAGTGTTCAACATGCCACAAAGTCTTTTAGAGCTCTCTCAATCAGCGTTCATGCAAAAGGTCATTGGTCTCAACCCTCCCAACCCTCCCTTATATCCCTTTCTTTATCCCCCAATTTAGCTACCTAATTTGTCCTATAACCAAAATCAGTCCTTTATCCAACAAGCCTTTGCATATGTCATCATCAATGACATCCCACATGACATTTCTATTGACCCATTTATCCTTAGATGCCTTGATTCGCAAGAGATAGACATTGTCTTACATATTGTACACGATGGTATCTCTCGAGGCCTTTCTAGTAGTTTGATTTTAGCTACAGACTCAGAATGACTCAGACGTAGTTATGGTCAATCATGGATCCAGAGCTCATCAGCTAGCAGCACCAACAACACATATCTTCTCAGCATTTGTTTGTGACATTCTTGATTTCATCTAAAAGTCCTGAAAAAATATCAAAAAAAATAGTAAAAAGTCATGAAAAAAGAAAAAAAATGGATGCCTTGATGAAAACCTGGCAAACAAGCGTCTTGGCACAAAAATTTGAGTCAAGAGAAAATTTTTGTCCAAAAGTGAAAACTTGGCAAACAGGCGCTTTGGGCAAGTACCATGGTGAAAACCTGGCAAACAGGTGCCATGTGTAATCAGTTATTGCTCCTCCATCTATCAGGATTCCACCTAGTCTTTTCCCCCTCTATCATTCCTTGATCATATCCTTCATATTGCAAGACATCCTTGGTTCCTTATCATGGCTCACGAACTAGTTAATGTCCTTCGTTACCTTGCTTAAGCATCCCCAGTATACACACACACTGTATCATTGGCCTTTGTACATAATTTGCGTCTTTTCTGGGGGCATATTACCTACATGGTGCGTAAGTTTGAATTTGAACTAGGGGCATACCCCTAAGTGCTTTTTATCCATTGGATCTATTGCATAACAGATTGGAGCTAACACTTGTATATGCTTATACGATCTTGAAAAAATCCCTAAAAATCATAAAATGATCCTGAAAAAAATCACTAAAAATCACATAATGTCCTAAAAAAATCCTAAAAATTCAAATACAATCCTGAAAAAATCCTTAAAAATCATAAAATGTCCTGAAAAAACCTAAAAATCGTAAAATGACCTGAAGAAATCAGTTACACAAAAAAATCAAATATCTCCACAAAACCCTAAAAATCACAAAACTCATCAAAAATTTGCAATAAACCTTGCACATTTTCACTATGGATAACCACCCCTTTTGCATAAACACTTGTGCTTTGCAGACTAAAAATCAAAGTTCTATGCTTCAATGCCAATCACAATATCTGTGCAGCATGAACCAACAATCAATCCAACATGTCAGTATGAACTTATCAATTGAATCCACAACTAGAACTATCACATTATCAACATATCAAACACTATCTACACACCTAAAACATTAACAAGAATGTAATAATGGACAAGAATAGCTGTTGGCTCACGCTATTTAGTGAGTGATTTATTTTTGCTTTGTTTTTTCTTTGATCATGTCCCTATGCTACTCGATGATATAAATTGATCTATGAGAGTGGCCAGGATGGTTCATGGTCATCTTTTTCCATTTTTGTCTGTTAAAATGTACCTTTGAGAGTCTGGGGCATGTACATATGCCTCAAGAAGGACAAGGTCATTATCTATTTGCATTGTGCTTGTTTACGCAAAAGGCTTGCATTTGCGCTCTGGCCCTTTATGCCATGATGCGTTGCATTCCATTTGCCATATCAAAATAAAGCTCCATTTGACATATAGTGCACTTTCTAGAAGCAAAAGTCTTTCCATCATACTAACGTCTCCTCATCTCATCTTTCTTCATCATCTCATTCTCCATCACCATGATCATGTCTTTTGACTCACCAAATCATCTTCATCTTACATTCAGGCATTCTTGCATCATCCTACGCTGTCAATCAACTTTCTATGGCTTTCCACCTGGTTCAACCTTAGTCTAACATTTGTTTCATCATATTTGACCAAATATGACCATTTTTGATGATTTCCCTCATGTTATGACATCTTTCCATCATTTTGGGCATGCATGCACAGTTTCGGGTCTACAATCTAGGCCTCATAACTTTCACATTTTAGCTCTGATTTTCATTCTGTCAGTTGCTATGGTTTTGTCTTCTTGTTGTCGATAAATTGACTTAGCATATTCTTATCTTAGTCAATTTTTTGAGGGGGCACCCATATATATCATCCCTACTGGGGCATGTTGTGGCTTTCTCATCAGTTATTCTTTGATACAACGCTCTAAATCACATTGTATCAAAGAGGGGCAAAATGTAGACACTCAAAAATGGTTCGCATCTACAACCTCATCACTTATTCATACTAATTTGTCCCATTTTATCATTCTACTAATTCTGATCTTTTGGCCAGATTGACAATATTTCGTCATTTGTATCCCCTTTCACATCAATTTCATATTAACTCGAAATCATATCAAATCAACTCGAAATCACCCCAAATCAACTTGAAATCACCCCAAATCAACCCAGGATCACTTGAAATCAGTCCTAATCAACTCGAAACATATCAAATATCTCAAATCAATCATCATTTATCTGCTCCTAGGAATTGTTGTGGCTTTCAGTGCCTTGGAAACCTATCAACTTATCAATCTTATCAATCTAACCTTAGTACTATCATGGCTCTCAGTGCTAGGTCAAAATTTCATTCATGTCATTCAATATTTGATGTTGTTGAGGCTTTCAATTTTAGATCATGGCATCATCAACCATTTTAATAATATTGATAGTGTCCGTCGATGTTATTGTGATCAAACCTTATCAATCAATTTCAATCCTATAGCATTTACAATGTCGGTTAAATGTTACATATCAACCAATTCATGTCATGTGTCCTTGGCATGTTATCAACTTCAATCAATAAATTTGACCATGGCTTTGGTCTACCTTTTTATCATCTTATTCCATATCCATCATTGTCACATTTTCATCAAAGGATACGGTCGCATTCATTTAATCAATTTGGCCAATTATTTACTAATTTTCTCTATAGGATTAAATAACCCATAATTTAATCCTATTCTTTCTAATTATTCTTCCTAATTATAATCCTCAATTAGTTAATTTTATTAATTAATTGATTCATTATTTGCAAACCATGGAAATTTACAATTTCCTAAGTTCCATTTTCTATCATTAATTCCATTTTCTACTAATTCTTATTTTGTGGAATAAGAGGATTTTTAATTCAAATATTCCATAAAATATTTCATCATCATGAAACTTGGATGTGACACCTTGTGGATTCTCCTTTGACACTTGGCTGAGATTTGTCATAATCAAATATTCTTATCTCTTACGCATGTCCCTGTTTGGCTTATTTGTCATAGATTCTTGGCTTTAACTGGGTTGAGGAATCTTATGACGCATCATAGATTCTCTTCCAAATTTGACTCTCGTGTGTCATAGAATCGTACTTTTGGCATATTCTTTCATATGCGTCATAGAAATTATTATCTCTTACGCATGTCCCTATTTGGCTTATTCATCATAGAATCTTGGCTTTAAGTGGGTTGAGGAATCTTATGATGCGTCATAGATTCTCTTCCAAATTTGACTCTCATGTGTCATAGAATCTTACTTTTGGCATATTCCGTCATATGCATCATAGGAATCTCTTGCCACATCGCATGTCTGTGGGTGACAAATCCAATGCCCTCACTTTGAGTGTTGATTATAAAATGAACACTTTTTCTCTCATTTTGGGTCCTGGAGTCCTTGGATCCGAGTGCTAAAGTTTTGAAAGTCCAAATCTTTGAATCTTTGAGTCTCTACTTCTTTGCATGTTGCATTCTCTCTCTCACATAAAATCACACTTCAAGTATTCTCATGGCATTATCCACATCATAGGCTTTGGCTTCAACCTTGTGTGCACTATAGACAACTTTGGAGGTATAATCATTTGGAGTAGAAAGAAGAACATGGGAGCTACAAACAAAAAAAGGGGTTTCTATTGCTTTCTTAATTAGTTTGGCTTTCATGGTAGACTAGTGGGTGCTAATACATGTTGATTGAGTTTGTGATTTTCTCATAGTGTGTTATGCATATTACCCATTTTTCTGGACCTACAGTATGAAAGTACTTCACTCAAAGAAAGTTTTACTAGGTCTAAAATGTGTAAATATGAATTTTTGTGAAAGTTGTGTGTATGGAAAACAAAAGAGAGTGAGTTTTTTAAAGACTGGGAAGGAAAATAAAAAGGAGAAATTAGAGCTTGTGCATACATATGTATGGGGACCAGCTCGGGTATCTTTGCTTGGTGGCTTTCATTATTAGATTACATTTATTGATGATGTAACTAGAAAAGTATGGGTTTATTTCCTTAGATAGAAATCTGATGTATTTCAAAATTTTAAGAAATGGAAATACTTGGTTGAAAATGAGACTGGTAAGAAATTAAAATGTCTCAAATTTGATAATGGCAGTGAGTATTGCAGTCATGAATTTGAAGATTATTTCTCCACTAATGGTATTCATAGACAAAAAATTGTTCCAAGGACTCCACAGGAAAATGGAGAGGCTGAACGCATGAATAGGACTATAATGGAGTGTGCAAGAAGCATGAGGTTGCATGTTGGGTTGCCCTTACACATGTGGGTGGAGGCTATCAATACTGCAGTATATTTGATTAATAGAGGTCCTTCTACTCCTTTGGGCTATGGTATTCCAGAGGAAGCATGGACTGGTAAGAAGGTGAGTTATTCTTTTCTCAAGACCTTCGGTTGTGAAGCTTTTGCTCATATAGACTCTGAAAATAGAACCAAGCTAGAAGCTAAATCAAAGAAATGTGTCTTTTTTGGATATGGCATTAATGAATTTGGTTATAGGCTTTGGGATTATAGGCTTTGGGATTATGTAGTGCTGGATGATACTCCAAAAGCTAATGTTCCATCCATTCCTCATGATGTGCAACAACTGCAACAAAAAATACCACACACATCAGTGAATGTTAGATGGTCAATGAGGCAAATTAGACCTCCAAAAAGATTTTCTCCCTCTTTGTATTCTATTTTACTTACTGATGCTGGTGAACCTGAAAGTTATGATGAAGCTGTGTAGGTGGATACTACGATTCAGTGGGAGTTTGCAATGAAAGATGAAATGGACTCTTTGCTGAAGAATGAGACATGGGATTTGTGCAAGTTTCCTTCAAGTAAAAAGGCTTTATAGAATAAGTGGGTCTATAGGTTGAAAGAAGAGGAAGGAGGTAAGAAAATATTTAAGGCCAGGTTAGTTGTAAAAGGATTTGCATAGAAAAAGGGAATTGATTTTGATGAGATATTTTCTCATGTTGTTAAAATGACTTCTATCCGTACTAATTTAAGTCTTATGGCTACTAAAGATTTTCATTTAGAGTAGTTGGATGTTAAAACAACCTTTCTTCATGCCAATTTGGATGAAGAAAATTATTGGCTCAGCCACGGGGATTTGAGGTCAACGGTAAGGAGAACCTAGTGTGCAAATTGAAAAAAAGTGTATATGGCTTGAAGCAAGCACCTCGGCAATGGTATCTGGAATTTGACAGGTTTATGCATGAGCATGGCTATAACAGGTGTCATTAAGATTATTGTGTTTATTTTAAGAGGTTGGATGATGATAGCTACATTATTTTATGTTTATATGTTGATGATATGCTTGTAGATGGGTCTAACATAGATCATATTAAGAGGCTGAAATACCAGTTAGCACATGCATTTGCTATGAAGGATTTGGGGGCAACAAAACAAATCCTTGGTATGAAGATTTGTAGAGATAGGAAGAACAGAACATTGACACTATCTCAGGCTAATTATGTTGAGAAGGTGTTGGAACATTTCTCTATGGAGAATGCTAAAGCTGTTAGCACACCTTTACCTAGTCATTTGAAGTTGACTAAGGAGATGTGTTCCAAGACACAAGAAGAGGAGGATAAGATGTCCAAGGTACCCTATGCTTTAGCTGTAGGAAGCTTAATGTATGCTATGGTATGTACTAGGCCAGATATTGCACATGCAATGGGAGTCATTAGCAAGTATATGAGTCATCCAGGATTTGAGCATTGGAATGCTGTCAAGTGGATTCTCAGATATTTGAGAGGAACATCCAATAATTGTTCACACTTTGGGGGCTCTACTACTGATTTGTAGGGCTATGTTGACTCATATTTGGCAGGGGATATTGATGCCTGGCAGAGTACTACAAGTTATGTCTTTACTGTTGGTGGGGCAGCTGTTAGCTAGGTTTCTAGGTTATAGAAGATTAATGCTCTATCCACTACAGAGGCAGAGTATGTTGCTACTACAGATGCAACCAAGGAGATGATATGGCTTCAGTTCTTCTTGGAAGAATTGGGACATCCTCAGAAGGATAATTATTTGTTCATAGATAGTCAGAGTGCCATTCATCTTGCAAAGAATTTAGCTTTGCATTATAAGACCAAACACATATAGTTGTGGTACCATTTCATTCAGTCAGTTTTGGAGGATGGACAGTTAAAGCTAGATAAGATCCATACAAATGATAGTCCAGTAGATATATTGAAAAAGGTTGTAACAAGGGAGAAGGTCAACTCCTCTTCAGCTTCGGTTGGTCTTCTAGACTGAACATAGAACAGCAGAGTCCAGGGTGGTTTGATCTAGTGGGAGCCCCATGTGGTAGTGGTATTGTTACAAGATCAGTCTCCAAGTGGAAGATTGTTGTTTAGTGTGGAGCCTGATCAGTCCCCAAGTGGGAGATTGTTAGATTGTGGTGACTGATCAGGAAAGTACTGTACATACTTCAAAATTTTGGTACTATTTGCCATTCATAGATTTGCCACTAAAGTTATGGCTAATTTATGGCTGACACTTCATAACACTAAAGCAGTTTAATACTCGTATAAAAGGGTTTAGGGTTGGGTCTTTTCATTATGTTGTGATGTGAAATTGCTTCTTGCGGCGGTATTGAGCTGTAAGGGATTACAGATTGTAATCAGGTTGTAATCACTAGATTGTAATAAGATCGAACTTGCTATTTGGTGGACGTAGCCTAGGGATTGGGTGAACCACGTTAAATCTTGGTGCTTTGTGTTCATTTCTGTGTGATCTATTATTTTCTATTATTGGTTGTATTTGCATGTAGTTTTTATTTCTGTTTGTGGTTTATCCTAATAGGGAGAGAGAGAGAGAGAGAGAGAGAGAGAGAGAGAGAGAGAGAGAGAGTAGGGAGGATGGGGAGTGATGTGTTCTCACATAGTAGTGCGTATGTGCTTTATAGGGTTTATGCGCTATAGTGCATACACACTACATGAAATCACCTAAAAATGTTCAAAAAGCAACTTTGGGGCTCATTTCATCCATTCTCTACTTTTGTTCTATTGTGCACTCTATTATTCTAATAGAAATCACAGGTTTCAACATAGCAAACACTATTTCAAAACTTTTTCAAGCTAGCAAATACCAAATTCAATCATTGGATACACAATTTGAAGACTTTTTGAATATTCCTTGTATATAAAAGGTTAGTGCAATCTATTTTAAATATTGATTGTCGATATATAGATACAAATTTGATTATAATTTGATATGTTTAATAAATAGTGAATTCATTGAAAATTGTATGTTTGAATGAAATGTTATTTCAAAATGGTTAGAAATTTGACAAGTCATTTGATATATATTGTGTATTCATTCAAATAATCATAATTTTTATATGTATTTGAATAATTTGTAATTTACACATTTTAAGTAATTCAAATGTTTGAATAATTTGACATGTAGAAATCATCATCATGCCAAGGAAGAAACCAAAAACTCAAAAAAATGAAGATAGGGAGAGAGATTTGGCAATTAAAAGAGATAAATGAAATTACTACATGAACAAAGAAAATTGTAAAGAAGAAAATTGTAAAGAAATAATAAGAATTGACTTTCAAAGAGGATCAAGAACCACCAATACAAAGAAACAAAGAGGAAGAATTAGAAAGACAAAGAGAATGAATGAGACTATTACACTCAAGAAGACAATTGAATTGTGAAGCTACACCATCTTCCAATGTTGGAGTCATATTGTCCACTACACCATCTTCCAATGTTGAAGTCATATCATCCTCTCATGTTGAAGAGACACTGATTTGTAGATTTGATGATATACACACTCCATCATGTCATGTTGAAATCAAAACATCAACACATCAAGTAGGTGATATTACATCTTATTTTCAAGGCACATCATCTTTGATTCAAGGTACGCAATACACTGAATCTTATATTGATGTTGAAAATGTTGAGAGAATTGAAGAGATTAGAACACCTTCTAGAATTCATTTTAGAAGACCAAAATATTTGATTGATATTGATACTAACATTTTGAAATCAATGCTTAACAAGATTAGCTAGCATACTTGTCAAAGAAAAGTTAATCGTATGTGGAGATTAGTTTTTGAAGAATTAAATATTATAGGTCAATGCCAATTATTTGTTGAAATGATGAGAAATTTAAAATTTAGGCCTATCATGAAGATTCTTGGGCTAAGAATGATGGATGATTCAAATGAAAAAAGTATTGTAAAGAATCTAATGAGTGCTTATGAAAAAGTGGGTTTTAAATCATGCACCAAAGATAGTAATATCACAAGATGAGTACTTAAATTGACAATAGTAAGTAGCCAAATAAAAAAAGCTCGACTCATGAGAAAGATAAGAAAAACATTAAAAATTGGTAGAGGTACTCTACAGAGAGCCATGCTAAGGTGTGAGAGATTGGAAGATCCAACAAAAAATGAGTTATGGACATTTAGCGATAGACTATCATAAAAGGATAACAAAATTAGTGAAACCTTGAAATCATTGATTGAAGATTTTTAGAAAAATAACACACGTGTTTCCCCTAATCAAAGAGATGTTGTAAGGAGGATTGGTAGCCAAAATCGCGACCCACATGCGAAACATTTTTTGATTCAACTCAGACACAATTTTTTGCAAATTTATTGGTATGCATCCTCAAATTCGAATAAGTCAAAGATTTTTTGAGATGGGTAAACCTTTTTATGTGAAGATAAATCACACGTGCATAATTTGTTGTTGTAGGATACATATTGAATTTTTTAACCATTTTGATGTTTTTAGGCATATATGTGTAGTTTTGCATTCTTAGTTTGTTTTGCAGGATTGTGACATGAATGAGCCACCAAGATCTTCAAGGGAATTCATATCCAACATTTTATGTGAAATATGGGATGACCAACAATTTTACAAGACATCATGCTTGGATGGTACGTGCTTATTTTGTGGTTCTTTGCAACTTTTATCAACTTGTCAACATATGGATAGTACACATGCAATTGAAAATGAAATAGTAGATTACAGAAAATTTAAGACAGTGACATATGCTCTAAAAGATGGGAAACATGGTAAAAGATGTGATTGAGTCATTGAAAAGATTTTACTGTACGAGTTCATGAAGATTTTCGCGAAAAGATTATTTATGAGTATGCAAGGAATACCCATAGAGCTCAATGGCTAGATTTGCAATTCAAGTTGTGCAAGGATATGTTTCCACTAGATACCATTGTTTTGGTTGTAGATTTTGTAGAGAACTACACACTACAACCACAAAATGAGGTGCAAGAAAACTATTATACTTCTCAACAAGTTTCCATATTTGTTCACATAACATTCATGCATTCACCTACAAGTACAGAGGATGACAAAAAGATTTTGAGGGAGTACCATTTTTACATCAGCGATGATCAGTCACATTCTACGGAGTTTGTACATGCTTGTTTTCAACTATTTTATGGAGATTTGTCTAACAAGGGCATAACATATCATCAGCAAATTATTTGGTTAGATAATTACACATCTCAATTCAAGAATGCACGGATGTTCTATTGGTTGAGCAGGATGCACAGATTGTGTAGAATTCAATATATGTGGAATTTCACAGAGGCTAGTCATGGTAAGGGAGAGCATGATGGTGCAAGTGCACGCATTAAAAAAGCCTTGGCTCATGAAGAACTAAAGTACAAAGATGGAGCAATATTGATAGATGCAAAATCCATCGTCCAATGGTGTAATGCTACAATGGGTCCAGGTAAGGAAGGTGAGTCTATGGTTCATAGATTTTTTTGGTTGATAGATAATACTAACATTGTACCATATCAGGATTGTTGCACACTAATAGGATCTAGTGAGTTACACTCTTTTAGAAGCTCTAATGCAGGGTCATGGAGTATCCACACATGAAAAATGGCATGCTATTGTCCATCATGTGAAAAGGAAAATTAGGATGACTGTGAGTCAACTGAATGGGTGGACAAATGGGATATATGGGTTTTGGACCCAATTAACACCTATTGTCCCCCACAAGCACTAGAAATGGTAGAGATGGATTCATCTATTTACTTTGACCACTTGTTAGATCTAGTGCAACCTAGTAATATATATATTTATATATCTTTGTAATTTCAATATGTAACTTTATAACTTTTACACAAGTATTTTTTGAATTAATGACCGCATTTTGTACATTTGTCACTACAAGCCATGTTTTTGCTGTTATTGCACCTAAAGACTATGAAGAAGGGATAGATTATTATTTGTGCCATTGTGTTGAAGCCAAACAAAAATTGGATCACTCAATTATAGATGGTGAAGGTTTAGAGTACCATGTCAATGTGGTGGTTGTAACCGGCACATGGCTTAGATGATATTCTATGAAGAACCCTAACTTGTGGTTATTCAAGGATTGGCAAACAGAGAGGAAGATTCTTCATTATTCAAACCTTGTTGTCGCATCAAATGTCCACTTGATAAAATATGGTGGAAAACCACAAAATAAGATTCTTTGGAAAGTTCGTGAGTTAGACCATGAGGCAATACTTGAGACATTAAAATGTCGAGCAAATCCAATTGGCTCATTAGATTGAATAGGGAGAGAGGGAGAGACAGAAAGAGTGATCAATTGGATTCAAATACAATGGTGCAACCTCTTCCCCAAGACTATCCACATGACTAAAGTGGACTATATTGTTATGATGTGTAAGTGATGAGATTTAGCTTAAATCATAGATTTTATGTTTTGATTTGTTTAGAATCTAGATACATTATTTGAATTTATATTAGATTATTTAATAGGACCTATTTTTAGATTAATCATTTGAATAAGTGAAAGTTTAGAATTTTTTGTTTAGATCAAAATGTAATGAAAGAACATGAAAATTGTTAGAATGTGAATGTTTTGTGATGTAAAGTCATGATTATGTGCATGTAACCAGAAACTTCAAACTAGCGAAAGCAAGGATATAATGGGAGAAGTTTTAATACTCATCAAGTAAGGGTTACCATATAACTTAGAAAGAAAGGATTTCTAAAAATGGATAATTCTTAATGACAAGCCAAATTCAATTTTTGTTATTCTCTAATTTTAGTGGATTAATCTTATCTTAGATTTTTTACTGTGCTAATTCTTCATTTGTAGGTCACCAAAGAAGAGGGCTAATAAATTTGAAGCACCAGTGATAAAGGGTGAGATGCCAAAATCATCTCTGAAATGGTATTATCAATTCACATCCTCAATATTTATTAGTGTTCTTTGTTCAAGTACCATTTTGTGTTAATCATCTTATGCCTGGAATTGTAGAGGATCACAATCATCAAAAAGTAAGAAGGAAAATAGGTCTCGATCTAATTATAATGGGGCAGTTATAGATATAGTTCTCTCTAATGTTGATCAACCAGTGTATAGGTTGAGAGAACCAAAAGACTATTTAGGTCTATTTAGGTCTACTAAAAAGAAAAGAAATATAGTTCTTAACACTATCCCTACAACTCCAATGCTTGTTGAACATGGAGAAGATGCATAGAGATAGAGGGAAACAAAATAAGTTGTAGGTAGACATGAAGATTAAAGGAAGTAAAAACATAGTGATAAATGAATAGAGATATAAGAAGAGGATGAATGTGAGATAAAATAGAGAGAGTTAGGGAGACGTAGAGAGACATCTAGATGGGGATATAGATTCATAGAGATCATCATATTAATACTTAGTTTTCTCTAATTCAAAAAGTATTGAAGATATCATGCTAGAACTCTCTTATTGATTTTGTATCGACTTCATACTTAATTTTTCTTCTTAAGGTCATCTTT
Source organism: Cupressus sempervirens (assembly GCA_028749045.1). Classification (NCBI taxonomy): domain Eukaryota; kingdom Viridiplantae; phylum Streptophyta; class Pinopsida; order Cupressales; family Cupressaceae; genus Cupressus; species Cupressus sempervirens. Next base: position 290,074,705 of record CM053789.1, on the reverse strand, counting down.
TTTAGGTTTAAGTGTATGTGCATACATTAATGATTATTAGCAATCATAAAACTTGATCCTCTTCTTATGTAACAATATTTCTATGCTTAGATGAATACACTATTTATTTGATTATATATCTATAAAATTGGTCTGTACAATGAAGGCCAGCCGTCTACAATTCAAGGTTTTAATTCAGCTAACAAATGGACAGCTTCTCAAGCTACTGATTTCTTTCATGGAGTTCCTAATAAATCTCAAGGTTCTCATTTAGGTGACCAATTGCCTGGAGGTCCACGAATATTGTCTGATAAAGTTTATTGCCAGGGGGTCCTAATTGATCTTGACTAATAAAGTTTATTGCCATTCAATATTGTATCAAAAATTCAAACTAATTAGGTATTGAATTAAACTTGATAAACAAATGATAGAGAAGGAAAACTTTAAACATGAGAAAGATCATAAATCATATGACGATGACATATTGCAAATGATTAACTTATGCTTAAATAGTGATAAAGTTTATTGTTAATCAATATTCTATCAAAGTTTCAAACAGATTAGGTATTGAATTTAATGGCATACATAAACATATCTAATTTAATGTCATACATGCACATATCTAATTTAATGTCATACACAAACATATCTAATTTAATTTCATACATGAACAAACATATAATATAAAATGATAACCAATAATTTCATGTACATTAACAAACACATAATATATTATGATAACCATAATGTCATATATTAACAAACATATCATATATTAACCAATAATGTCATAAGTCAAATAATGTCATACATCAAATAAATGTCATACATCAAATATAAAATTTCATATACATCAAATGTGTATCGAATATGTCCACTGATGCTTGTATATATACATGTCTAGATCAACTGTATCTTTTCCTTCCCACGAGGGGAAGGAAACAAATCTCTCGATGTCTTTTGTCATCATGTGGAGGGAGACGATGGAGATGACGAGGTCCTCCTAACACGCTCGCTCATCCTCTTGGTGAGGCTCTTCTCTACCTTGAGCTGATACAAACAAAGTAGATATGAATCAATATTTATTATATGTTGAAATCAAATATATGTACACACAAAATCAATTATTTTCTTACCACCATCAAATAGTCACTCTGTAAGTCCACCTCGAAGGCTCGTGGACAATCAGGCGTGATGAGACCCTACAAAAATTCAATAAGTATAATCACTTATAAATAACATTAGAAATTTTGAGACTAACTATTATAAACAACAACTAAAAAAAAAGAAAATTCTTTCATACCTCAGTCAATGGCTGTGAGCTAGCCATAGCTGCGGCCACTCCACGATCAACAAACTATTGAAGATGAGGAGGGGTGCCTGACATCATGAGTTGCATGTCATACAATACACATTACATGTAAAATGAAACATGAAACACATATAAACAAATGAATTAAATTAACATGAAAAAATTGTACCTGTATGAAGTTCGTATGATGTCTACGCTCTGAGTCCATAGTAAAGGTTGAGGGTCATGTAGACAACTGATGCACATGCATAATTTTTTTTGTCAATCCTTAATATGATTACTTAATAAATATATGTATTAATTAAAATGATTAAATTGATACATACCTCTAAACTCATGGAGGGGACAAAAAATGGGCACAGAGGATTGCTGCTAGGCCTGACAACACTCTGACCCTAAATTTTGAACAATGTTAATTGATGCTAATTAATTAATCATTCACTATACATATGAAATGTGATAAAATTGGTAAATTATAATGGTAATTTACCTATGTGTCAATGCCAAATGTGTCATTTAGGAACTGATCAATGATGAGCCCATCATCTGCACCATCTCCAGAATGAGTGCCAAATGTGCATAGGGATCTGCATGAAGTGCTCATGTGACCATGATGCACAGAAGGCTCCTTCTCAACTAATGGGATGAGGGTCTATGTCAAAACATTAATGGTCCCTAGAGCGCTGGCCTCTACATGTTCCTTCACAAGTGAAAGAATAGTCACATGCTTGTGCTGGGGCTTGACCACAGCTGTCCTAACTACATTAGGGTCACGATGTGCTCCAGACCTCTCAAATGATGATCCCCCACCTCTACCCTAGGAGTCTAATATATCAAAATAATTGGGGATCTCCCCAAGGACAAACTCACAATATAATTTCTTCAAAAAATACATGGGGACCTCGTGATTTTTGCAAGGAGGGGCATCAAAAACCATCCACCATCTATCCCAAAAATTATTTCTAATAGCAACATGTATGTACCAATGGATGGGGAACCATTTAGTGCCCTCTCTAACAGTATTTTGCTCATTGAGTTTTCTAAATAATGCACATATTCTACCTTTTGGTATTTTTATTTTTTTAACATCTTCATACGACAATTTATTTGCATAAAATATTTTTTGTTCATCCCTCTTAACCTGCCAAATATCTAACTGACCACTAACTGAAGCTATCTAGGTCTTAATGGATTCGAGGGATGATGCCAATTGAGCCCTCATTAGATTGGTTTGTCCAGATTCTTTCAACTGAGCAATGAGTCCTTCTAATTCAGTTTTGCCTCTCTCTATTTCATTTATTATATTTTCTTGTGTTCTTGGTGGAGGTCTTGCAATTGGTTCGGGTTGTGGAATTTTTTGTTCTTCTTGGGGAGGGTTTTGGTTTTGCGGGTTTTGAGGTTCTTGGGATTTGCTGGTTGATTATGGACATTTTCTGATAAAAAAAAAATTAAAATCCAAATAAATAAACAAATTTAAATAAAAATTGTAAAAACCCTACAAAACAATATCGAAAACATATCAAACAATGAAAAATGAAGTTCAAATCACATACAACATCGACATGCATGTGCTTGTGATCTCAGATTTTGCCGACGAGGAGGCATATTGGCAACGGGGATGGTGAAAACCTCTGTTTCTTGAACCCACGTACATGCTGTTGGTGTAGGAATGCGAAAAAATAGACATGAAAATGATGGGTTGTAGGTATGCAACCCATCTATAAAAATTCACTTTTTTAAAAGCACATACGTGCTATTGAAAATAGGAAAAAATAAATAAATAGTTGTCACCTTTTTGGCACCACAACTCGGTGCATATACCTTGTGGGACTAATATTTCAATGATATATTTTACATCAGTTCCAAGAATCTGTGTTCTGAAAAGACTATATATGCATGAAATAAGATGTAATGTATTGGTTATAACCTAGAAGAAACCTATAGTTATGTTAGTTTTCATGTTACTACTGAGCATGAAAATATTTACTATGGTTATTGAGTGTGAAAGAAATTTTAGTTGATGTTGAGCTATTAGGTATGGTAGAATTGGCAAAGTTTGCAATATGAACCAAACGTAGTGGAAGTCATGTGTAAGTTAAGTGAGTTGGAAACCCTATATTGACTGAGCTTATAGTTGTATAAGTAATGAACATTTATTACAAAATTTTAAGGATTATATAGTCATTTCTTGACTCATTTTCATTTACCAATGATCAAAGAGAGTACAAAGAGCATGGAGGTGAATTGCAATAGGAGATTGTTGCATTTGCAAATTGAATTCAATTGCAACTCAACATATTCATCAGATTGAGAACGTATTTTATTGGTGCCAATTTTCATTATTTTAGGAAAGGAAGTGTTGAATGTAAAATTAATTAGTAACGATGTAAGATAGCCACCTTTTTGGTCAATACCTGAAATTGCATACAAAGGAGACTCGTTTGGTGCACTATCAATGATACCACTGAAAGTCTTAATGATTCAAGATGTCAGGTGTTGTTATACATGAAAATTTGGAAGTATAGGTAACATGGAGATAAGGGAATTGTATAGTCAACTTTTTCATAATGGAATTTTAAGGGAAGAAAATAATATTGTAGAGAAGAAAGGGTTGACATGTGCCCTAGATCTCCCTAATGTATTCATGACTAAATGGATCAAGATTGTTCTCAATAGAATACATGACAACTTTATATGGATATAAAATGGACCAACTGAGATCACAAAGAGGATCATTTTTTGAGTCACATGGTATCCTACCCTTGATAGATGTAAGAGCATGAGAAGTGATGTGAAGGAAATATTAGAAAACAACATAGGTGTAGTATGGAATAAAAGAGATATGTCAATAGATTCAATATCTAATCTCCTAATTATGTTTGTAATGAGAGTAAATTCTCACAAATTCTTTAAATCTAGAATATTGAATAGTGTATCTTGTATGGAAGTTGATTTGGGCTACAAGATTGTCAAGAGGGAACACTCCTATGACCTTGCTGATTTGCAACTTCAACAACTATCTAAAAAATTGGAGGCCATTAGGAAGACAAAGAGTACACAATATAAATTTGGTTCATTAATTGATTGTATATTCTTTTATGTACAAAATACATTTCCCACATTTAGAAAGATAGTGTGGAAGACAAACACGTCAGTGACAATGCAAATTTTAGAGTTGATAGAGCAACTTGGAGGTAACTTTAAGTCAATAATGACTAGTTATTATGATGATTTTAAGAAATTAATGAAGCAGAGACTGGGGTTTCTATTATCACTAGTTGAGGAGCATTATAATTATGTTTTCTTCTTAGTTGATTCTAGTTACACATATGTGCAGGCAGCTATTCCCAGGGTCAGATAGCTTAAGAACTTGCTATATGAGATCAATGTTGATGAGGCATATGTAGCTATCACAACATTACTAGCATAGTATATAGATAAAAGTGCCACTTCATTTGGTAACTATGAGGAGGAAAATTCCATAATTACAATTGACTTGGAGACAACTTTTGCGGTAAGGAAAAAAACAAACTTGTGAAGAAGTTGAAAGAGAGATTTGGAAAAGGGAGAGATGAAGATGAAGATGATGACGAAGAAGAAGAAGAAGTCCAAGCCCCCCTGTGATTACTCAATGAAAATAAGAAGATGAGGGAGATCTTGAAGAAGGTGTCAAGGGAGAAGAAGTTGAGGAAGTACCTAAGCCTATTGAGAAGAAAAGAAAGGCCAAGGAGCCTGAAGTGGACAAACCCAAGAAGAATCCTATTGTGAAAATTTCACAATAGAAGCTAGCAGTACCTACTGCCACATCTAGCACAAGGGTAGCCACTAAGAAAATCAAGATTGTTGAGAAACCTAAAGGGAAGGGGACTATTACTTCAGCAAAGCTGAGCCAACCAGTCAAGAGGACATATGAAAGGAGAAAATTTGTTGCTTCACCAAAGTGAGATGAGGAGAAGATTGAATCAGATGACAACAATCAATTTTAAGTGGTAACACATAGTCCCTCTTCAGATTTAGATGATTTGTGTGACAATATAAAATCAAATTCATATTTGTTTTGTTTTGTACACATAGATTTTTTTATAAGATAGGAAAAATTGAACAAAATACTATAGAGGAAGCCATATATGTGATGATAACAACATTCAAATCAACTCATATTGAGATTAACAACTCATTACCTAAGAGTCTATCTGACCGAGTTGAGTAGAAATGGAAATACAACCTACATATAAATAGACAAATCATGGAATCAACTCTAGCCCAAGTAATGCCAGAGTTGAATAAAAGCCAAATTACCAAGGCTATGGAAAAGCACAATACAAAATTTTCTCCCAAATATAGAGGTTTTCATATACTAAATAAGAAGATTGAGGATGTGGTAATGTAAAGCACATCTATTCGAAAAGAAATATATGAGTTATCCACTCCTATAATTGTAGAGAAAGGCGAGAAATCATTGCAAGAACCTAAGCAAGTTGAGTAAGGGACAACTAGTCAAGCTCAAGACGTGCCAATCAATGATGGTAGTGTGGAAGGTACTAAGAAAGAAACAATAAAAGAAGAGGCTACAATTGAAGAAAAGAAGCAAGATGAACATAATGTACAAGATGTATAAGTGCCCAAAAAAATTCCTCCACATGTAGACTAATTAAGTCAGCAAGACTCAATACAAATCAAGGATGTTACTAAGAATTCTACTTAGAAGATTGATCCTTTGAATGAGGATGATTTAAAGAAGATATTGAAGAGTTTCACCATGGCAACACAATTATGCCCAAATCCTATATTGGTGAGAAGATGAGATTTTAAAGGTAGATATGGTAATAGTGGGATAGAAGAAAATTGCTACATCTAGTGTTCCCCAAGAGGTAAAAATTGTAGAAAAATAGGCTGGAAGCACTTAACAGCAAGGTGCTTCTACAACACTAGTTGCATTACCTCTAGTTCCATTTATTTGTAACAAAAAATCCCTACTCATAGTTGAGAAGGATGGAATTGAAATTAGATTAGCTCAAGAAGTAAGTCTTACACCTACACCATAGACACCAAGTGAAGAGAAGAAAGAGGAAAGTCAGATGGATAAGCCTAAAGAATTGAACACGACCACTAACATAGAGGAACGAACTTCTATCTAGACTTTGGTTACCTTACCTATTTCAGTGACTCCTACTACTAGTCAAGTTCTTTAGAGACTGAGCACTCAAGCCACACCACTACAAATATCTAGGCCAAGTGCAGAAACATAAAGGAGCATAGAAGAAATAGAACTACCCAAGTTTGATCTAACCACAATGAATATTAAGTAGATGAGCATTCTGTAGGAAGCTCTAGCATGGAAGAAACACCAAGAGTTGCTAAGAAGGAAGCATAAGTAGAAGTAAGTGTTTCATGACATCAAAGATATGTTTCTTGATGCATTTGGCCTCCCAAAGCTGGATAAAGATAAACCTATTCTTGAGCAACTAGTCAACATTGTTGATAAGGTAAGAGATGAAGACCTAGATTCTAATATTAAACTTTTAGAATGGTCTGAGAGGAAATTTCAAACTAAGGTACTTGACAAGATATCTAGTGCTATGACACTAAAGAAAGTTGAACTAGCAACCAAGATTGAGAATGTGAAGAAAGTATTGGAGAATATCTTTTGTCTTTACACTACATTATGTGATGGGGTAAAAAGGGCTATTGACTTGCTATAAGGAGATTTGAAAAATACTGGAAATATTCTTAAGTTATCTCCTAGTCAAATCCAAGCTCATTTCCAAAGGTTACTATCGACACAAGGTCATCTAGCAACATTACAAGCACAAGATGCAAACATAAGGGCTACCTTGATCAACATCCAATCCATGTTGATCCCACACATGGAAGTGTTGCATAAGGAACTAGACTATGAAGAAAATTTGATGAAGAAAGATTGTCATCTTTCTACTCATGATGGCTTAGTAGACCTTGCTTCTGAGCTACATGCTCAACACCTTTATCTAAAAGTGGCATGCAAAAATTGGGATGCAATAGTAAAGACTATAATGGAGGTCTATAAAACTTTTTTGGACAAATATACTATCAATGTACCACCCGTGACATAAGTGTCAAAAAAGGGGGAATGAAGTAAAAAGAGGAGTTATAAAGAGAATGTGAATGAGAAAGGAGATAGTAAAGGACGTGAGGGCACAACCTCCCTCCTTTTCTACCTGGGATATATAGGGTGGCATTTGTCTGAGCCCCCTCAATTTATTTAGGGCATTAGATTTCCCAACATGCACCAAAAATATACTTTTGAGATTGAAATAGGGGACACTAGTAGAACATCATATTTACTCATTAGGAGTTATCAAAATTCAGCTACAACAAGGAACACTTAACTCAAGGGTAGTTATGAAATTTTGGAGAGGTATGACTATTTAGTCATCAGTTTTGCAAAATTTTAAAGTTTTGAAATTTTGTATGGGAACCAAATAATGTATATATATTGTCTGAGTTATGCTCATATTTACAATGTATAAGCATGACAAAGTGTTTTTCCCACTCATGTCAAAGGGGGAGATTGTTAATCTCATATTGGTTTTGATAAATGAATGAAAAACACTTAAGTCATATTCATAGTGTACTTTGATTGATCAAAGCAAGCTGAGTAATCAATGGGAGTTGAGTGATCAAAGTATGCTGAGCATAAGTTGCTAGACAATACATGTTAAGTAATATACATAGTCAATGTCAAGCACCAATATGTGTTGAGCATATAGTTAGTGTTGAGTCACTCTAGTGTCAAGAAACTTAATGCCTGCTGAGTTATTTACATGCTAAGTAAAACATGGACGCCAAGTCATTCATGAACTGAGTTACAAAATTGAAGATCTAGTGGATTCTAAGCATCAGAGGCTTCAAGTGTCGAGAGAATAGTTTTGGACATAGTTGTTTGTAATGGAAAAAACTCTTATGTAAACCATTTTTGGGCCAACTTAAGGATGGTTTTATGATTCTAGAAGATTTATATAGGTGTATATTACAAATCCCTATGTAGTACATGAAACCAATCGAATTAAGGGATGAATTAAGCAGCAAAGTGGATGAATCACAATAGTTGATTCTAACCTAACCCTATGTCACCAAATATTTTATGAGGAAAAATGCAAAAGAATATGAGAATGAGAAAGGCTTGAGAAAAGTGAAGGTGTGTAAGCCTTGTATGCATTTGTAAGAGAAGAAGTGTGAATGCTATGTTTTGAGAGAGCATTCAGGGTGACCATGAAGGTTATGTGAGAGAGATTTGAATTACAAAATCAGTTAGAGGAGAATAGAATAGACCAGTTGAAGGATAGAGGAGACATTTGATCAGGAGGATCAAGCATATATATGAAAAGAGGTGATATGTTATCTAGCTATAGAGTGCTAAGCAAACGATCATTACTAAGAAATTCTAACATGTGAATCAGTCAAAATCTCTTAACAAAGTAGTCTTAACAGGCTTTTGTAAATCCTTTAACATGGTGCTTACTTTATTGTGAGTTTAAGTCATTTAATCAGGCACATGTTTAGTAGGGTGTTGAAATTCTTTAACAAGGTAAGACCTAATAGTCTTTGTAAGCCTTTAATAGGCTAGACCCTTCACCAAGTAGATTCTTATTTATGATCAAATAATTATAACCTTAATTGGCTACACTTTACAATTGTAGTAGTGAGAATTTGTGGGTGTCATCCTACCTTAGTTTTACCTTCTGATTGGAGGGTTTCTGGGTAATGAAATATCTTGTGTCAAGTGTTATTTGATTTATATTTTAAATGACATGCATGGATAGTATTTCAAGTTTACATATGATGAATTTATGAGATGAATGTGTGGTGAATGTTTTTATGGTTAAATTTTTGAAGTGTTGATTCACCCCCCGCTCTCAGTATTCATTTTCCCATTGTTATTTCCAACAAAAAACTTATGACCCTGAGAGCCTTGTTACTTTACTTAAAGTAAAGTCTAATTACTAAAGGCCACTTATCAAAACATGGACTTTAGTTTAGCAGAAAGTCCTCCTTCTCCCTTAAGAGTCTAGAATGAAGATATGATCAATAACTTAACTTATGCAAGGGAGAGAGAGAACATCAACTTTTATGTAAACCCATCTTTTCTTTGATCCAAAATCGCAGTGTAGGGTATGATCTTTCAATAGTTTGTGCACTTTGTTCTTTCATTTTCCACCCTAAGAATTTAACACATGGTTTTCTTTATGTCAGGGTCACACCTATATAGTTGACTTTGCTAGAAGCATCTTTTGAGCATATCTAAAGAATATTTTCCTATTAAAGTTACTTGGCTTTCTATTTTCAAAGCCTTTGGATAAGTGGCCTTTCACATTACCTAGAGACAAAAAATCCCTCTCTGAATGAAGAAAACTCAACAACATTCTCCCTTTAATATCGATATGATGGCTATGAGGTTAGATCTTGATCATGCATTATGAATTATGAGCTCAAAATAATTCTCCTTAATATCATGCTCATCCTACTTGTACGTAAAGACTTGAAATTGGAACAAGATATATTAGCTTTGGATGTAGAACAAAATAATTGTGTTTCCATTAGTAAGTAGTTGGAAACATGTAGATCTATCTTTCTTCATAAAGTAGGCTTTACCTCTACAACCTTATTGGGGTTCTTCCTCACTTTGATTTGTAGCTTCGTAGTTCTTCCCATTATGATATAATCATGTGTACATCTTGTTAATCATCACTATGGCTTCATTCTTTGGGTACACACTTGATGAAATTCACCAAAGGGAAAAATCCACTCAATTTTTCAAAATCCATATGAAATGGAATGTTGGGAAATATCTAGAAGATAATGAAATATGGAAAACTTACTTCTCATACATACCAACCACACCTAAATCACTTATACCCCTAACACATTAGAATAATAGGAAACTTGTGGAGAAGAATGGGTCAAGGAAAAGAAAAGGAGACTCAAAAAACATGGAAAGTGAGAGACTCGAGAATGATGAGAAGTAGGTAACCTAAATGCTACTTAGATATCAATCTTGGATAGAACCTCCATTAACACTATTCCATTGTACTAACAAGAGAAGAATTGAAATTTGGGAGCACCTGACTAATTTGAGAAGGCATCTAAAAAGGTTAATGCTAAGTGGGAGAAGTATAGTTAT